>OZ005655.1:307540589-308140589 GCA_963930645.1 Salticus scenicus
AAGTAGAGTTTAACGTCTATAGACTGTACTAAACCAAATGAAACGAATATATATTTTTTGTAATAGGGATAGTCAACTGGGAAAAATTTTTTGTGTATGTAGGGGGCCTCGCCTCCGTCCTGGGGAGGAGTCTCCTTCGAGGAGAGTAAATTTTCATGATGGGTATCTTTCAAAAGAGCTCGTCAATACCTTTAAAAAGAATGGTTGAACCATCGATCTGCGATAATTTAAAATAATTTATCGATTTTTTTTTTTTTTTTCATTTTTAACAAAAAAAAAAAAAAAAAAAAAAAAAAAAGTAATATTGAGAACAAATTCTTTTTTTTTTTTTTTTTTTTTGGATATTTAGCGTTATACTACTCTTAAAGTAACTTAAAAACGAATAATTTTAGGAGATCCAAATGTTGTATTTTGAAGTTAATATAAGTTTGTTGCTTGAAAAGTTTGAACAAGATTGATAAGTGAATGTTGCGTGTGAAAATTGTCTGTATAATTTTAAGTAAACTTTGAATTTTAATATCAGAATTAAATTCTATATAAATGTAGGTGCCTTGATGAAACGGGGGGTTGAGTGGGGCGGTGTCCCCCCCCCCCCCTCACACAGAACTAACTGTCATATAAAACCCTTCCGAAGCCTAATTTGAATTGTTCAACATGGGTTTACATAACAGTACTCGTTATCTTACCTCTTAATCTCCAACCTGTATTTATAGTATTAAATTTCAGGGTAAGAGAAAGTCGTGTGAGTGACACACCAGATTATTTTATATCATTCCGTAAACAAATTTATAAGAGAATATTGTATATCCAACAACAACAAACACATTTAGGAATAAAAATTTTGTAGTGTTTTCTAAATAAAGATAAATTTTTCGAATGTTGCTTTCGAATATATACAATCAGTGATTTTTACTACACTTTTAGTTGAATTGGTTCTTCTGTGTTATTTATATACTGTTTCATTTTTTTTTCAGAACGATGATAGCAGAATTTGGATTTGCTCCTCGAATAAAAGCTACCCATTTCAAGCTTGTTTTCCATCCGGTTGTATGTGAGCAGATCGACACACACGACACCCTCCCTGTCGTTTGCCAAACGTGATACGCATAGTATTTGTTGATTTGTATATTAAACTATTTTGTAAAAAAAGAAAAAATAAAAACTGTTGTCCTTTATTATTGATTTTGTTTTTATTTTCAATGACATGAAATCCAATGAGCTAAGGTATGCATTTTGCTCAGTGTTGCCAGAATGTCAAAAACCAATTTCCCCAATCCTTTTTCAAATTTACCCAAATTAAGAGTTCCCCCCCCCCCCCCCCCAAAAAAAAAAAAAAAAAAAAAAAAAAAAAATCAATTTATACTAAAAATGTATTTTTTTTTAAGAAAAAATTAAAAAAATATTTTTATGTTTAAGCTCCCATTATTTCCTAAATACCGTTTTTTATAGAAAAAAATCTCCAAATGCCAGAAACTAATAAACAGATAACAAAAATAACTTTCAACTCACTAATTTTTTTAAAAGTTTCCTCGCCTAATCATTTGTACTTAAACTATTTGTGTATATATATATATATATATATATATATATATATATATATATATATATAACGTTTTTGTGCCCTTTAAAATGCAATTAAAACAAGGTATACCCAGACAGCTTAAAAAGCATCAGACTTAATATTTCATGTCTGCTAGTTTAACTCAAGTTAAGATCAAACACTGGTCCAGACTGATTATTACTGATTATTACTGATTATTACTGATCATTATTTATTTGACTATTCAAGCCTAGTGGCAATCAATGCAAAGCAAGCAATCACTGAGGAGAAAAATATACCACCTTCCTCTCTAGAATGGATAAGTGACCATTTTCTAAATCCCTTAACTAGAAATATAGATTTCTGAGTCATGCTCATAAGGCACTCCAATAAACTGAATAGACGAAATGATCCAGAATTTCTAGTTTACACATTTCTAGAGGGTGAAACAATATTCTGAATATTCCGAATATTCTGAATCTTTTGTATTGCGAGAAATTCTCGCTTCATTTTCTAGAATTGGGTCATAAACCAAGATTATAGTTGCTGAAACCCGCCTCTTGTAGTCTCATTTATTTGCAGAGATTTTTAAATAACTTTGCCCTCGAGAATATAGGCAAACGCTCTAGACTTCTAATAGGGGCTTCTAGAACTCGCTTTCCAAGGGGACTAGAATTTATAAGGATAATATGGAACTATTTTTTCTAGAGCCAAAATTTAGATTCTAGATGTCAGTTACAGAATGTTTTCTGAGTGATCACTATGCTTGCTACAGCACACATAAAGTAAATAACTCTTGAAATCAGTTAATTCAAAAAGAAAAAAACAGGGTAAATTTTATACTCAGAAGTTGAAAATGTTACTTTACTGTTTCTGAAATAGCATCCAGAATACCAGAATCAATGCATTATTATCTGATAAATTTAACCTTCTTTTTTCTTTTTTCTTCTTCTTCTTCTTCTTCTTCTTTTTTTTTTTTTTAATTTATTTATTTAAAGAGAAAAAGTAATCT
This sequence comes from Salticus scenicus, assembly GCA_963930645.1. Lineage (NCBI taxonomy): Eukaryota > Metazoa > Arthropoda > Arachnida > Araneae > Salticidae > Salticus > Salticus scenicus. The sequence continues at coordinate 307,543,142 of OZ005655.1, forward strand.
TTTACTAATTTAAAGAAAACCACACATTTCCCCCCAAAATTTTCTTTCCCCCAAACTGCTCTTCCCACTAAATCTCTGTCCCCGAAAATCTCCCATGAAGCTTCAAAACTCCCCAAAATGGGGAAAAATCCCTAATTGTGGCAATTTTTATTTTGCTACATGCACATGTAAATCAAAGATATATCTTGGCATTCAACATGTGCCTGAACCAAAAACGGAGTCTAAAAGAAATTTACTGATTTTAAAATAATATCCTGTAACTATTTTATAAAATTTTCTACCCTATATAATTCTTTAATATACGTTTATTGAAAAATCTGTCCTTTCTTTTTCTCAGCCTTAAACAATTATGTAAAAATTTGTTTGACACACTTTATTAAATCATTAATCTAACATTTATGTAACTTTAACAGCAGAATTAATTTATATACTAATATTAAATCTTTTTATACAACTTTTCTTTAAAGTTTTCTTATAAGAAAAGAAAAAAATAAATAATTTTAGAAAAGAAAATAGATTTTAAAAATGGTATAATTAGAAGGCATTATATGTTAGACAAAGGTGCATTATCTTGAAATGTTACATTGCGATTTTTTGAAAAAAAGCAATAATTAATTTCTAAATTATAAAAACTTTGGAATAATAAAAATGTCAATAATTTTATAATGAACACATCATATAAATTGTAAGTTCATATACATATTTAAAAAAAAAAAAAAAAAAATCCAAATTTAAAAAGATAAGGAGATAAGGAAAAAAAAAAAAAAAAGGTGTAAATTTAATGTTTAAAAGCATGTGCATCTTTACCAATGTACCATCTTTACCATGTGCATCTTTAAGACAGTAATACAGTCTTAAAATTTTATTTAGTTTGTCTTTTCTTTCCTTTTCTTATCTTTGTCTTTTAATCTTTATTTTATTTCATTTTTTTAAATGTGCTTTTGATTAAGATTGAGTGAAATATCAGTTCAAAAACTATCCCTAATGTTAATGTAACATATAATTCGATTAATAATTTTATAATGAACATGCCCTCCATATTCTACGTTTCTATGTTTATTTATTTAAATTATAGGCAAAAGAAGAAAGGAAAAAAAAAAAAAAAGGTGTATTACAAATGCTATTTGCATATTTATTGTGGCGTTCGTATAACTCAAATTAAAAATTTATTTTATTTTTTAATTTTATTTTTAATTTTAATTTTGATTAGATTTGTAAATATTATAAATAACTAAAAGAATATAATAAAACAATTATGAAAATTTGAATTAATATTTACCCTACTATGATTTAAGAAAAAAAAATTTTTTTTTTAACGTTTTAGATTATTTTCATACGTAATTTAATTTTAATTTTCTTTTTAAAGAATTTTTCAAAGAACTGATAAACTTATCAAATTTTTCTGCGTATTTATAATGCGTTTCAAAAATTACTTTATTGCCGATCCCTTTATCGAAATCATAATTTGTAAAGAAGAAAAAAAAAGCGATCAGAACTTTATAAAACACAGAAAAACCTTTAAAAATATTATTTAACAATAGCAACTGTTTTCTTTCAGTTGAGTTCATGTTTTTACTCACAAATCTAAATTTTTTTTAAAGATAAGTACAGAGTAAGTTAAACAAGATGTTTACATGATACGAAGATAACACCCCCTTCCTTCAATAAATAAAGATATAAAACACAAATAAAATAAAATAAAGTACAGGTGCTTGAATTCGAAGCTCAAACAGAAAAGAAAATAATACAGTTATATAAAAAAAAAAAATGTTTCCCATGACGTACGCATTATATTTTATTCTACGCATTGCTTAGTCATTAAATATTATAAAGTGAATTAAAAAATACATTATTTTTTAATATACATATTCAATCCTAATTTCTTCTTCTTCTTCTTCTTTTTTTTCAAACCATATATTATCTGAATTTCAACATAGCAATCTTATTGAAGAAAATCACTTTGCAATGATAATAAAGGACATTTAAGGCCATCCTTTTATACTCTGTACAAAAAAAAAAAAAAAAAACCTAAGCCTATTCTTGTTTTTTAAGTAACAGATATAAAATTCTGCATAAAACAGAATTTAAATTAGTACGACAGAACATATTTTATTCTGTTCTTTCATCCCAGCTAAAAATCAACTGCAGAAAATTTGCATTATAAATGCAGTTTAAAAACTGAAGTGATTTGGCTGATTTCACTACAGAGTTTTTGAAGCCCATACAACTGCAATATTTCTACAGTTTACAAACTACAGTAATTTTATAATTGCTTCGACCTCGAAATTCTGTAGTGAAAGTGGACAAACCACCGCTGACTTCGAACAACATACACTGTTAAAAAAAATACAACTTTGCTGCCAGAAATTCTCTGTAAATACGTTTCGTCAATGTAATTTTTTCATAATTACGACATTTTTCTCAAATTACAGTGAATTTCTGGCAGCAAAGTTGCATTTTTTTAACAGTGTACGCTTTGCAGAATTTCTGCAGTTCGTTTTTAGAAAGAAGAGATCATCTAAAAAAAAAAAAAAATGAAGAATATCTATAAAAATAAATTCAGACAATGTAAAGTCCTTTCGAACATATCTCTGTTTCCGTAGACCGAATGCGAGGAAAATTTACCTTAATTCGCACACCACCTTTCGCAAACTATTCGAGACTGAGCAGAACACACTACCAAACATCGACCACTCTCAATTTTACTTCACTTTCAATGCTTTTACGGTATCTAAGCTTAACCAACTAGTCCATTGGGGGACGAAAATGAAAAAGATTTTATTGCTTAAGCTTAAAATGTAGTAATATTAGAAATTTTATTTTTAAAATTTTTCATACTGTATTGATTAAATGTATGTACAACACACACATACACAAATTATTTGTATTAAATAAAGTATTTATTTAAATATACACTGTCAGAAAAAAAAAAAAAAAAAAAAAAAAAAAGTCCTGTTTGCTGAAGTTTGCTGCCAGAAATTTTCTGTAATTCAGAAAAATACATTCTAATTCTATCAACGTAATTTTTCCGTTGATAGAACGTATTTTTCTGAATTACAGAAAATTTCTGGCAGCAAACAGGACTTTTTTTTTTGGCAGTGTAGTAATTACTTCATAATTAAAAAAATTTTTAAATCTCTATGTAAAAATATATTTAAATTCAGAGAGATAAAACAAAACTATTTGCTGTTTCAAATTCTAGGAACAAGTAAGAGTATCAGACTCGAAAGTGAGATTTAATTTATTATGCAAATACTATTTATGTATAAAGGAAAATTTTTATAAAATACTTTCATTATAAAAAGAAAATTTGTATAGTCAAAGAAGTTTCGAATACTGGGAGACTGTGTTTTTGTGCGTGTGTGTGTGAAATATAAATTGAAGACGAAATGTAAATTTTCTTATATCATTACAGAACATTGAACAACTGAAACGCTGAACATTTCCTTTTCTAATTACATTAAAAAGACTTTAAACACACGTAAAATTAAATTTTATTTAAAAGGCGTTAAAAATTTTTATCCGAAGCTTTTCAGTTTAATAGTAAAGCATCATCAGGGATTTTTATTACTCATTTCTAATGAGCAGTTTTTAAATATTTTTTTCTTTTCAAAGTCAACCGTTAAGTCTTTTAATAACGTGAATAGCAGCAAAGTCAATTTGAAGTCCGGTAAAGGTTGGATCAGACTCTAGGTGTCCCAATTAGGCTCTTAAAATAAAAAATGTTGAAAACAGTAATAATTATTTTTAATAAATAATGAGTTAAGCAGCAAACTGAAAATATTTAACATTCACTTTTAAAGCTGCTGATAAACTAAAAAAAAAAAAAAAAAACTAAACTATACTGCAGATATATTAGAAAATATACTTCTGACTTGATGACTGTACAATTACTTCAAATTTACTGCATTATTACTACGGATTTAAAATATTAATTTTGAATCTTATAACTGTAATGTTCACTTAAACTATAGTAATTTTGCAGATGATAGTTCTCAGTATTTTTTAAATAAATTACTGCAGAAATACTTCACATCAACTGCAAAATAACTAAAGTATTTTTGCAGTACAATGCGCACTATAGAAAATCTATAGTTGACTACAGAAAAACATAAAAAATACTTTACTTCCGTAGAAAAACTACAGTTCATTGTTCATTTTTAGCTGGGATATAAAGGCATGCAGTAACTGCGTTTCATTCTCTAGCATCGGCTACTATATTCATTTCTTAAAATTTCTTTGATATAAATTCAGCCTCAGAGACCTTTGGTGGGTTTCGTGATGAATTAAAATGGCTGTCGCAACTGCACCAGTAAAGATCTTGGCGAGAAATGTCCGAGCTATTTCAGAGCCAAATTTCAAATTTGGAAAAGGGGTTCAACTGAAGCTATTCCATCTCTTCAGCACGATTTTTTTTCCATTTTAATTATTTAAAAAAAGTCTTTAAGTTTTTTTTTTCCGACATAAAAAGAAACGGCGCGCGCTGCTACTTCTCAACAGCACGGAAGCATATTTCAGGCTGTAACGTAGCACTTCCCAATCATTCTTGGATAAGTTAAATCATATTACTTTTCAATATTTTTCTTTTACATTCAGAAATAAAATGATCAGTAGGTTCTACATTGAATTAGTGTCTCGCTATGGACAATAATAAATGCATGTGGACTCTAACGAATTACACACTGTAAAAAATATGTCCTATTTGCTGCCAGAAATTCTCTGTAATTTGAGAAAATACGCGTAACTTACGAAAACAGAACCTATTAAAAATTTCAGTTCAAACTTGAACCACTATATGGAGTAAAAGTATAAGCAACACCATAATATGGTTCAACCTCACTTTTATAAGCTTTCTACTTCTTGCAATTGAATTTAAGTCGCACCAAAACTTGGAAATACCATACATCCACTCACAAAGGAAGTGTGAATAAGTAAAATTCCTATTGAAAACAAAGAAAACATAGGGTAAAGGGCAAATTTTGTGCAACAACTCACCCATGAGCCAAGACCCCAGAAAATTCAGCCCCTTTAATCAAAATCAACGAAACAGAATTAGCGGGCAAGAAAGAGTGGTTCAGTGCTAGAGTGTCTGACTTGAGGCAAGAAGGTCTTCAGTTCGATCCCCGTCACGGTTGATTTTTTCTTTTTTTAAACATAATACCACTATATAGTTCAACATAAAATTAACAAATTATGGTAAAAGATTATGCAACCATCGGGTGGTTGCAGCTACTTCAGTACCAAGTTTTGGTTCAAACTAACACCAAATTTTTAACAGAGCGTAAAACTATTATAAAAATCAAAAAAGGTACTTAAAAGTAAATTATGTATGATATTTTAAATTAGTTTCAAACAATGTCTGCACTAATTTAAAAATAGTCAGTCTTGATCGAAAAATTGTTTAGTTTTTGAATAATTCACCAAAGTAAAAGCAGTATTGACTCATCCTAATTAAATACTACAGTTGACATTTTCAAACTTTTTTATGAGGAATAATTAATTTCGTTATTTGTTAAAATTATATTTCTTCAAACTTAATATAACACACCCATTCGCTTTAATGAATTTAGAAAATATATACTCACACACATTTTTTACATTTGTTATTTGTATACATTGGTGTTCAAAATTTAAGCAACAACCTGTTTTCTCGTTTTCTTCTTTTCGCATAATTTTTAAACAAATAAACATGTGAACATAAAATTTGGATGGCCTGTTCATTATCCTATTATTAAGCGAATTTTATAGAACTTTAACATAAAGAGTAATTTTTAAGATAATAAATATTCATTTTTCTCAAAAATAAGCTTTGGGAAAAAATGAAAAATTTCAACAATTTTAGAAAAGAAAACTTAATGACAAATGGTCACAAGGATGCATTACAGATAGGTGAAGATACACACGCATCCATATGTTAGATTAAAAACGGACCTTTTTACCTGTATTCACTTTTCTATTTCTTCTTATTTTTTTCGCACGTGAATAACCTTTTTAAAAAATATACATACAAACTAGAAAATTGCATAAGATGTTCATTATAAATCTATTTACCCACAATTTTATTATTCTGGTGATGCTCATAGTTTATAAATTACTAATTAGGGTAGGTGCTCCAGTTTGGCATGTTCCAGTAATTGACATCTATCCAGAAATAATTAATAAATAAGAAAAATAATAAAATCATATATTTTACGTATAAAAATTTTAACATTTTATGTCAAACACTGGAACATAGGGTGCTAATAACTGGTAAAATGAATAACTAGCAGTGTCAAACACTAGAACACAGGAGGCCAATTACTGATAAAATGAAAAACTGGCAGTGTCAATTACTGGAACATTGAGTGGGTGTCAAATAAAAATTCATAGAAATAATAATAATTGTTATCAAATGTTATTTTAACATACATGTGGTTCTGAATGTCTTTTTCATACCATATGTACTAACTTAAGATTTCTAAAAATATTTTCTGATGACTAGAACATCAAAAACATCAGAGATTGCTCTAAAAGTGTCAATCACTGGTGCACTTACCCTATATATATTTTTTTAAAGCATATTATAAAAGTAAAAGAAAAGTTTAAAATTGAGATTTAGAGTAACATTTCAAGGCATGTGCGTCTTTATCTATCTGTAATGCATCCTTTTATTGCATTATACGCAGCCTACACCTTACGCACATCTCAAGTTACACACACAAATATTCATATATCTTTAAAAAAATATATATATTAAAGTATATTTACGGAGTATATTTACACTCGTATTACATATACAATAATATGTGTACACTTTAAAACACATGTATTGTATTACAATGCAAAAAACATAGATAGAAGCTTATACAGTAATTCCAATTGCAACAAAATTTAGGCATTTCATAACATGTTCGTTTTATGTAATAAATGCAACAAAGCGTTTGTCTGTAGTCAGAAAGAAATAATACATAACAAAATACATTTTAATGTCCCGTCTATTTAGAAAGAACATTCTATAATTATCATTATCATATCATGTTCGACAATAAACATTTTTTAATACACAAAAATTAAAGAGACCTTCTTGTTAACGAAATGTCTCTCTCCCTATTTTAAACCTATTTTCAAAACATTCATAATTAAAAATAGTCTCCCATTTGATTTTTTATTCATTTCAAGCAAAATAGTCCATGCATAGAGATCCAATTAATAAAACAAGAAATAGTGAATGTAACTCTGCTCTATGAGCGTTGTCCCGTCAAACCATTATAATAAAATAACAATCACTTCAACTGGGCTTTGTACACTTTATGCCTGCAAATCGCTAATGCAGATCATAAACGTTGAAACGTACTACTCCGATTCAAAAAATTAGAATAATGAAAAGAAATATGGTCAAGGGAAATGAAAATCGAATTTATCAAATAAATAATCAACAATATCAAATATAAAGTACTATAATATGAATCTGCATATTTTGCAGATTATAAAAATGTAAACACATTACAATGAAATAGAAAATATATTTAAATCAGCTAACAACAAAAAATTCAAAATATTAGAATACTTTCTAACATGGTTCAAAAAATTAGAATAATGAAAATATATTGAACATAATTTAAACTCTAAGTATTTTTACTTGCTAATCAGTACTTTGTTGCATCACCCTTAGCTTTAATGACAGCTCTTAAACGTTTTGGCATGTTTTTAACTAAAGGTTCACAATCTTTTTTATCCAAATTCGCCCATATGCTCTTTATACTAGAAATAAGTTCTTTTTTGTCTCTAGGCGCAACTTCTTGAAGTCGTTTCTTCATAATTCCCCACAAATTCTCGATAGGATTTAGATCGGGTGAGTTTGCAGGCCAAGGGAGTACAGGTATGTCCTTCTCTTTGAGCCATTTAGTTGTTGATTTGGAAGTGTGGGGAGAAGCTGAATCTTGCTGAAACAAGAAATCGTCATCACATAAATCCTCAGCTGAAGGAATCATGAAATGTTCAAGAATTTCTTGATAGACTTCTGAATTGACTGTTGTGGAAACAATACACAACCTGCCTGGGCCTTCAGCAGTCATGCAGCCCCATACCATAACAGAGGTCGCAAATTTAAACGAACGTTTTAAACATTCTTTCTTATAAGCTTCATGTTTGAGTCTCCAGACACGTATACCTTGATTTCCGTGAGACACACAAAACACACTTTCATCGCTGAAAAGTATCTTTTTCCAATCGTCGTGATCCCAAAATAGCCTTTGTTTACACCATTTAACTCTAGCAGCCCTTTGCTTAGATGATAAGAATGGCTTTATCTTAGGCACACGTGATCTAAAACCTAATTTGCGAAGTCGTCGTAGTGTTGTAGATTTGGAGACATTTATACCCATTTCTTTCCATTTTCTATGCACATATCTCACACTCCGAAAACGATGTTTCTTCACAATCTTTTTCAATTGCCTTTCATCTCTTCTTGAAGTTACTGGCTTTCGACCACTTTTAAAGTGTTTATTTTGAAAACACTTATTATTAGAATATTCTCTCAAAACTCTACTCACACTTGCTTGAGAGCATTTCACTTCTTTTGCTATAAAAAGTTGTGTTTTTCCTATTTCGTGCAAGTACACAATACGATATTTCACAGCCTCAGATAAATCGCTCTTTCGTCCCATATTAAGCAAATACTACGCTACAATCAAATGCCAAACGACTTTTCATTTTCAACGGAGCACATTTTATAGTCCCACAGATGTTAATCCCGCAGCCGTTCTCTCAACTCATAAGAAAAATTTGAATATTCTAATTTTTTGAACCATGCTATCGAGGTATTCTATTTCTTTGAATTATTCTAATATTTTTTAAATAGTTAATTATTAATATATCAGATAAAAATAAATATTTATGTTATATTTATAAATGCTCTGAAGATAATTAGATACTTTTAATATATTTTTTCCTGGACGCAGTATGCAAATTGACGCGTTAGCAACATCAAACTCATTCTTTTTTACATTATTCTAATTTTTTGAATCGGAGTAGTATATCAACAGAACAACAACTTATCAAACTTGTTCTTCGAGCTCGAATGAATAAGCCATCAGCCTCCAGGGGATGGGGTTTTACATAAGGATAGCACCAGTATGCTGTTCATAAGCTTTAATAGACAATCAATAAACTTATAGTATTGTACTTAGCATGTATAATTAACCCATAAAGCTCATTACTTTTAATCTACCATAAAAGCATTGTCAATCCGCAACAAGGGCTAAAACGCTTTCCTATATCACGAAACATAATTATTGGAAGTGACAACTGAACTTAATCGTCAGTATTTACATATGTACAAACAAATCGGTGCTATAGTATTAAAAGTAATCATTCATCACTCATAAATTGTGAACATACTTTCCTTTTAATTGCAGTGAAAATTAACCATTCTAGGCAAAAGTACTGAAACAGATTTCTTTTCATTTTCATTTGTTTCCAAGTTTTCTGAAACAGAAAAGTCTTATTTTCAGTTGCTTTAGTTTTAATTTAAATTACAATAACAGAAGTTTTCAATATAATCTCCGGACCAGTTGCATCACTGGAAAAAATAAACTGGTAAAAGTACGGGCAAAAACTGGCAGATGGGTGTCAGTATTTATCTGTCAAATATACGGGGCAAAACTGTACATCAAACGGAAAAACCTGTTTGATTTACAAGATTTCCCCGTAAAATGTATGTCAGTGAAACAATTTTACGGTTTTAAACTGTACTTTTGATTTACAGTTTTTCCTGTTGAAATTTACAGTATTTTTCAGAAAAATGTATGGCGTTTTTTTGCTGTGATATATATACACTGTTAAAAAAAGTCCTGTTTGCTACAGTTTGCTGCCAGAAATTTTCTGTAATTTAGAAAAATACTTTCTATCAACGGAAAAATTACGTTGATAGAACGTATTTTTCTGAATTACAGAAAATTTCTTGCAGCAAACAAGACTTTTTTTTGACAGTGTAGAAACAATAAAAAAATTTAACATCACTGTTAAAAAAATGTAACTTTGTTGCCATAAATTCTCTGTAATTTACGAAAATAGTAGTAAATTACGGAAAAATTACGTTGACAAAACGTATTTTTTCTGTCATTACAGAGAATTTCTGGCAGCAAAGTTGTATTTTTTTAACAGTGCTAGATGCATGTATCAGGATTCTTTGGTAAAGGCTGGCGCTACTTCTCCTTGTAATCTGCAACATTTGTAGCTCTTGTAAAAAAGGCATGCTTGAGTATCTGATATATACTACACACTGTAAAAAATATGTCCTATTTGCTGCCAGAAATTCTCTGTAATTTGACAAAATACACATAATTTATGAAAAAATTATGTTGTCAGAACGCTTTTACTCAAATTACAGAGAATTTCTGGCAGCAAATAGGACAAAATGTTTACAGTGCACTGTTAAAAAAACTTTGTTGCCATAAATTCTCTGTACTTTGAGAAAAAAGTCGTAAATTACAAAAAAATTACGTTGACAAAACGCATTTTTCTGTAATTACAGAGAATTTCTGGCAGCAAAGTTGCATTTTTTTTTGACAGTATGTATTTATAGCACCTCGAAACAGAGACACTATTCAAAATTCTGGATTATAGGTCAACTCTGATGTTTAGCCCTCTTTAATGTAAGAGTCGTTAAGATTGTGCTTTGCCAAAGGGGACACATTCCCCCGGTTGTATCATAAATGTTTTACCTGAAAATACTAAAATTTAAAAGTTAAAATACGAAAATTTAAAAGTTCAATAAAGATATAAAATTATTCACCAAATTCTTATAAAAAAAATTGCATTATTCTAGATAAAATACAATTTAATTTACTTAAATATTTTTAAAATATAAAACATTGACGGTGACCATATAGGAATTAAAAAAATTAATAATTTTAAGGGGGGGGGGGGGGGAGAGGTCCTTAAAATATGAAAGTCTCCAATACTTAGGTCTGTTTTTCTTAATGGAAAACCAGAATATGCCTAGAAGGCTGAATCTGACACAGTAATTTTTTTTTTTAGACCTATATTGCATATTGCATTTAAGTGAAGATAAAATTTTAATGCATATTTTTGTATAAGTTTGTTATTTGTATGTTATAAAAGCAAGAAAAATCTGGTATGTTGTAGCGTACAAAACTTTCTTCAACATCGTTCTAATATAATAGTTGGCCAAAAAAATACACAATTTTTGTAAAAGTGTTCGAAAGAGTGTGCGGTGGATCTATCGACCCATATGCAACTCAATTGAATCAGAATAGGTTTTTCATAAAAACTATCTCTTTTATAAAGTTTCGTGCCTATACAAACAATAGATGCTGAAGTATAACCTCCCCACAAATGAAGAAAATTGTAGCATGTCAGCGACACCTTTTCTGCCGATGGAAGATCTTAAGAGTAAGTCAGCGTAGTTTTTTATAATATCCAACCTACGCATGAAATTAGATGCATTTATACACTAAAAAATAGATATCTTAAAATTAAGTTTCACGGACTTGTATACATTATAAGCGGAAATATAACCTGCCCGTAAAAGGGGTAGTGTGGGGGGAAGGTTGCAGTGAGGTGCCACCTGTTTTTTAAAAAAAATGCTTATTTTGAATGCTTATCCATGAACTGTCATAAAGGAAATAAAAAATAAATAAATTTGCCTTTTAAATAATCAAACATTAATCATCCTGGATTTAGAATTCTAATTCTCGTTATCATGTGACAAATCACTGAAAATGCATGAAAACTTCTTCTGTATCCTTCTATTAAAAATACTAAAACAGCGAACAAGTGTTTGTCACTTCATTAGTTTTTTAAAACAGCAGAAAAAGATTGCATCAATCAACACGAACATGTAATCTGTAAGTAAATCTCATATTTTAAGAGGGAAAAAAAGAATCCCTAGGCTAAAACAGATTAGCAATAATTTCAAGCGTTAATCTTTTTTTTTTTCCCTTTCCATAAAAATACTGTTAATGACCTTCCTCTTCCCTGGATCAGGGCAACGAGCAAATCGAAGCGATCTAAAAATGGAGTAAGACTTTAAAAGAACTTCTACAGTTAGTTCTTTTGTACTGCAAATGCGTTGAAGGGGGAACGCCTAAAATGCAAAATATTAATCCATCGGCTAAGTGCAAAAATTTCGTATTTATAGTGTCTATTTTGGGATATTCGAGAAAAGTTTAATTCTTTTTAAATGGGCGTGAGGTGAGAGAAAATTATACTTTGAATATTATAACTTCAATAAAGATTTTTATTTATTTATTTTAAGAATTATAAATGTCGGGTTGTAAATATCGTAAAATGTCCGACAGGACCATGCTCAGTGAGCAGCAAGACAGACGGTCGCCCAGATCTGCTAAGATGTTATAAAATGCATACCAAAAATTTATTCGCATAATTTTCTGGCTTTCGTTTTCAACTGAACAAACTGGGTGGTTATAATAATTATAAACTTCCGTTTTGGCGTTCTGTATTCAAAACGAAAAGGCGGATTGCCACAAAACTTGGCATGTACGCACATTTCATGAGATGGGTACAAGATATTTAAAAAAAAAAAAATTTCTAAAAAATGACGTTTTGTATGATAAAATTGCAATTTTACCAATGAAATGACCCACAGGGTTAATCGAATAAATATTAGAATTGTTTATACATTTCGTATCAGTCGTTTTCACAGTTATATTTTCCCTTTACAGATTCAAAACGACAAAGTGAAATTTTTTCAAAAACTTTCTTTATTTTATTTTTTCTTTTTCTTTCTTTTTATCTTTCTTTTTAATTCTTTAATCGCATCTGCCATAGATAGCAATAAACATATACAGTCGGTAACAAAAGTCTCCGAACACTAGCAAAAATTCCTATGTAGAAAAAGTACACTTAATACAGTTTTCTTAAATAAATCCTTGTCAAATCCTGTTCTTAGTCAGTCCAAAAACAGGATTCGACAAGGATTTATTTAACAAAACTGTATATTAAGTGTACTTTTTTTTTATAGGAAATATTGCTAGTGTTCGGAGACTTTTGTTACCGACTGTAGATACCAATTTTTGTAAGTACCCATCGTTTTGACTACAAGCTGTCGTTTATTGCAAAAATTTAATTACAACCCCCTACCCTATAGAACGGGCATCAAGAGTAACGACTGTATTGACGAATAACTTCAACTGCCGGTTGAACACGAAAACTCGAAAAGCGTATAAAGTCGGGGTACAACTTTTTTGCAAAGCTGGATGCGTTGCTTCTGCCATCTACCAACATAGTTACTTTCCGATTTTTTAGCGGAAAATAACCAATCAAACATTATATGAAATCTTCGTCGCTAGATGGCAGACGAAGCCGGTCAGTTTTTTTTAGAAAGCTGCACCCTGTCTTTAGACACTCTTTAAGTTTTTCCGTTGAACCGCCGTGAAAGTTATTTCCATTTGCACCTTTGCTTCGGAAATCTATAATAATAAAAGAAGATGCTTGTGTGTGTCAGAAAAGTTATCCATTCAGCGATTACCTGTCGCAGATTTAGAGAAATTGGCACATAAGTACAATAAAGCGCGCAGGAGATGATAGTGAAAAATAAATAAATAATTTTTTTAAATTAGTCAATATTAATTAAAATGTCAGTGGAATCGCAATTAAAATTGGAATTTTCTGTGTGATGTATATTTCTGTGACAGGGGGCTATAGCACAGAAATATATGTCGAAAGCTCAATTTTATTATAATACTACATTCATTAAATAAAGAAAAAAAAATACCTGTTCTTAAAAGTTTGTTATAAATTATCGCAAACACCACTGCATGAAACTGGCCAATCTTGGGCATACTTTTCAAATCGCACCTTCATTTATTCTTTGAAATATCAATATTAAATTCCCCGCAATTATTTGTTTTGAGCTATACTGAAAAAAATCTGGTGTGAAATAACCACACGACTTCCATTGCCCGCTATTACACGTATTTTATGCAATTTTTGAGGGGGGTAATGGGATCAGAAGATTTAAAATTGACCTAACAAAAGTAGACGCCTAAAAATTTTCCTGTAAGAGAAAGCTGATTAGATATGTAAAACCGATTTGCATAGCGAGTTAAAAAATAAGAAAAAATAATTGGTAGAGTTATTTTTGAATCACCAATTTCCGAGAACTAAAACCGACCTATCTAAGCAGGATGACTGTTAATTTTTCAGTAATAACCACGTAATACACGAGAAAGGGTATCTAAAATGGATTTATGTAACAATTTTCAAGAAAATCGCTAGAGCCGTTTTTGAGATACGACCTTTTGCCAAAACTTGGCATAGTCAGTTATTGACCGGAAAACGATAATTACATACAAAGAGATATTTAAAAGGAAGTTAAAATGGTGAGTGTGAAAAAAATCTGTATAGCCTTTTTTAAAGGAACGCACTTACGAAACCTAAAATTGAGCTGTATATACAGGACGCCGATCAATTTTCCTCAACTAACCAATTACATCACTCGAAAGGACATTTAATAGAGTTTTTATATAGCAACTTTGAAGAAAATCGTTAGAGCTGTTTTTGAGATACGGACTTACGGTCTCACTTCCGGTTTCTGAGGATCCACTTCCGGTTTCTGAGGATCCACTTCCGGTTTTCAAATTTTCACCAAAATTTGAAAAATTCATCTGTACATCAAACCTGTCTTAATTCTGAAGTTTCGTAGTTCTATCTTTAGTAGTTTCGGAGATATGATAGCCAGAAGATTCCACACATACATACACACACACTGACCCATTGCCAGAAACTATTTTTTTGGACTCAGGAGGCCTTAGAACATGTAAATCAGGTGAAAACTCGATGTCGAATTTTTGGACCGAATATAATACTTCCATTACCTACGGTAATAGGGTAATGGAAGTAAAAACACATACACACTTATCAAATGATAAAAGTTTGATTTTTGTATGGGGGACGGGGGTGTCTCCTCAAAACGTATAATTATAAGACTTCGATTTTAATGTTATTTTATTTTCTGTTAGATGTCATGCATTAATTACTTTTGAGGAAAGAGATTTTAGCCATAGCTCATGTTTTTTGAATTCGTTGAAATTTTAAAAGTTGAAATTTATTTTTTTATTTTAACCAGAAAGATTTGCAAAAAAAAAAAAAAAACTGTACGCTAATGAGAGTAAACTATGAATAATTAAATTGTAACAGATAAACGTTAATTTACACAAAATGATCAAAAATATAACGAACGGTGTTTCACTTGACTTTCCAAATATTAAGTAGTTAATGGCTATGTAAATAAATTAAAGTAAGATAAGTCATTAAATAAACAAAAGCAAAAAATACAGTAGAGCGTAGGAGTAATTTTCTCCACATACTATGTTGTTTAATTTCACGCTATTGCACTTCAAATAATTTGAGCCCATAAGTCATAAAAAAGAATTTTTCGGTGCGTCCCTGCAAGAATCCATAAATGCTAGATTCCCCAAAATCCATACATTTCGTGCGACGATGACTTATAATATGTATATAAATTTAAAGCTCAATTGAATAAGGTGTTCAAACGCTATCGTATTTTAAATAATTTCAGCCCCTAGGCCAGGACCCGAAATTTCAACTTAGATTACACTCGCTGAAAAAAAGTTACTCCCCACAAAACATGATTGACTTACTCTATTTTTCACGTATAAAGTGACCAGAATTTTTTATTGGAAAAAGAGGAGAAAAATAGGCCACGTAATACACTTTATTTTATAAGTCTGTAATAAGTCTGTCTTTTATAAGTCGTAATGTCTTTTATTTTATAAGCAAATAGAAGACATTCAATTTTGAAAATGAGGTCATTTTAGAGGAAACAAAATTGAATGAAAATGATTATAAAAACAGATTCAAGCTACTTTACATAAGTGGTGGAAACATTTTTATCTCAAATGATGAATTTGGATCAGTACACCTTAATTTAAATTAATAATATACGGATACGAGAGGAAAAATCCTTAATTTTTTATAAGTGTCACTGGACAATATAGATTTTTTTTTTTTTTTTTTAATTATTAATTTTTGCTATAGACAAAAACTTTTTTTCTGATACTTTCATACAGTTACACACACACACACACATACACACACACACACACACACAAAAAAAAAAAAGAATAAAATTGGTAAATGAAAAAATAAAATTAATATTCGGCAGATGAAACGATTTGTTTTAACGAACAGTCATTCTTTATCAACATTTTATAAAAATTCTCACAAGTATAAAATTAGTCTTAGTAGTTAATAAGTTTTTAAAGTAGGTATATAAAGGGAATTTTTTTCACATGTCTACATTTTGATGATTGAAGAAAACAGTCGCTTTGTGGGAGCGTTTTTGCCAGGAGGACATAAAATGAATTCAACTAACTTTTGCATATTTCTGTGAGGTGGTGATAGTATGTTATCATTAAGGCCATTTGTCTGCACTAGGGCTCTAGGCCTGAGTAAGAGAGTCCTCCGGGGGGTCTTTCTAAGAGGTCCTAGCCCATATTTATGCTATTTTCGGAGACAACCATGGAAAACTCCTAGCGGCTAAGCCAACAAGCGCGATCGTATATCGAACCCAGCGCCTCACGTATACCAGCTTCGAGGACAGAACCTCTCTGTCACTGGTGGGCCTATTTTTATGAGGAATATCCCTAACAGCACATCTTCTCCAAATGAAATCCTGAGGATGTCCTCTGGATGAAAAGGATATCTACAGACATCCTATGGACATCTTCAGGATGGGTTATGGAGAAGTGTGTTGTTAGGGATTATTCATGCAAAAGAGAGAGCACACGTCAACCCACCGCGTATCAACCGGAGCATCACCTTCTTAATGATTTCATGATAATTTCAATAGTGATTCCATGTTCTGGATCAAAGAACTGTACAAATAAGGGAATACTTTTATTTCTTCGTAATTCGAAAATTCTGAATAGACATAAACCATAATATGCTTCGGCAAGTTTATTAGAAAGTTGTTCTTTTGCGAGCATAGCGGAGAAAAAAGTTAGTGCTCACCGTTCGATACAGCCAACATCCGATTGAGCTTCCCAGTTTTGCGAAATTTTTGAAATTAAGGACTAAATCCTTTTCATTTGAAAAAGAGGACAGAGGACGAAAAACATAAAAAAGAGGACTTTTTAGTCCTGTAATATCTCTTTTCCTTTAGGAGGGCAGAGCGTTGAAAAAGAAGAATGTGCTCTTAAAAAGAGAATGTCTGGTCACACTACCTAAGATTTGCATGATTTCACGTTTTTAAATTGATATTATACTGCTCAAAACAATTAAAGGATATTGTAAGTTTTATATAAAATAAAGATGTAAGCGAAATTTTTTTTGCCGAAAATGGAAGAAGAGAATCACAAATGCAAAGTTTTCTGATTTTCAAACTGTAGAGTATGCTAATTTTGAGTTCGGCGTCAAAAACGTCGCTTCAGCGGCAGCGAATGAAATTTGACTTTCAATTGAATAAAAGACAATGAAGACAAGGATGATCGGCATTCAGTGACTGATTTGTTTCGATGAGTATGATGTCTCAGCGAAGTCATTTAACCGATTCAGAAGCTTGGAGAGTTGTTGGTAGGTTAGAAGGGGGCCAAACGCAAGCCGAAGTAGCGCAAGTCATTGGAGTGTCACAAAGTGTGATTTCCAGGATCTGGAACCGTTTTTTGGAGACTGGAAGTGCAGGCCGAAGACCAGGGCAAGGTCGTAGATGGGCAACAACGCCCAATGAAGATCGTTATTTAGTGTTAACGGCTTGGAGACACCGAAATATGAACGCTACTCTTCTCCAACAACACCTTCGCTCGGCTACTGGCACCACGGTTTCAACACAGACTGTCCGAAACCGGCTCCATGGTGTAGGTCTGTATGCTCGCCGACCGATGGTATGCGTTAGACTAACATCAAGGCATCGTCGCGACCGCAGGGAGTGGGCAACAGAGCATGTGAACTGGAGGAGAAATGAATGGAGCAATGTTCTTTTTTCTGACGAGTCCCGTTTTTCGGTTCAGCCTGATAATAGGCGTATTTTCATCTGGAGGGACCGTGGCAGTAGGAATAATCCTGCGTTCGTGCACGAAAGTGTCAGATTTGGCGATGGGGGAGTGTTGGTGTATGGTGGCATCTCCATTGACGGGCGCACAGACCTCTACATCATTCGAGATGTACCTCTGACTGGTCGCCGATATAGGGATGAGATCCTCAGACCTATTGTAGTCCCTTACGCTGCAGCAATCGGAGATGACTTCATTTTAATGGACGATAACTGCAGGCCACATCGTGCTAACCTGGTGGAGAATTTCCTTTTCGAGGAAGGAATCGTACGAATGGAATGGCCAGCGTGTTCTCCAGACATGAATCCAATAGAGCACGTTTGGGACGCTCTAGGAAGACGAGTTGCTGGCCGCCAACCACCCCCACAAACTCTCCAAGAACTGGAAAGAGCTCTTCTGGAAGAGTGGGACAGAATACCCCAACTCGGGATTAATAGCCTCATTGACTCCATTCCTCAAAGGTGTTCAACGTTGCTGGCCGTCCGTGGAAACCATACCCCCTACTGAAAATGATTTCCTTTGAAGAAAACACCTTTTCTTCTTATATTTTTTCTCATATGCACAAATTGTGTTTTTTTCATTTTGTACACAAATGCGTAATAAAATGCATTTTTTTCCGCCAAACATGTGTAATTTATTCTCATATAACCAACTACGTCTGTCGACCATGTATCAATCAGCTAAAAAGTTTCCCAGCCACAAAATCCACCTAAAACCGCAATATCCTTTAATTGTTTTAAGCAGTGTATTATTATTATTATTATTATTTTGATAGCACCGTATACTGCAAGAATTCTCTCTATATTTGGACCGAAATTTTACTCGCTACAGTAAAATTTGCACTCTCCATTGTCGAGCTGGCGAGCGAAAATTTTGCGTCCTGCCCTAGGCCATAACAATAATGAATTTTTGTTGCGTCATGGTAAAAAATCTATAAGTGCTAGATTCACCAAAATCTATACAGTTCCTGCGATGATGACTGTAACATATATATAAATTTTCAGTTCATTCGAATAAGGCGATCAGCACTATCACATGTTAAATAATTTGAGCCGATAGGCTATAATGATAAAGGATTTTTTTTTTTTCTGTCCCAAAAAACTATAAATGCTAGATTTACCAAAATGTATACTTTTTGTACGGCTGTGACTTATAACCTGCTTATAAATTTTCAGCTCAATCGTGTAAAGCATTTAGACGCTATCGCACTTTAAATAATTTTAGCCCATGGGCCATAATGATGAAGAATTTTTCATTGTGTCCTTGTAAAAAAAAAAAAAAAAAACCTATCAGTGCTACATTTACCAAAATCTATAGCGTTCGTAATACAGTAACCTATAACATACGTACCAACTCTGAGCTCATTCGAGCAAAACATTTAAACGTTATCGTGTTCATTCGCATACACACACACACACACACACATACATACATGTATCATCTTGAAAATAGCAAAAATGAACTTCAGGTTACATCAAAACATATAGATATACCAAAATCTCAAAGTCGATTTTTTATCATGATTACAATACTTTCCTTACACATGTATGCTCGGAAAGTAAAAATTACAATAACATCATAGGAATAATTCTAATTAAAATAAAATAGCTATTTGGCATTACAATAATAATATTCATCACACTCTTTAAAATACATTCCCATATCATAAAGGGGAAAGTTGGACAAAACGGGATACCATTCTTGTTTTTTTTTTTTTTACTACGGAAAATATGTTGAAGAAAACCACACATTTTTTTTTTTTTTTTTTTTTTTTTTTTTAATAACTACAACATTTATTGAAGCACATAAAAAACGTATTTTTAACTAATTGTAATGATTGTGAAATAGTAAAAAAAAGTATTTACCAAACTCTTACACATCCCGTTTTAGCATACCTGGGTTGGATAAAACGGGATAGGGATTACAATGTTTAATTTTTTGTGTAAAACTAACTGAAAAGCACAATTAACTGACAGAAAACTGTAAAGCAAAATTTCCACTTGAAAGAACAATGTCTTCAGTAATCAGAGACTTAAAATAAGAATTTTTTTATGTTTTTATTTACAAAATGGGAAAGAAGACCTTTTATTTAGGCCTATAGCAGAACAAAAGTCGCATAAAAAGGCACTAGAACACGCTTCGTAAGCCCATTCTTGGCATCCAGAACATCGTATCCAACCTTCACCAGCCTTAGAATCGACATACAGTGTCTTACAATATATGTATAATAGGTTTCTTCTCCCTCTGTTTCATCTTCAGACAATGACGAAATGCATTCTTGGCTGTTTGCTGAAGGTTTATTAAACTTTTTTATGTTTTGACTTTTAACATCAGGATTAGGCGTTCTTTTGGATTCTTTTATAGGCCTACTTTCAGGTTTGGCTGGACGTGGTAGCTCTTTTTCTTCCTCTTTTCCATTTCCTTTTCTTATAAACTTCTTTTTGGAATTTTTAGAAGGATTTCTTAGCAGCCTTTTCTTTAATTTTCTTGTAGTTTTATCATCATTTCTATTTCTTCCATTTCTAACTTACTCTTATATGGAGATGATGTTATTGCTACAGTTTCTTTTTTCTCTTATCAGCCTTGTTTTCTGGACGAGGTCCTTTTACTTGAGGTACAGGTAGAACAAACTTTGGAGAGATGAAAAGAGTAGCTTAGGTTGATAACAAGAGAGTTCTAATCCTTTCTCCCCTGAGGATGTTGCAGGTTGATCTGTCCGTAGGCTGTCTCCTGATAGGTTTGTTGGCTGGTCTACTTCTACGATGTCCCTTGAGAAAAGTATATAAAAAACTGTATCCCGTTTTATCCAACTCATAAGTGTCCCGTTTTGTCCAACTCCGACACTTTTCAAAATAAACAAGGCTGCTGCCTAAATGTGAAAGGAAAATTAGATAGACTACACATGAAAATATTCGTTAATAAATGCTTAATCAAATGTAATATTCACCGGAATTGTATTCCCATACATATAGGCAGAATAATGCAGAAAACAACGCACGTAAATGTAGAAAGGGCCAAGCAAACAGAATAAAAAAGTTCTAAGAACTACAACTTTCCATCAACTAGTGGTCTCGAGACGGGAAGAACTGAGAATGATGTAATGATGGCCGAGAACAAGTTTCTGTCGTCATCCGTTCGATAGCAGTACTAGCCGGGTTCCTTTTATCCCGTTTTGTCCGACTATCCCGTTTTATCAAACTTTTCCCTACTAAAGAGATTCAATTGAATTTTAATCGCACAATAAGGATATAACCAATGAAAAAATGTTGAAAACAATTGAAACTTTACCAGTGAGCATAAAATGAAATAAGTTAGTGAATAACACAAGTCTCATTCAGTGACAAACAGAATGAAGCAAAATTTGACATGGTGTGGAAAATTGGAAGTCAACGTATCAGGATTTAAATCAAGATTAAGCGATACAGTTTTGGAGTTTTGCAAATGAGAATTGGTTGTAAATGAGTGGCTGGTATGGAGATTTTTAAGACATTGTTTAAAATTGATATCCAAATTATAGCGTGTGAATGGATCAGAAAAATTTTGCAGAAAGTTTTTCCATATCTTGAAGTAGTAAGTCATCTTCTGGTTCGATAATTCCCAATTATCTTCAGAGGGATGCGTAAGATTATACATTGGAAGAGGATAGTTTTATTGAGATTAACTGCGGCTTCGTCGTTATAAATGGTTCAAGAATCGACTAAAAGCACAGAACTTTTTCAAGAAAGTAAAACCTTTTAAACCATTCTAATCAATAAATTTATAAATAAATAAATCTTTTTACTGATAGAAGCTTGTAGGGAACCAGCTTTAAGCAATGATTCCAAAACTCTTGAACAGAACGTCCTTCCGCTTTACAGTAAAACGATGTAAAGCGGATGCATTAATTTTTAATAGCTGAAATAATGTATATGAATGACTTGAGAGGATAGTGATAAGACGATTGGTTTTGTTGTTTTAGTCCTTTAATATCCAACGTTGAACTGGAATAATAGGTTCGAGATAAAAACCAGATATACCAGGTTCGAGATAAAAACCACTTTTATCATTATTATAAAGTTTTGAACGCTGGTATTTATCTAAATGCTGATTGCATGATAACAAATAAGCACGTACAATTTTATAGTGTAATCACGTTTCCTACGCCTAGCAGCGTGGCTAATTCCAAAAGTTTGGAAGGGTGCCAAACCGACCGACAGGTTGGGATTTGGTAACCATACAGTCATTTGGTATTACTTTATCGTTTATTTTCTCTCAACGACAAGGGTTATCATCCCTATTTGAACACTGGACTTGCTCAGAGGCTCCCGGTCGCAAAAAAGCGATTAAAAAATATTCATGGCTTTAAGTTCTTTAAAATAAACATGGGATACCAATTGAGTAAATTTTCTATCCAATTCCATATACTTTTTCTTGAATTTCCAAATCACTTATGTGACACTGAAAGTTTTTCACATTTACTTCTGCCTGATGTTAGAGTGTCCAACGTTTCAAACCATGATCACGAACAATTATTATTATCAATACTTTCGGGTGTCCCTGTGCACAAACCAGTAGAGCTATTCACTCCATTTTCAATAGGGAACATCCGATAATGATCTTGAATAACATATATCAATTTCAAGAAATTTCATGAATATTTACGAGAGTTAGAGCGCTGACAGACAGACGAACTGACAGGCAGACCGAAGTCATTAACACTTTTCAACCTTGTTGGAAAGTATTAAAAACTGGGGGGAAGTTTTAAAATAGTGACTTTGTAGCCATACAGAGTCACGATTGGTCCTCAAAAAAAAAAAAAAAAAAAAAAAAAAAAAAACAGAAGAAGAAAGAAAGAAAAAGAATAGAAAAAGCTAATGAATATTAAAAATCTTTAAATAAAAATTTGCATATGTTAATTAATTCAATTAAAGTTAGTTTTATTTGTTTACAGAAACCAAAGTCAGAATTACTTTTGTGAAAGAATACGTAAGTCATATGTTTTAATTCATAGATTCAGTATTAAAATCATGACGGGAAAAGAACTAATGTGGTAATGTCGGTCTTTTTTCATAAGATATGCAGGAATTATATGTTTGATTTACTTCATAAATGCAAAACAAGTTATATGTATATACTACGCGTTATATATTTATTTAATATCTATTCAATTTATTTAATCTAGGAGAAATTTTAACTCTAAGCTTCTTTTTTTCTTTTACTGCACTGTGTGCTTTTTATATGAATTTAGTAATTAATTTGTACATAAAAAAGTAGCATTTAAGAGAAAAATAATTCGGTAAATTTTGTTTTTCATTATATTTTTTAAGGGAAAGTAATTTTATTTACTATAGATAAAAAAGTAACTAAAATATTTTCAAACTAAGTGGTACAATTTCAATCTATAGATGTCGCCACTATTCGTTTTCTAACTGCGTTCCTCATTTTATCGATGATATTGAACATTTTCTGTTTTTAATTCTTGCCCTTTTACGTTTATGATCAAATAGGCTACACAATGAAAATTAATAAGACGTTGTATATGCTTTTTGACTTTAAAGAAAAAAGATTTCCGTTAATATTTTAATGAAAGAGAGTGGAAGACATTCAATCGGACCTTTTCGAAAATCTCCCTTCATCTTGGAAATTAAAGAGTAGAAATTTTGTATGTATTTTATTTTAGCGTTTATATACCAGCAGCAACAAAAAGCTCTAGCCCATCATGAGAATGGAGAACGCTGTACGACAGTAAAATTGTCATTTTCTTAAAGAAAGAAAAAAAAAAATCAAATGCGCAAAAGTTATTGAATGGAACCAAACACAGACTAAGGAATTTCCTTAGTCTGTGGAACCAAAGGTCCTGAAGAGAAATAAATTATCTTTTATAAAAGCCACTAGATGTCAGCACTACATATTTTTTATAGTGCTGACATCTATTGGCATCTATCTTACTTAGCGAAAAACACAGGGTTTTAGTTCAAAATGACTTTTTTAATGATTTTTTTTTCCCTTTAACAAATTATTTAAAAATTCATAGTAAGTATATTTTCTAAAAAGATAAATTTTAAAGAAATTTACTTTATATGTTTTTTCTTTTCATGCAGTTTCAGATTTATTCCAATCCAACACAGACTTACAATATCAAGAATATAACATATATCAAGCGAAAACACTCTTTTTTATTGAATTTACTCCTCATACCTATACGGTAAATAAAGTTTTTTTTTTTTTTTTTTTTTTAGCTAAATATCCGTCGCTTGTTTTTTGTATATTTACACGTTTTGAGGTTTCCTGAATATAGAAATCAAGTTTTTAACGTTTGTTCTTTTGCTTCTCATCAGAACAACTTAAAAACAAATAATTTCAGGTATTTCAAATGCTTCGTTTTGAAGTCAATATAAAGTTTGTCATTTGAAAAGTTTGATCAAGATTGATAAGTTTAAAGGAAAGATGCGGGTGAAACTTCTCTGACTATTTGGGAATGAACTTTTAAATTCAATAACAGATTTGAATTCGTTATAAATATAAGTACAATATTCAAACAAAGGACTGAGGGGGCGATAGTCCCCCATCATACAGAATTATTTGTTAAACAATGCCGTTCTGAGATCTAGTTTGAATTGTTTTTAACGTAAGTTTAGATAACAGGACTCGTTATCTCACCCCTTAATGTCTAATCTGTCTTTATAGTATCGAATTTCAGGGCAAGAGAAAGTCGCGGGAGTGCCACTCCAGATTATTTTCGGCATAAAAAGAAATATATTTACTTATTTATTTATTTATTTTGGCGTCAATTTTTTTTTCTTTATAATAATTTTTAAATTAAAATTGGGGGATACTTATTACCTTTTGAACGAATTATCCGATTGAACCTAAAAAATACAGCGTTAGCTAGATTTTGTCCTCATAAGTAAATGTACCAATTTTTGATAAAATCTAATAATCTGGACAGTTAGAATGACAAATTTTCAGCTTTATATATTTAGATAAAAATAAAAATGTTTGCACGTTCATTCAAGGAAGTAGATAAAAAATGGTTACCACACCTTCTGAAAGAAATAGTCGATCTGTCATCTGTCGTTCTAAAATTATGTAGGTTTTTTAAGACTAGTGGATCTGCAGATCAGGAGCCTCAACGTCCTATTTGCATCAGACATTATTCAATAGGTTATTTTTATTTATTCCTTATTATATAACTAGTATATAACCCCGCCAAAAATGACGGAATGTGAACGATAAATCTTGAAAACAATGTTTAGATCATGAAGATTACCACGTGATCATTTAAATGTATTTTCAGTTTTTGTTTATACATCAAATGTGTTTCGATATTTTATAATTTTCGTTCTGAAATTAAAAAAATTCTACCCGATCAATAAATATGAATCACAATAAAAAAACTGCTGGTTGACAAAAAATATAGGCCCGAAAACACAACAGCAACAACACATCCCAGTGTTCCGTTAAGTGCTCTATTTAAAGTCCTCATAATAAGAATAATCTAGTGTGTCACTCACACGACTTTCTCTTACCCTGAAATTTAATGCTATAAGTACAGGTTGGAGATTAAGAGGTAAGATAAAGAGTACTGTTATGTAAACCTATGTTAAACAATTCAAATTAGGCTTCGGAAGAGTTTTATATGATAATTAGTTCTGGCCCCCCTCAACCCCCCGTTTCATTAATGCACCTACATTTATATAGAATTTAATTCGGTTATTAAAAAATAATTCAGTTTAAAAAAAATAATTTATTAAAATTATTATTTAAAAAAGTTATCTTGTATGATAATACAAACGATTTCCATATTAGAGAAATAGTATAACACTAAATATCCAAAAAAAAGTTGAATTTATTCTCAATATTAAAGTAAAAAAAAAAAAAAATGTTAAAAATGAAAGAAATCAATAACTTTATTTTCAATTATCGTAGATCGATGGTTCAACCATTCGTTTTAAAGGCGAGCTCTTTTGAAAGATACCCATCATGAAAATTTACTCCACTCGAGGGAGGACATCTACCCCAGGGGGGGAGGTGAGGCTCCTACATACACAAAAAAAAAATTCCCAGTTGACTATCTCTATTACAAAAAATATGTATTCGTTTCATTTGGTTTAGTGCAGTCTATAGATGTTAAATTCTACTTACCTGCAATTTCCCCCATAGACGTAATGTATTTGAATGCCCCTGTACACGAACCATTTGCTTCATCTTAACGAAAAGCTTACTGTAGCATCCCTATATGATACACATTTAGAATACCGAGTTTGGAATTTCTGCTACTATTTGTTCTTGAGATATGCTGATAACAGACACACAGACAGACAGACAGACACAGAGACCATTCGCTAAAAACGTGATTTTCGTATTCAGGGGACCTCAGAATATGTAAGTATAACAAAAACTCACGTTCGAAAATTTGACCCTAAAACAATACTTTCTCGACCCTATGGGTAAGAGGAAGTAAATAACGATTCATTTCATTTTACCAAAATACTTTTTTTTAAGACTATCGAAGATCCTGTTTCCAAATACGTAAGCGAAGTGTGACGTCACTGACCGTCCGTGGATGCAAGAAAAAGATTCCCTATATTAATCGTCCATTGTATTTTTTGTAAAAAATAATTAAAAATCGAGGAAAATTATTTCCCGATTTTAATACCCGTATTTGGGTATAGATATGCTATCGTATCCCTGTGTTAGATTGAGTTATTTTGCTGTCAAATTGACAAAATTTTAAATTTCAAAACTGTGTCATCTTTGGCGTTTTTTGTATTTGGCGATTAAAAACATACTACGAAAATATACATGCCAGATGTTTATTTTCGTAATATGTATTGTACGAAATATTGTTTCATGTAATTCATCGCTCTCTTAATATAAGTTGTTAAAATAACCATGATTTTTGAAAGGAATAAAATATGTTCGCCAAATAATTTGGCGATATATTTTTTCCGCCAAGTATGACAGATATATTAAATCTATTCCGCTGCAACATATGAGTATCTTATATCAGACACTTTATTTAGACATTTGAAAACAAATTTGACTTCAAATTATGATAGAATATTTATCATTTTCCTTTTAATTAGTATATTAGTTGGATATTTATTGTGTAAATATCATCCTTTGAAATGAAATGCTTATGTTTTCAATCGAATATGGAAGTTTGCTATTTTATTTTTCTAAAGTTTTGAAATTTTAAATTTAAATTTCATCAATTTTACAGCAAAAACAACTTAATCTAACGCATGCACACGATAACTAATACATATCTATACCGAAATATGGGAATTAAAATCGGGAAATAATTTTCCTCAATTTTTAATAATTTTTTACAAAAAATCCAATGGGCGATTAACATAGGAAATCTTTTTCTTGCATCCACTGACGCCCAGTGACGTCATCACTTTGCTTGCGTATTTTCTAACTAACTATCTAATAATTACAGACACTCCATGCTAACCCAAATTCACCTCTACTTTATACTCCCAACCAGCTATCTCACCCACAACATCGCCAAAATATCCAGGATCCAGCTAGGGACTTTCTCATTCTCAACCGAACATTTTATCTTGACTCGACATTATCACCTTAGACTACCCTACTTTCAATACTCATTTCAACTGGTGACCTTTACTTGCCCAACCAAACATTCTATCCCAACTATAACTTTACACTAATTTCAAAACTAAAATCAACTGGCGACATTTACGTACTGAACTTTACGCCAATCATACCATCATACCTTACAATGTAAACAAATAATGAAACTTGATAAAAATATTTAAAGACTTTAATATTTTTTTACAAATATTTTAAGATTTTTAAGGCTTTAATGGACCATATTCCCACTTTGGGTTCGAGGCTACAAGAATATCAGCTGGTTAGGCAAACAATCCTCAACTCTACCATAGAAAAGCATTATGGCTTGAAAACTTTTATCTTGCAATATTATTTATAAGAGTTACAGATTATATGAAATTGAAGTAAGAGTGATATAGTGATACCTTCGTTTTGTTTTTAATCCAGTTTAATAATATACTTTAATATTAATCAACATATGTAATATTAAAAGTTGCCATGTGAACTGTGGCGATGTTAACAAATCTAAATGGATGTTCCATTTAATAAATTACTTTATTAAAGTGATTGAAATTCTAATTATTTAAGCTTTGATGTCTATATATATATGCGTGTCTGTATAAAATGTTCTTATTAATCTTTTATCCATTATATATATATATATATATATATATATATATATGTGTGTGTGTGTGTGTGTGTGTGTATAAAATGTTCTGCAATTTTACGATATGGAATAGTCTTAACTTTATCATTCGATTCAGTTGTTTACATTTCTCTTTTGTTCTTGTTTGAACAGATATCTGATTATTAAGTTTCACTGGAGAAATATTTAGGAAAATGTTATGCATAACAATAAAATAGCATCTTGAATCTAGTTTGTTTACAAAATATCGGCCACGTGTTCGGCGATTTTACCTACTGTGACGTCACAGGAATATTGTCCATATGTTTTAGAAATATTTTAAGCGTTTTTTTTTAATGAAACAGTCAAAATCAAAGAGTCGTTCATTCGCAATTAAAGAGTTGTCCATTTGGAATTTGTATTTTCTGAATGGCAACAGTTTATGTTTGTTTTTATATGGCATTGCGTTGTTTATAATCGTGAAGTTACATAATTCTATTTATAGGTTCATGTTTATAATAGCCAGGGATCCGTTATATTTAATTAAACATTTAAACATTACAATTGAATAGTTTTTCAAGGTTTTAGAGGGAATAAATAACAATATGTGCGATACAAAACATGTATGAAAATGATATGTATGTTTTCGTAAGTTAAATTGAACAAACGGGAAAAAAAAAATGGTTGCCAAAAGTCTCTGTTTTGAAGCGGTGTAAACCGGAATCGTGAATGACAGATGAGGGTCATTATATATATTAATATTATATATTGATTCGATCGACTTGTTACCATAATCAGATACATTCCTGAGGGGGCTGCCGCCCCCTCAACCACCCCGCTGTATCTCTCTTTGTATGCCTATCTGTATATAATATATATGTATTCTTAATAAACGACAGTCTTGTATTATTTCCCTGAAATTCATAAATACCAAATTTTATAAGTACCAGATTTCATGCAAAAAAAAAAAAAAAAAAAAAAAAAAAAATTACATAGCATATCGGAAATATTTTTCGTAACCTTTAAACTAATTACCAATTCTATGCCCACAATTTTCAACAGGAAAACATGCTTTTAAAATTCTAATAAAATTTCATTATATTTGATGGAGTGTAACCATGTTAAAATACACTTTTAAGAAATACCGACTATTGACCGTAATAGTACGAAATTCTTTTATGTATCCCGGAAAAGTAGCCACAGTTATTATAAACGCCAATAATGAGAATACACCTAATTAACTATAATTCATTAATTTTTCAAACTAATTTGACATCATTTGGATGATTACAGTACTTCCTATTATTTTGTGTGGTTCCATAAATTATTTAGTCTATACATACCCTTTTTCAAGAGAAAACATGATTTTAAGCACCTTTATAATGTATGTTAATTCTATTAAGTTCAATGCAGCATAAACGCATTAAAGTGCGCACTTAACTAAAAATTTTTCCATAGGCTCTAATGTTACGAAATTCTTTTCCGTGTCTCTGTAAACGAACAATAAACATTGTATACACCAGTAAAAACTATTCAGCTTATTTTGCGTTCAAAATTAATAATTGTTCCAAATTTAACATCGTTTGGATGACTACGTGACATTGTCAGAACACTTTTGTAAGGTCCTGTACATTAATTAGAAATAGAGATGGGCGTTATTTCACGTAACATAATAAATAATATTATTATTGCATTGTAGCCTATTAGCACTGTAATATATTACAAAAAATATCCTATTAAAAAAATAATATTTTCAACTTTATCTCTGCACGCGAAATAGACAAGAAATAAAACTGATATAATATACCATTATACAAGTAAAAAGCTTGAATTACTTCTTTTATATAATTACTTTTTTATTTTGTTTTATTTTATTTACAATACAAAAACAAAATTATGAACGCCGGCTGAAGATTCGCATCAGACTTTTCGCGCAGATGTTCGAATCAATTCGTTACTTCACGTCTGAAAAAAAAAATAGGTCTGAAATCTCAGTAAGCAATGCAAACGATTTCATGCAATCTGTTACTCTGTGATATTCTGAATCAATAATATCTTTCTATTTCCAAGTTCATAAAATTATCGTTAAAAAAATAATATAGCTGCAGATGTATTATTTTTTTAACGATAATTTTGCAATGATAATATTTTCTAGAATGTATTACGGAATATTCCTTGTGAAATATATTAATTAAGATAATTTTAATAAGCAAGATAATTTTAACGTTTAGGACAAATAGCTTCGTGCTCATATTAATTTAGAAATGATTTTATTTGGTGTTGATTATTTTTCATGGGATAATAAAATCGTTTGAATAAAAAACTTTGATATTACGGTTTAACGAAATAGTGTTAATTTATGCAGCTAGCAGAAATAGGTAAGGGGTGATTAGTAGATGTTGATTACTGTTTAGTCATGAAGGTGAGGAATGACATTACACTTGCTAGGTTTGGATTCGCTTGCGTATTGGGAAACAGATGTTTGATAATTGAAAGGAAGGAGTGTTTGTTTATCTTTTAATTGCTTATAGCAGATGGAATTGAAAATGCGTAATGGCATACAGCATTTATTGTGGTTTTATTAAGAATAATTTGAGAAGAAAATTGAATATTTATTTATTTTTACTGTTCAGCTTTTCTTCACTTATTTATTTATTTATTTTTTTTTTAATCTGATTTTTTCTTGAAACTATTTTTTTAGATTTAAAATGAGTAAAGGTGTTAAGAATAGTTAATTATGCTCTTATGTTAAAATTAAGTGTCTGAGAAAATACATCATTTTATGCAATTTTTGTAAGCAAAATCTATATTTTTTAACAAGTGTTTCTAATTTTAGAAACATATTCAAAGTGACTGTTTGCTAAGTATGAGTGAAACACACAAATTTTCTTGTCAATCTGGAAAGTTCAAGTTCTTCGGAAAATCAAAAGAAACAGTCACTCGGTAGTTTAAAATTTGGGATGCCTTAAAGATGTTTCTTAAAAATTTGCTATTATTATTTAATTGTTTTTTAATTACATATATGGCTTATAATATGAGATTTTTTTTTTTTTTTTCAGAGAACAGCTCTCATGTACGTGTTTCTTGATATTATTTGAAATATTCTGTTTTCGTGTTTAAAGGAATTGGTTTAATGAACCTTAAGCTTACTCGATTGGGACAAACGTTTGTGTAAAATTTTGACTCTACCACTATTTCATATCAGCGTTTTTTTATTTTTTTTTTTCTAATTGAAGAAATTCTAGTGTTAAATAAAGTGAAGATTACTATTCGAAAGCATTGGGACTTAAAAACATGAACGGCATCCACTATGTAGGACACATGTATATATTGTATATCATCCAGAAAGGATTAGAAATACATTAGCCATATGTAAATTAAAAAGTAATAGGTTATAAAATTAATATGTTGCAAAAACCTATTACCAAAGGAAGTATGGAACGAAGTGACCTATTATTGAAAAGTAACTATTTATCCCATCTCTAATTAGAAAGCTTAAGAGCACACATATTCTTCAAACAACATAAGTTTAAGCA
This sequence comes from Salticus scenicus, assembly GCA_963930645.1. Taxonomy (NCBI): domain Eukaryota; kingdom Metazoa; phylum Arthropoda; class Arachnida; order Araneae; family Salticidae; genus Salticus; species Salticus scenicus. The sequence goes on from OZ005655.1 coordinate 307,574,899, forward strand.
TCTTACTCACGTACGCTAGTTTAATTTTCTTGATTGCAAAGTAATGATGTTAAAATACGTTTAAACGAAATTCACCCCATACGCCGTAGTGTTAAGTATTTTGGCGTGCTCCTGTATACAATCCATAAAAAGTATAGACATAAAAATTTTTATAGCTATTTCTTTACCGAGCCTGAATGTGTGTGCCAATTTGCAAGTCAATCGGAGAATTTTTGCGACCGCTATTGCGGTACATACAAATTCTGCCCATAGGTAATGATAAGAAAAAATTTTGTGAGTCCCTGTACACGAACTACAAATGAAATACACACCCAAAACTATACAGCAAAAATTCTGTGTGGTTCATAAATATGTGTACCAAATTGCAAGTCAATAGCGTGACTTTTGCGGCCGCTATCGCACGACAGACACACAGACGGAACCCAAAATCTTTTTGAGTCTCAACAGAGGGCCTCCATTGACGTTTCGGCAATTATCAGAAATACATATTTCAGCACTTCTTATCATGAGAAAATTTCACTTTTCATATATTCTTCTTCCTTGCATTTATGAACCGCCAATTATACGACGTTTTAACATTCTTTCTACTGTTTTTTTATTTTTGGAGATTTAGATTGATACATCCGATCCCAAAGTTTCTCACATCTCTAACGGAACTCGATTTTATATCATACATCAGAAATGAAATGCAGTGTTCATGCAGTTACTGAAATGTTGCGTCTTCAAAAATGTCGAAAATCAGAAGGTAACATTTACCGAATTACTATATTGTGTTGTTCTATGTCTTCTGCTTAGTATATAGTTAAGAAATAAGAAGTTCTATGGTATACATCGTATTTATAGCCATTTATAAAAGCCCTTTTTTCACTTTTTTTTATAAGGGTCTCAGTAGGAAGGTAGATGAATGGTGAAACATGACTCTCCATTTCTTCATTGCATAAATACGGGCTAAGACTCACGAGAAAGACCCCCCACGGAGAGCATTCCACCTTTTGGTCTAGGACCGTAATATAGTAAATCAGCCTTGATACCCACAATCATCCAACCACCAGATTTATTTCAATGCGCACTCAAAACATCGAAAAATATCATTTATTTTTTCTCCGACTTCCAGCATGCACACACGGAAAAAGATTTTTCAATACTTTTTACCAAAAATAACATTAAAAATATATATGGGTTTTTCAATATTAGAGAATTTCATATCGTGAGAGACTACTTGCCATATATCATTCTTTCTTGTATTAAAAGGGTATGATGGACGCTGAAATTTCTGTCATAGATTTGTGAAAGCATTGATATATATTAATATCACGTATATTAACATTTTTCAGAAACAATTGAAATTAAAAAAAAAAATAATAATAAAATTCATTTTTTTTTTTAATGTTTTATACGATTGAGTTCTAAGAATTTTACCCTTGATTTTATATTATTATAGTTTATCAATGTATTCTAAGCATATCTGTGGATGGACTGATAATTTAATTAAAAAAAAAAAAGTCATGTTTGAATGTAGAAATTTCATGCAAATTTTTAATAAAATTTCTCATATTTCTAACAGTACTGGATGTTATAGAATACATTAAAAATGCAATATTCATGTACTTACTGAAATTTTTTTATCATCATAATGTCGAAAATCAAGCGATCTATACATTATTCACTTTGATTTCAATTACTATGTCTTGTTGTTCTGTGTCTTCTGCTTAGTATATAGTTATAAAATCAGAAGTAAGTTATGGTCATCCTATTCACAAAACCCCTTTTCAGATTTTCATTATAAAGGTCTCAGGAGGACAGTAAGACGAACGGTGAAGCGTGATGTAGTTCTCCACTGCTACATCTGTATGTACAGGTAAACCCCGACGAATGTACAGACGAATCTGACAGAAAACTAAAAACTCGAAAGACTCTTTTTATTACAAAATATGTTCTGTGAAAACGAACGATATAATAAAAACAAAAAGATACTGAGTGCAACCCTCCCAATTTTTATTGCTTCCCAGTTGAGGAGAGAAGATCTATTTATAGAATTCTGTCACGTGATTTATATCTGCCTGTTTTCATCAACATATATACTTATTCAGTTTGTGTTTTAACTATGTAATGTGAGAGACTAACTCTCGCTTCTTTAATTTTTTTTCTTTTATTTTTCATTAAAAAAGTACAAATTAAATTACAAAAGGCGTCGTCATGATTTTTTGCATCGGATTAATTAATTTACCAATTTAAGTCTTTTACAGAAAGAAACATAATCAATATATAAAAATAAAATATTAAGAAGATAGCAATATGGGACGCCAGAGTCTTCAGAAAAGATAAGGTCATATTTTTTCAATACTTTCGTTTTTTAAATAAATAATTGCTTTTCAACTTTTGTTTAAGAGCTTAAACTGTTCTACCGAATTAAAAATATTTCCATAAGATTATGAGACAGATGTCATATTAAACAAAGAATGAAAAAAATTTATTATTGTTATTATTGTTCTTAAGTAACATATTAGAGCTTACTTATAAGTATATTATAAATTATCTGGCTGTCCCGCCGATAACAAAAGTAAAAGTAAAATAAAAATTAATATGAAAATAAAACACTAAAATTAAATAATAATATTATTTAACAAAGTATAAATATTCAGTGTTTGAAATCATATATTAAAAAATTAAAAATAAGAATAATGGATTCGTACGTTTTTTGAATTAAGGAAGTTTAGAAAACTCATTTTTTGAAAATTGAAGAATCAATATAAAGAAACCTACTTTATCACGAAAACAAAAGTAATGTTTTGGGAAAACCAAACTTTCAAAAATAAATTCTTCTCAAAAATAAAGATTTCCCATTGTTGATTTCCTATGAATAAAAGGAAATTAACAATGACATCTTTTAAAGAAAGTCCAATGATAGAGAAATTAAATTCTGAAAATTATTCAGTATGGAAATTTAAAACTTCAATGTATCTGATGAAGGATGAATTATATGATGTAATAACAGGCGACTCGCCAAATCCAATGACAGATGTATGGCGTAAAAAAAGGACAATAAAGCGCGTGCCATAATAAACTAGCTCATTGAGGAATCCCAAATCATACATATTAAACAATGTCAAATCGCCTTAGAAACCTGGAACAAGTTGCGCGATATCCACGAACGAACAAATCTAAGTAGCAAATTTTATCTACTGAGAAAACTCTACAGCACAAAACTAGAAGAAGGGGGCGATATGCAAGCCCACATAAATAAAATTTTAGAAATCGTCGACAAATTTAAGTCTGTTGGCGAAGAAATAAAATTTGCGCATGTTTCTGCACTTCTTTTATGCTCTGTTCTGAGAAGCTATGAAACTTTAATAGTTGCCCTTGAAGCTCGTCTAAAAAATGAACTGACACGTAGATTGTTGTTGTTCAATAACATACTTGCAAACCATCTCATTAATAACCATACTATTGTTAACGCCCCTTTTCCCACACAGTTTTATATTTAGAGTAATTCTCTCCAAATGTTGTTCCGATTAAATAAGAATAAAATTACTCTAAAAAATGGCTGATTCGAAAAAAAAAAAAAAAAAAAGGGTACTAAAAATTGTACGGTTCATAATGGCAAGTATGCAATAATCAAATTTTATTGTTACTAAAATAATTCATTTAAAGAGGCGTAAAGACTGTTTTATAAGAATTGTATCGAAAACTACGATTCCTGAATTAATAGTTTATTGTATTTTGAAACGGAAATAAGTAGCTATAATAAGCAAATTTTTCCATATATTTTTTATAAATGTTTTATATAAAGATTAAAGAAGAAATGCATTTTAAATGCGGGATTTGCATCATGCTTCCGTAGTTCTTTAATTTAATGATTAATCCATTTAACGTAATTATTACTCACCAATAAGTTTTTTTGTTAGTTTTATGGCATTTTTAAAATGAGAATTAAATTATTAATTATATGCAGTAAATTAAATGAAGAGTATTTTTGATAGAGTATTACAAAGTTAGGTATTCATTTGTGTAGAGTGTCTTATCATGAAAAACTAGAACTCGTGTACAATTTGCCTACAATTTATACTTGATATATCTTTTATTTACTGTTTTATTTTTTTCCCTTTGGTGATCACAGTGAACCACCGTTTTTAGATATACTATAATACAGACTGGCTTATCATGTATTTTGTTTTCTGTCTCACAAGGAAACATTCAAAAGGTGTCGTCCTCAAAAAATATTGAAAAAAATGTATGTGATTCTACTCGTCATAAAACACCAAAAAGTGAAACAAAATATCGGATGAAATGAATTACAGCGACCACAAAAAATTATGAAAATTAAGCAGATTTGGCGATTTCAAACTGTTAGGCGATTTAATTCAAGCATTTGGCGGAGAAGCAAAACACGGTTCTGTTCGTACACGGAAATCCTGGTGCTGGCGAACTTATCGCCTAACACCGCCAAATCGCCAAAAAGGCTTAATTTTGATAATTTTTTTGTGGTGTCTGTAATACATTTTAGCCGATAACTTTTTCCCTTTCTGGTGTTTTATGAAGAGTAGAATCAGATATATTTTTTTTCAATATTTTTGAAGACGACATCTATTGAATGTTCGAAATGTAAACAAAAACTACAAACGTAAACAGACTCTAAATGTAAACATATTACAAATGTAAACAAAGAGTCTAAGAGTAAACAAAAAATCTAAATGTAAACAGACTACAAATCTAAACAAGAACTACAAATGCAAACAGACTCTAAATGTAAACAAAGACTGCAAATGTAAACAAAGACTACAAATGTAAACAAAATCTACAAATGTAAACAGACTCTAAATGTAAACAGACTACAAATGTAAACAAAGAATCTAAATGTAAACATAGACTGCAAATGTAAACAAAGACTACAAATAAAAACAGACTGTAAATGTAAACAAAGACTCTGAATGGAAACAAAGACTACAAATGTAAAAAAAGACTAAAAGCGTAAACACTCTAAATGTAAACAAGGACTATAAATGTAAACAACGACTCTAAATGTAAACAAAGACAGCAAATGTAAACAGACGCTCTAAATGTAAACAATCTAAATGTAAATAATGACTATAAATGTAAACAAAGACTATAAATGTAAAAAAAGACACTAAATGGAAACAAAATAAATGTAAACAAAGACTACAAATGTAAAATGAGATTCTAAATGAAACAAAGACTACTAATGTAAACAAAGACTCTAAATGTAAACAAAAACTCTAGGTGTCAACAAAGACTCTAGGTCTAAACAAAGACTAAAAATGTAAACAAAGTCTACAAATGTAAACACTCTAAATGTGAACAAAAACTTCAAATGTAAACAAAGACTCTAAATGTAAACAAACACTACAAATGTAAACAGACTCTAAACATAAACAAAGACTACAAGTGTAAACAAAGACTACAACTGTACACAAAGAGCACAAATGTTAAGAGACTCAAAATATAAACAAAGAATCTAAATGTAAACAAAGTCTCTAATAAAAGTAAAAAAAGACTACAAATGTAAACAGACTCTAAAGGTCGAAAAAGACTACAAATTTAAACAAAGGCTATATATGTAACCAAAGACTACAAATGTAAACAGACACTAAATGCAAACAAAAAATGTGTAAACAAAGACCCTAAATGTAAACAAAGACTACAAATGTAAACAAAGACTCTAAATATAAACAAAGACAATAAATGTAATCAAAGACTCTAAATGTAAACAAAGGCTCTAAATGTAAAGACCCTACAAATGTAAACAAAGACTACATATGTAAACAAAGACTCTTAATATAAACAAAGAGTAAAGATGTAAACAAAGACTACAAATGTAAACAAAGTCTCCAAATGAAAAGAAAGGCTACAAAGAGTACAAATATAAAAAAGACTACAAATGTAAACAAGGACTACAAATGTAAACAAAGTGTACAAATTTAAACAGGCACTGAATGTAAATAAAAGCTCTAAATGTAAACAAAGACTACAAATATAAACAAAGACTTTAAATGGAAACAAAGACTACAAATGTAAACAAAGACTACAAATATAAACAAAGACTATAAATGGAAACAAAGACTACAAATGTAAACAAAGATTACAAACGTAAACAAAGACTCTAAATGTAAACAAGGACTCTAAATGAAAACAAAGAATCTAAATGTAAACAAAGACTGCAAATGTAAACAAAGGCTCTAAATGTAAACACTCTAAATGTAAACAAAGACTACAAATGTAAACAAAGACTCTAATTGTAAACAAAGACACTAAATGTAAACAAAAACTCTAGGTGTAAACAAAGATCATAGGTGTAAACAAAGAGAAAAATTGTTAACAAAAACTCTAAATGTAAACAAAATCTAATAATGTAAAAAAAGATTACAAATGTAAACAAAGATTCTAAATGTAAACAAAGACTCTAAATGTAAACAAAAACTCGAGGTGTAAACAAAGACCCTAGGTGTAAACAAAAACTAAAATTGTTAACAAAGACTCTAAATGTAAACAAAATGTAAAAATGTAAACAAAGTCTACAAATGTAAACACTCTAAATGTAAACAAAGACTGCAAATGTAAACAAAGACTCTAAATGTAAAAAAAGGCTACAAATGTAAACAGACTCTAAATGTAAACAAACACTACAAATGTAAACAAAGAGCGCAAATGTTTAGACCTAAAATGTGAAGTATAAACAAAGACCCTAATTGTAAACAAAGACCACAAATGTAAACAGACTCTAAATGTAAACAAAGACTACAAGTGTAAACAAAAACTCTAAATGAAATCAAAACTCTAAATGTAAACATACTCTGAATGTATACAAAAAATATAAATAAGAACAAAGAGTACAAATGCAAACAAAGACTCTAAAAGTAAACAAAGGCTACAAATGTAAGCAAAGACTATTGTGTAAACAAAGGCTACAAATGTAAACAAATAACGCAAATGTAAACAGGCACTATATGTAAACAACGGCTCTAAATGTAAACAAAAACTAAAAATGTAAACAAAAAACGCAAACGTAAACAGGCACTAAATGTAAACAACGGCTCTAAATGTAAACAAAGACTAAAAATGTAAGAAAAAAACTACAAATGTTGACTAAAAATGTAAACAAAGACTCTAAAAGTAAACATATACTACAAATGTAAACAAAGATTACAAATGTAAACAGACTCTAAATGTAAATAAAGACTAAATCTAAAGAAAGACTACAAATGTAAACAAGGACTACAAACGTAAACAAAGACTCTAAAGGTAAACAAGGATTCTAAAAGGAAAGAAACACTACAAATGTAAACAAAGAGCGCAAATGTTTAGACCTAAAATGTGAAGTATAAACAAAGACCCTAATTGTAAACAAAGACCACAAATGTAAACAGACTCTAAATGTAAACAAAGACTACAAGTGTAAACAAAAACTCTAAATGAAATCAAAACTCTAAATGTAAACATACTCTGAATGTATACAAACAATATAAATAAGAACAAAGAGTACAAATGCAAACAAAGACTCTAAAAGTAAACAAAGGCTACAAATGTAAGCAAAGACTATTGTGTAAACAAAGGCTACAAATGTAAACAAATAACGCAAATGTAAACAGGCACTATATGTAAACAACGGCTCTAAATGTAAACAAAAACTAAAAATGTAAACAAAAAACGCAAATGTAAACAGGCACTAAATGTAAACAACGGCTCTAAATGTAAACAAAGACTAAAAATGTAAGAAAAAAACTACAAATGTTGACTAAAAATGTAAACAAAGACTCTAAAAGTAAACATATACTACAAATGTAAACAAAGACTACAAATGTAAACAGACTCTAAATGTAAATAAAGACTAAATTTAAAGAAAGACTACAAATGTAAACAAGGACTACAAACGTAAACAAAGACTCTAAAGGTAAACAAGGATTCTAAATGTAAACAAAGACTCTAAATGTAAACAAAAACTACAAATGTAAAAAAAACTCTAAATGTAAACAAAGAATAAAAATGTAAAAAAAAGTCAAGAAATGTAAACAGTCTCTAAATGGAAACAAAGGCTGCAAATGTAAACAAATACTACAAACGTAAACAAAGCCTCTAAATGTAAACAAAAACTACAAATTTAAACAGACTCTAATTGTAAACAAAGACTACAAATATAAACAAAAACTCTAAATGAAAACAGACTACGAATGTAAACAAAGAATACAAACGTAAATAAAGATTCTAAATGTAAACAGGAATATAAATGTAAAGAAAGACTACAAATGTAAACAAAAACTCTAAATGTAATCAAAACTCTAAATGTAAGCATACTCTGAAAGTATACCAAGTCTGTAAATAAGAACAAAGAGTACAAATGTAAACAAAGACTCTTATGAAAACAAAGGCTACAAATGTAAACAGAGACTCTAAATGTAAATAAAGGCTCTAAATGAAAAGAGACTACAAATGTAAACAAAGACTACATATGTAAACAAAGACTGTTAATGTAAATAAAGAGTAAAGATGTAAACAGACTACAAATGTGAACAAAGACTGTAAATGAAAACAAAGGCTACAAATGTAAACAAAGAGTACAAATATAAAAAAGACTACAAATATAAACAAAGACTTTAAATGGAAACAAAGAGTACAAACCTAAACAAAGAATACAAACGTAAACAAAGACTCTAAGTGTAAACAAGCACTCTAAATAAAAGCAAAGACTCTAAATGTAAACAAAGACTGCAAATGTAAAAAAAGGCTCTAAATGTAAACACTCTAAATGTAAACAAAGACTCTAAATGTAAACAAAGACACTAAATGTAAACAAAAACTCTAGGTGTAAACAAAGACCCTAGGTGTAAACAAAGACTAAAATTGTTAACAAACACTCTGAATGTAAACAAAATCTAAAAATGTAAACGAAGTCTACAAATGTAAACACTCTAAATGTAAACAAAGACTGCAAATGTAAACAAAGACTCTAAATGTAAACAAAGGCTACAAATGTAAACAAAGAGCGCAAATGTAAACAAAGATCCAAAATGTAAACAAAGACTCTAAATATAAACAAAGAGTACAAATGTAAACAAAGACAATAATGGTAAACAAAACTATAAGTATAAACAAAAACCACAAATGTAAACAGACTCTAAATGTAAACAAAGACTACAAATGTAAACAAAAACTCTAAATGTAATCAAAACTCTAAATGTAAACATACTCTGAATGTATACAAAGACTATAAATAAGAACAAAGAGTACAAATGCAAACGAAGACTCTAAAAGTAAACAAAGGCTACAAATGTAAACAAAGACTCTTATGTAAACAAAGGCTACAAATGTAAACAAAGAACGCACATGTAAACAGGCACTTTATGTAAACAACGGTTCTAAATGTAAAGAAAGACTAAAAATGTAAAAAATATACTACAAATGTAGACTTCAAATGTAAACAAAGACTACAAATGTAAACAAAGAACGCAAATGTAAACAACGGCTCTAAATCTAACAAAGACTAAAAATGTAAGAAAAAGACAACAAATGTAGACTCCAAATGTAAACAAAGACTAGAAATGTAAACAAAGACTACAAGTGTAAACAGACTCTACATGAAAACAAAGCTGCAAGTGTGAACAAAGACTACAAATGTAAACAAAGACTCTAAATGTAAACAAAGGCTGCAAAAGCTAATAAAAGACTACAAATGTAAACAAAGACTCTAAAAGTAAAAATATACTACAAATGTAAACAAAGACTGCAAATGTAAACAGACTCTAAATGTAGACAAAAACTAAATCTAAAGAAATACTGCAAATGTAAACAAGGACTACAAATGTAAACAAGGAATCTAAATGTAAACAAAGACTGCAAATGTAAAAAAACTAAAATTGTAAACAAAGAATAAAAATGTAAAAAAAGAAATACTAAAGAAATAAAGAAATACTAAAGTCTAAAGGAATACTACAAATGTAAACAAGGACTCTAAATGTAAACAAAGTCTACAAATAAATACAAAGTCTACAAATGTAAACAGACTCAAAATGTAAACAAATCTGTAAGTGTGAACAAAGACTACAAAAATAAACAAAGACTACTAATGTAAACAAAGGCTGCAAATGTAAACAAAGACTACAAATGTAAACAAAACTCTAAATCTAAACAAAGACTACAAATGTAAGCAAAGACTCTAAACCTAAACAAATACTACAAATAAAAAAACTCTAAATGTAAACAAAGACTAGAAATGTAAACAAAGACTCTAAATCGAAACAAAAGTAAACAAAAGTAAACAAATACAAACGTAAACAAAGATTCTAAATGTAAACTGGACTCTAAATGTAAAGAAAGACCACAAATATAAACAAAGAGCGGAAATGTTAAGACACAAAATGTGAACAAAGACTCTATAATGTAAACAACGACTACAAATGTAAACAAAGACAATAATGGTAAACAAAACTATAAGTATAAACAAAGACCCTAAATGTAAAGAAAGACCACAAATGTAAACAGACTCAAAATGTAAACAAAGACTAAATCTAAACAAATAGTACAAAAAAAAACACTCTAAATGTAAACAAAGTCTACAAATGTAAACAAAGACTCTAAATGGAAAAAAAGGTAAACAAATACAAATGTAAACAGAGATTCTAAATGTATACGGGACTCTAAAAGTAAAGACTACAAATGTAAACAAAGAGCGCAAATGTTAAAACACAAAATGTGAACAAAGATTCTAAATGTAAACAGAGTACAAATGTAAACAAAGACAATAATGGTAAACAAAAATTATAAGTATAAACAAAGACCCTAAATGTAAACAAAGACGACAAATGTAAACAGACTCTAAATGTAAACAAAGACTACAAATGTAAACAAAAACTCTAAATGTAATCAAAACTCTAAATGTAAACATACTCTGAATGTATACAAAGACTATAAATAAGAACGAAGAGTACAAGTGCAAACAAAGACTCTAAAAGTAAACAAAGGCTACAAATGTAAACAAAGACCTTATGTAAACAAAGGCTACAAATGTAAACGAAGAACGCACATGTAAAGAGGCACTTTATGTAAACAACGGTTCTAAATGTAAACAAAGACTAAAAATGTAAAAAAAAGAATACAAATGTAGATTTCAAATGTAAACAAACACTACAAATGTACACAAAGAAAGAAAATGTAAACAGGCACTAAATGTAAACAACGGCTCTAAATCTAAACAAAGACTAAAAATGTAAGAAAAAGACAAGAAATGTAGACTCCATATGTAAACAAAGAATAGAAATGTAAACAAAGACTACAAATGAAAACAGACTCAACATATAAACAAAGCTGCAAGTGTGAACAAAGACTACAAATGTAAACAAAGACTCTAAATGTAAACAAAGGCTTCAAAAGGTAAACAAAGTCTACAAATGTAAACAAAGACTGCAAATGGAAACAGACTCTAAATGTAAACAAAGACTAAATCTAAAGAAATACTACAAATGTAAACAAGGACTACAAATGTAAAGAAAGACTCTAAATGCAAACAAAGAATCTAAATGTAAACAAAGTCTACAAACGTAAGCAAAGACTCTAAAGGTAAACAAGGACTCTAAATGTAAACAAAGACTACAAATGTAAAAAAAGAAATACTAAAGAAATACTAAAGAAATAAAGAAATACTACAAATGTAAAGAAGGACTCTAAATGTAGACAAAGTCTACAAATGTATAAAAAGACTACAAATGTAAACAGACTCTAAATGTAAACAAATCTGTAAGTATGAACAAAGACTACAAAAATAAACAAAGACTTTAAATGTAAACAAAGGCTGCAAATGTAAACAAAGACTACAAATGTAAACAAAACTCTAAATCTAAACAAAGACTACAAATGTAAGCAAAGACTCTAAACCTAAACAAATACTACAAATAAAAAAACTCTAAATGTAAACAAAGACTACAAATGTAAACAAAGACTCTAAATCGAAACAAAAATAAACAAAAGTAAACAAATACAAACGTAAACAAAGATTCTAAATGTAAACTGGACTCTAAATGTAAAGAAAGACCACAAATATAAACAAAGAGCGCAAATGTTACGACACAAAATGTGAACAAAGACTCTAAATGTAAACAACGAGTACAAATGTAAACAAAGACAATAATGGTAAACAAAACTATAGGTATAAACAAAGACCCTAAATGTAAACAAAGACCACAAATGTAAACAGACTCTAAATGTAAACAAAGACTAAATCTAAAGAAATACTACAAATGTAAACAAGGACTTCAAATGTAAACAAAGACTCTAAATGTAAACAGAGAATCTAAATGTAAAGAAACACTACAAATGAAAACAAAGTCTACAAACGTAAACAAAGACTCTAAAGGTTGACAAGGGACTCTTAATGTAAACAAAGACTACAAATGTAAAAAAACTCTAAATGTAAACAAAGAATAAAAATGTAAAAATAGAAATACTAAAGAAATAAAGAAATACTAAAGTCTAAAGGAATACTACAAATGTAAACAAGAACTTTAAATGTAAACAAAGTCTACAAATGTATACAAAGACTACAAATGTAAACAGACTCTAAATGTAAACAAATCTGTAAGTGTGAACAAAGACTACAAATGTAAAGAAAAACTCTAAATGTAAACAAAGGCTGCAAATGTAAACAAAGACTACAAATGTAAACAAAACTCTAAATCTAAAGAAATACTACAAATGTAAGCAAGGATTCTAAACCTAAACAAATACTACAAATAAAAACACTCTAAATGTAAACAAAGACTAGAAATGTAAAAAAACTCTAAATGTAAACAAAGAATAAAAATGTAAAAAAAGACAAGAAATGTAAACAGAGTCTACAAATGTAAACAAAGAGTACAAATGTAAACAGACTCTAAAGGTAAACAAAGCTGTAAGTGTGAATAAAGACTACAAATGTAAACAAAGACTCTAAATGTAAACAGAGGCTGCAAATATAAACAAAGACTACAAATGTAAACAAAACTCTAAATCTAAACAAAGACTCTGAATATAAACAAAGACTACAAATGTAAACAAAGACTCTAAACCTAAACAAAGACTACAAATAAAAACACTCTAAATGTAAACAAAGACTACATATGTAAACAAATACTCTAAATGGAAACAAAGGCTACAAATGTTAACAAATACTACAAACGTAAACAAAGTCTCTAAATGTAAACAACAACTACAAATTAAAACCGACTCTAAATGTAAACAAAAACTACAAATATAAACAAAGACTCTAAATGGAAACAGACTACGAAGAATACAAACGTAAATAAAGATTCTAAATGTAAACAGAATATAAATGTAAAGAAAGACTACAAATGTAAACAAAAACTCTAAATGTAATCAAAATTTTAAATGTAAACATACTCTGAAAGTATACCAAGTCTGTAAATAAGAACAAAGGGTACAAATGCAAACAAAGACTCTAAAGGTAAACAAAGGCTACAAATGTAAACAAAGACTCTTGTGTAAACAAAAACTACATATGTAAACAAAAATCTACAAATGTAAACAGACTCTAAATGTAAACAGACTACAAATGTAAAAAAAGAATCTAAATGTAAACATAGTCTGTAAATGTAAACAAAGACTACAAATAAAAACAAACTGTAAATGTAAACAAAGACTCTGAATGGAAAGAAAGACTACAAATGTAAAAAAAGACTACAAACGTAAACAAAGACTCTAAATGTAAACAAAGACTTTAAATGTAAACAAAAACTCTAGGTGTCAACAAAGACTAAAAATGTAAACACTCTAAATGTAAACAAAAACTTCAAATGTAAACAAAGACTCTAAATGTAAACAAACACTACAAATGTAAACAGACTCTAAACATAAACAAAGACTGACTACAAGTGTAAACAAAGACTACAAATGTACACAAAGACACCAAATGTAAAAAAAACTCTAGGTGTAAACAAAGACCCTAGTTGTAAACAATGACTAAAATTGTTAACAAAGACTCTAAATGTAAACAAAATCTAAAAATGTAAACGAAGTCAACAAATGTAAACACTCTAAATGTAAACAAAGAATGCAAATGTAAAAAAAAACTCTAAATGTAAACAAAGGCTACAAATGTAAACAAAGAGCGCAAATGTTAAGATCCAAAATGTAAACAAAGACTAAATATAAACAAAGACCCCAAATTTAAACAAAAACCACAAATGTAAACAGACTCTAAATGTAAACAAAAACTCTAAATGTAATCAAAACTCTAAATGTAAACATACTCTTAATGTATACAAAGACTATAAATAAGAACAAAGAGTACAAATGCGAACAAAGACTCTAAAAGTAAACAAAGGCTACAAATGTAAACAAAGACTCTTATGTAAACAAAGGCTACAAATGTAAACAAAGACTCTTATGTAAACAAAGGCTACAAATGTAAAGAAGAACGCAAATGTAAACAGGCACTTTATGTAAACAACGGTTCTAAATGTAAACAAAGACTAAAAATGTAAAAAAAAGAATACAAATGTAGACTTCAAATGTAAACAAAGACTACAAATGTAAACAGAGAACGCAAATGTAAACAGGTACTATATGTAAACAACGGCTCTAAATGTAAACAAAGACTAAAAATGTAAAAAAATACTACAAATGTAGACTTCAAATGTAAACAAAGACTACAAATGTACACAATGAAAGAAAATGTAAACAGGCACTAAATGTAAACAACGGCTCTAAATCTAAACAAAGACTAAAAATGTAAGAAAAATACAACAAATGTAGACTCCATTTGTAAACAAAGACTACAAATTTAAACAGACTCTACATATAAACAAAGCTGCAAGTGTGAACAAAGACTACAAATGTAAACAAAGACTCTAAATGTAAACAAAGAATCTAAATGTAAACAAACTACAAATGTAAATAAAGTCTACAAACGTAAACAAAGACTCTAAAGGTAAACAAGGACTCTAAATGTAAACACTCTAAATGTAAACAAAGACTACAAATGTAAACAAAGACTCTAAATGGAAACAAAAGTAAACAAATACAAACGTAAACAAAGATTCTAAATGTAAACTGGACTCTAAATGTAAAGAAAGACTACAAATGTAAACAAAGAGCGCAAATGTTAAGACACAAAATGTGAACAAAGACTCTAAATGTAAACAAGGAATAAAAATGTAGAAAAAGAAATACTAAAGAAATACTAAAGAAATAAAGAAATACTACAAATGTAAAGAAGGACTCTAAATGTAGACAAAGTCTACAAATGTATACAAAGACTACAAATGTAAACAGACTCTAAATGTAAACAAATCTGTAAGTGTTAAAAAACACTACAAAAATAAACAAAGACTCTAAATGTAAACAAAGGCTGCAAATGTAAACAAAGACTACAAATGTAAACAAAACTCTAAATCTAAACAAAGACTACAAATGTAAACAAAGACTCTAATCCTAAACAAATACTACAATTAAAACCACTCTAAATGTAAACAAAGACTACAAATGTAAATAAAGACTCTAAATGGAAACAAAAGTAAACAAATACAAACGTAAACAAAGATTCTAAATGTAAACTGGACTCTAAATGTAAAGAAAGACTACAAATGTAAACAAAGAGCGCAAATGTTAAGACACAAAATGTGAACAAAGTCTCTAAATGTAAACAAAGAATAAAAATGTAGAAAAAGAAATACTAAAGAAATACTAAAGAAATAAAGAAATACTACAAATGTAAAGAAGGACTCTAAATGTAGACAAAGTCTACAAATGTATACAAAGACTACAAATGTAAACAGACTCTAAATGTAAACAAATCTGTGTTAAAAAACACTACAAAAATAAACAAAGACTCTAAATGTAAACAAAGGCTGCAAATGTAAACAAAGACTACAAATGTAAACAAAACTCTAAATCTAAACAAAGACTACAAATGTAAACAAAGACTCTAATCCTAAACAAATACTACAATTAAAACCACTCTAAATGTAAACAAAGACTACAAATGTAAACAAAGACTCTAAATGGAAACAAAAGTAAACAAATACAAACGTAAACAAAGATTCTAAATGTAAACTGGACTCTAAATGTAAAGAAAGACTACACATGTAAACAAAGAGCGCAAATGTTAAGACACAAAATGTGAACAAAGACTCTAAATGTAAACAAAGAATAAAAATGTAGAAAAAGAAATACTAAAGAAATACTAAAGAAATAAAGAAATACTACAAATGTAAAGAAGGACTCTAAATGTAGACAAAGTCTACAAATGTATACAAAGACTACAAATGTAAACAGACTCTAAATGTAAACAAATCTGTAAGTGTTAAAAAACACTACAAAAATAAACAAAGACTCTAAATGTAAACAAAGGCTGCAAATGTAAACAAAGACTACAAATGTAAACAAAACTCTAAATCTAAACAAAGACTACAAATGTAAACAAAGACTCTAATCCTAAACAAATACTACAATTAAAACCACTCTAAATGTAAACAAAGACTACAAATGTAAATAAAGACTCTAAATGGAAACAAAAGTAAACAAATACAAACGTAAACAAAGATTCTAAATGTAAACTGGACTCTAAATGTAAAGAAAGACTACAAATGTAAACAAAGAGCGCAAATGTTAAGACACAAAATGTGAACAAAGTCTCTAAATGTAAACAAAGAATAAAAATGTAGAAAAAGAAATACTAAAGAAATACTAAAGAAATAAAGAAATACTACAAATGTAAAGAAGGACTCTAAATGTAGACAAAGTCTACAAATGTATACAAAGACTACAAATGTAAACAGACTCTAAATGTAAACAAATCTGTGTTAAAAAACACTACAAAAATAAACAAAGACTCTAAATGTAAACAAAGGCTGCAAATGTAAACAAAGACTACAAATGTAAACAAAACTCTAAATCTAAACAAAGACTACAAATGTAAACAAAGACTCTAATCCTAAACAAATACTACAATTAAAACCACTCTAAATGTAAACAAAGACTACAAATGTAAACAAAGACTAAATGGAAACAAAAGTAAACAAATACAAACGTAAACAAAGATTCTAAATGTAAACTGGACTATAAATGTAAAGAAAGACTACAAATGGAAACAAAGAGCGCAAATGTTAAGACACAAAATGTAAACAAAGAATCTAAATGTAAACCAGAGCCTCCTTAAGTAGATGCCTAGCGAGTCGCTCGAAAACTTGGCAACAGTACAAGAAGAACATAGCCAGTAGATGGCGCTTGATACCGTACGTAAAGTTATGTTTATTTCCCGCGAGCGCGATGCAATTGAGTTTCAATTGAGTTCTGGTTTGTGTTTTATTAATTTAACAAATGTGAGAGGTTTTTTTTTATAATATGGTGTATTGCGTCGTTCCATTTTGTAAATCAGACAGTAGCCGTGAAAATATATGTTTCCACGAAATACCAAGCAATGCAATTCAGCGTAAAAAATTGCTTCCAAATATTTCCAGACAAGGTATGTAAACTGCATAAATAATTAATGCAAAATTACCAACCCTCCGGATTTTTGAATATCAATAATATTTTTCACAAAAAACATTATTTTTCTTTATTATCGTAAATTGTGTGATTAAGACGAAGATAAATTTAAAAGAAATTATGATATAAAAATTCGAAGGGTTGACACCTCTCTGTTAGTAAGTTAGATTTAACAAATAAAATAGTTATGCTTATTACAAAATGAAATAAAATTTTTATTTATTGATGTAGGAATACAGAAAAATAACTTGTTCTTAGTTACTTTGAAGTCACTCTATATTGGAGTATTTTGTAGTTTTATTCATAAAATGAATAAAACTATAAAATACTCCAATATAGGAACAAGATTGATTTATATTTTTTTAATACCACTGTTTTTTAAAGACTTGTGTAAATGCGTATAAAAATTTGATTATTTCAGTTAAATCGAAACAAAAGTGTTGGGAATCTTGAAAAGAAAAAATAGAAAATTTTTATTTCTACTTTTGTTCTTTTTAAAAATATTAAGTTTTAAGATTCAAAACATTACTTTTATTAACCTTTTACCACAGAAATGGAATATGGAATTAAAAATTCATGTAAAAATTAAATATCATGAGTACTGATTTGAAAAATTATCAGAAAAATGAAAAATATCCCCACATCCATACACTCACATGTATACACACACACACATATACTGGCTAAATATTAATCAGGGGAAAACTCGATATCGAATTTTTGGACCGAACACAATACTTTCATTACCTACGGTAGTAGGGTAATGGAAGTAAAAATATTTCAAGGATGTTATTAATTTGTCCTTAAATTTGCCAATCTTTATCAAATTTTTCAAATTGAAACCTAATGCGAGTTTTAAAATACAATTGTGAATTTCCTGCATTTGTTTGTTTTTAAGTTATTCTGATAATAAATATGCATATAAATCAATCGCTAAAAACTAAAAAAAAAAAAAAGTTTTTTGTATTCAGGGAACCTCAAAACGTGACTTTATTCAAAAACCTGAGTTGAAAATAGAACTTCAAAAAAAAAAAAAAATACTTTGTTTACATTATAGGTTCGAAAAATTAATTTTCGTTCTTTAACATTATTTGTCGAAATACAAAAAGTGTAGCAAAGCACACATTCTACAGAAAAGAACGTTTAGCTTAATTTTGGATAGCCCTGTATGTTTTCAATAAACTATGTGCACATCAGATTGTGCATTTAAATTTAGTCTTATATGAAAAACACCTAACACAAAAACTTGGTGCGAGAGAAAACTTATACTCAAGAAATCCTTAATTTTAAAAATTTAAATCTTAATGGTTATTTATTTATTTTTTGCGACGGACTAGACAACAGATTGTTTTCTTCTCCAATTTTTATTACTGAATGTTAACTTATCTCGTTAACGTGCTGGTCTATTTTTCTTATAAATAATATAAAATTTTCGATTTAAGAAAAATAATTCACATCTAATAAGGTAAAAATGTAACGTAAAGGACATGACCAAAAAAAAAAAAAGACATGATTTTAATAATTTATCATTATAAATTATTCATTCTGAACTGAAACTCATTTAAAGTTCAGAGATTTTAATTTATATAAACGAAACTTTCATCTGATATCTAAATTAAAAAAAATTTTGAAATTTTTATTGAATAAATATATAAAAAATAATTTAATCGCGTGATAGATATGCCATGTTTTTGCTTATTTAATTTTAAATTTCGTTTTTTAATTAATAGTATATTGAAAAAAAAAAGGTGTTATTTATTTGATACGTTGTAATTCAATTAGTTGAAAAGCTAAAATAGGTCTTGCCAACTTTCGAAGAAATTTAAACCCTATACTTTTTAAAATATAAATATTTGAATATTTTATTGAAAATATTTACGATAAAGCACTTTCACATCATTTTTTCAAATTAAAAGAAAAAAAGAAATACAATTTTAGACTTTAAATTGAAATTAATAGCTAGATTTTTACATGAAAAATATAACTTGTCTATGAAACAGCAGAAAATTGTTGCTCTGCGTAGGTGCTGTCACCTAGCGTTAGTTTTGTTTTTTAAATGTTGCCTAATTTAACATTGAGATTCGCCGCGCGTGGAAGGCATCTACTTAAGGAGGCTCTGATGTAAACAAACTACAAATGTAAATAAAGTCTACAAACGTAAACAAACACTCTAAAGGTAAACAAGGACTCTAAATGTAAACGAAGACTCTAAATGTAAACAAAGACTACAAATGTAAAAAAACTCTAAATGTAAACAAAGAATAAAAATGTAGAAAAAGAAATACTAAAGAAATACTAAAGAAATAAAGAAATACTACAAATGTAAAGAAGGACTCTAAATGTAGACAAAGTCTACAAATGTATACAAAGACTACAAATGTAAACAGACTCTAAATTTGGACAAATCTGTAAGTATGAACAAAGACTGCAAAAATAAACAAAGACTTTAAATGTAAACAAAGGCTGCAAATGTAAACAAAGACTACAAATGTAAACAAACTCTAAATCTAAACAAAGACTACAAATGTAAGCAAAGACTCTAAACCTAAACAAATACTACAAATAAAAACACTCTAAATGTAAACAAAGGCTACAAATGTAAACAAAGACTCTAAATCGAAACAAAAGTAAACAAAAGTAAACAAATACAAACGTAAACAAAGATTCTAAATGTAAACTGGACTCTAAATGTAAAGAAAGACCACAAATATAAACAAAGAGCGCAAATGTTACGACACAAAATGTGAACAAAGACCCTAAATGTAAACAAAGACCACAAATGTAAACAAAGACCACAAATGTAAACAGACTCTAAATGTAAACAAAGACTAAATCTAAAGAAATACTACAAATGTAAAGAAGGACTTCAAATGTAAACAAAGACTCTAAATGGAAACAAAGAATCTAAATGTAAACAGACTACAAATGTAAATAAAGTCTACAAACGTAAACAAAGACTCTAAAGGTTGACAAGGACTCTTAATGTAAACAAAGAATACAAATGTAAAAAAACTCTAAATGTAAACAAAGAATAAAAATGTAAAAATAGAAATACTAAAGAAATAAAGAAATACTAAAGTCTAAAGAAATACTACAAATGTAAACAAGGACTCTAAATGTAAACAAAGTCTACAAATGTATACAAAGACTACAAACGTAAACAAAGACTCTCAAGGTAAACAAGGACTCTAAATGTAAACAAAGACTCTAAATGTAAACAAAGTCTCTAATAAAAGCAAACAAAGACTACAAATGTAAACAGACTCTAATTGTCAACAAAGAATACAAATTTAAACAAAGGCTCTAAATGTAAACAACGATTACAAATGTAAATAGAGACTCTAAATGTAAATAAAGGCTCTAAATGTAAAGAGACTACAAATGTAAACAAAGACTACATATGTAAACAAAGACTCTTAATGTAAATAAAGAGTAAAGATGTAAACAGACTACAATTGTAAACAAAGACTCTAAATGAAAACAAAGGCTACAAATGTAAACAAAGAGTACAAATATAAAAAAGACTACAAATGTAAACAAAGACTCTAAATGTAGACAAAGACTACAAATAAAAAGAGACTGTAAATTTAAACATGGACTACAAATATAAACAAAGACTTTAAATGGAAACAAAGAGTACAAACCTAAACAAAGAATACAAACGTAAACAAAGACTCTAAGTGTAAACAAGGACTCTAAATAAAAGCAAAGACTCTAAATGTAAACAAAGACTGCAAATGTAAAAAAAGGCTCTAAATGTAAACACTCTAAATGTAAACAAATTCTCGAAATGTAAATAAAGACACTAAATGTAAACAAAAACTCTAGGAGTAAACAAAGACCCTAGGTGTAAACAAAGACTAAAATTGTTAACAAAGACTCTAAATGTAAACAAAATCTAAAAATGTAAACGAAGTCAACAAATGTAAACACTCTAAATGTAAACAAAGACTGCAAATGTAAACAAAGGTTCTAAATGTAAACAAAGGCTACAAATGTAAACAAAGAGCGCAAATGTTAAGATCCAAAATGTAAACAAAGACTAAATATAAACAAAGACCCCAAATGTAAACAAAAACCACAAATGTAAACAGACTCTAAATGTAAACAAAAACTCTAAATGTAATCAAAACTCTAAATGTAAACATACTCTTAATGTATACAAAGACTATAAATAAGAACAAAGAGTACAAATGCAAACGAAGACTCTAAAAGGCTACAAATGTAAACAAAGACTCTTATGTAAACAAAGGCTACAGATGTAAAAAAAGAACACAAATGTAAACAGGCACTTTATGTAAACAACGGTTCTAAATGTAAACAAAGACTAAAAATGTAAAAAAAAAGAATACAAATGTAGACTTCAAATGTAAACAAAGACTACAAATGTAAACAGAGAACGCAAATGTAAACAGGTACTATATGTAAACAACGGCTCTAAATGTAAACAAAGACTAAAAATGTAAAAAAATACTACAAATGTAGACTTCAAATGTAAACAAAGACTACAAATGTACACAAAGAAAGAAAATGTAAACAGGCACTAAATGTAAACAACGGCTCTAAATCTAAACAAAGACTAAAAATGTAAGAAAAATACAACAAATGTAGACTCCATTTGTAAACAAAGACTACAAATTTAAACAGACTCTACATATAAACAAAGCTGCAAGTGTGAACAAAGACTACAAATGTAAACAAAGACTCTAAATGTAAACAAAGAATCTAAATGTAAACAAACTACAAATGTAAATAAAGTCTACAAACGTAAACAAAGACTCTAAAGGTAAACAAGGACTCTAAATGTAAACACTCTAAATGTAAACAAAGACTACAAATGTAAACAAAAACACTAAATGGAAACAAAAGTAAACAAATACAAACGTAAACAAAGATTCTAAATGTAAACTGGACTCTAAATGTAAAGAAAGACTACAAATGTAAACAAAGAGCGCAAATGTTAAGACACAAAATGTGAACAAAGACTCTAAATGTAAACAAAGAATAAAAATGTAGAAAAAGAAATACTAAAGAAATACTAAAGAAATAAAGAAATACTACAAATGTAAAGAAGGACTCTAAATGTAGCCAAAGTCTACAAATGTATACAAAGACTACAAATGTAAACAGACTCTAAATGTAAACAAATCTGTAAGTGTGAACAAACACTACAAAAATAAACAAAGACTCTAAATGTAAACAAAGGCTGCAAATGTAAACAAAGACTACAAATGTAAACAAAACTCTAAATCTAAACAAAGACTACAAATGTAAACAAAGACTCTAATCCTAAACAAATACTACAATTAAAACCACTCTAAATGTAAACAAAGACTACAAATGTAAACAAAGACTCTAAATGGAAACAAAAGTAAACAAATACAAACGTAAACAAAGATTCTAAATGTAAACTGGACTCTAAATGTAAAGAAAGACTACAAATGTAAACAAAGAGCGCAAATGTTAAGACACAAAATGTGAACAAAGACTCTAAATGTAAACAAAGAATAAAAATGTAGAAAAAGAAATACTAAAGAAATACTAAAGAAATAAAGAAATACTGCAAATGTAAAGAAGGACTCTAAATGTAGACAAAGTCTACAAATGTATACAAAGACTACAAATGTAAACAGACTCTAAATGTAAACAAATCTGTAAGTGTGAAAAAAAAATACAAAAATAAACAAAGACTCTAAATGTAAACAAAGGCTGCAAATGTAAACAAAGACTACAAATGTAAACAAAACTCTAAATCTAAACAAAGACTACAAATGTAAACAAAGACTCTAATCCTAAACAAATACTACAATTAAAACCACTCTAAATGTAAACAAAGACTACAAATGTAAACAAAGACTCTAAATGGAAACAAAAGTAAACAAATACAAACGTAAACAAAGATTGTAAATGTAAACTGGACTCTAAATGTAAAGAAAGACTACAAATGGAAACAAAGAGCGCAAATGTTAAGACACAAAATGTAAACAAAGAATCTAAATGTAAACAAACTACAAATGTAAATAAATTCTACAAACGTAAACAAAGACTCTAAAGGTAAACAAGGACTCTACATGTAAACAAAGACTCTAAATGTAAACGAAGACTACAAATGTAAAAAAACTCCAAATGTAAACAAAGAATAAAAATGTAGAAAAAGAAATACTAAAGAAATACTAAAGAAATAAAGAAATACTACAAATGTAAAGAAGGACTCTAAATGTAGACAAAGTCTACAAATGTATACAGACTACAAATATAAACAGACTCTAAATGTGAACAAATCTGTAAGTATGAACAAAGACTGTAAAAATAAACAAAGACTTTAAATGTAAACAAAGGCTGCAAATGTAAACAAAGACTACAAATGTAAACAAACTCTAAATCTAAGCAAAGACTACAAATGTAAGCAAAGACTCTAAACCTATACAAATACTACAAATAAAAACACTCTAAATGTAAACAAAGGCTACAAATGTAAACAAAGACTCTAAATCGAAACAAAAGTAAACAAAAGTAAACAAATACAAACGTAAACAAAGATTCTAAATGTAAACTGGACTCTAAATGTAAAGAAAGACCACAAATATAAACAAAGAGCGCAAATGTTACGACACAAAATGTGAACAAAGACTCTAAATGTAAACAACGAGTACAAATGTAAACAAAAAAAATAATGGTAAACAAAACTATAAGTATAAACAAAGACCCTAAATGTAAACAAAGACCACAAATGTAAACAGACTCTAAATGTAAACAAAGACTAAATCTAAAGAAATACTACAAATGTAAACAAGGACTTCAAATGTAAACAAAGACTCTAAATGTAAACAAAGAATCTAAATGAAAACAGACTACAAATGTAAATAAAGTCTACAAACGTAAAAAAGACTCTAAAGGATGACAAGGACTCTTAATGTAAACAAAGAATACAAATGTAAAAAAACTCTAAATGTAAACAAAGAATAAAAATGTAAAAATAGAAATACTAAAGAAATAAAGAAATACTAAAGTCTAAAGAAATACTACAAATGTAAACAAGGACTCTAAATGTAAACAAAGTCTACAAATGTATACAAAGACTACAAACGTAAACAAAGACTCTAAAGGTAAACAAGGACTCTAAATGTAAACAAAGACTCTAAATGTAAACAAAGTCTCTAATAAAAGTAAACAAAGACTACAAATGTAAACAGACTCTAATTGTCAACAAAGAATACAAATTTAAACAAAGGCTCTAAATGTAAACAACGATTACAAATGTAAACAGAGACTCTAAATGTAAATAAAGGCTCTAAATGTAAAAAGACTACAAATGTAAACAAAGACTACATATGTAAACAAAGACTCTTAATGTAAATAAAGAGTAAAGATGTAAACAGACTACAAATGTAAACAAAGACTCTAAATGTAAACAAAGGCTGCAAATGTAAACAAAGACTACAAATGTAAACAAAACTCTAAATCTGAACAAAGACTACAAATGTAAACAAAGACTCTAATCCTAAACAAATACTACAATTAAAACCACTCTAAATGTAAACAAAGACTACAAATGTAAACAAAGACTCTAAATGGAAACAAAAGTAAACAAATACAAACGTAAACAAAGATTGTAAATGTAAACTGGACTCTAAATGTAAAGAAAGACTACAAATGGAAACAAAGAGCGCAAATGTTAAGACACAAAATGTAAACAAAGAATCTAAATGTAAACAAACTACAAATGTAAATAAATTCTACAAACGTAAAGAAAGACTCTAAAGGTAAACAAGGACTCTACATGTAAACAAAGACTCTAAATGTAAACGAAGACTACAAATGTAAAAAAACTCCAAATGTAAACAAAGAATAAAAATGTAGAAAAAGAAATACTAAAGAAATACTAAAGAAATAAAGAAATACTACAAATGTAAAGAAGGACTCTAAATGTAGACAAAGTCTACAAATGTATACAGACTACAAATATAAACAGACTCTAAATGTGAACAAATCTGTAAGTATGAACAAAGACTGTAAAAATAAACAAAGACTTTAAATGTAAACAAAGGCTGCAAATGTAAACAAAGACTACAAATGTAAACAAACTCTAAATCTAAGCAAAGACTACAAATGTAAGCAAAGACTCTAAACCTATACAAATACTACAAATAAAAACACTCTAAATGTAAACAAAGGCTACAAATGTAAACAAAGACTCTAAATCGAAACAAAAGTAAACAAAAGTAAACAAATACAAACGTAAACAAAGATTCTAAATGTAAACTGGACTCTAAATGTAAAGAAAGACCACAAATATAAACAAAGAGCGCAAATGTTACGACACAAAATGTGAACAAAGACTCTAAATGTAAACAACGAGTACAAATGTAAACAAAAAAAATAATGGTAAACAAAACTATAAGTATAAACAAAGACCCTAAATGTAAACAAAGACCACAAATGTAAACAGACTCTAAATGTAAACAAAGACTAAATCTAAAGAAATACTACAAATGTAAACAAGGACTTCAAATGTAAACAAAGACTCTAAATGTAAACAAAGAATCTAAATGAAAACAGACTACAAATGTAAATAAAGTCTACAAACGTAAAAAAGACTCTAAAGGATGACAAGGACTCTTAATGTAAACAAAGAATACAAATGTAAAAAAACTCTAAATGTAAACAAAGAATAAAAATGTAAAAATAGAAATACTAAAGAAATAAAGAAATACTAAAGTCTAAAGAAATACTACAAATGTAAACAAGGACTCTAAATGTAAACAAAGTCTACAAATGTATACAAAGACTACAAACGTAAACAAAGACTCTAAAGGTAAACAAGGACTCTAAATGTAAACAAAGACTCTAAATGTAAACAAAGTCTCTAATAAAAGTAAACAAAGACTACAAATGTAAACAGACTCTAATTGTCAACAAAGAATACAAATTTAAACAAAGGCTCTAAATGTAAACAACGATTACAAATGTAAACAGAGACTCTAAATGTAAATAAAGGCTCTAAATGTAAAGAGACTACAAATGTAAACAAAGACTACATATGTAAACAAAGACTCTTAATGTAAATAAAGAGTAAAGATGTAAACAGACTACAAATGTAAACAAAGACTCTAAATGAAAACAAAGGCTACAAATGTAAACAAAGAGTACAAATATAAAAAAGACTACAAATGTAAACAAAGAATCTAAATGTAGACAAAGACTACAAATAAAAAGAGACTGTAAATTTAAACTTGGACTACAAATATAAACAAAGACTTTAAATGGAAACAAAGAGTACAAACCTAAACAAAGAATACAAACGTAAACAAAGACTCTAAGTGTAAACAAGGACTCTAAATAAAAGCAAAGATTCTAAATGTAAACAAAGACTGCAAATGTAAAAAAAGGCTCTAAATGTAAACACTCTAAATGTAAACAAATTCTCGAAATGTAAACAAAGACACTAAATGTAAACAAAAACTCTAGGAGTAAACAAAGACCCTAGGTGTAAACAAAGACTAACATTGTTAACAAAGACTCTAAATGTAAACAAAATCTAAAAATGTAAACGAAGTCTACAAATGTAAACACTCTAAATGTAAACAAAGACTGCAAATGTAAACAAAGACTCTAAATGTAAACAAAGGCTACAAATGTAAACAAAGAGCGCAAATGTTAAGATCCAAAATGTAAACAAAGACTCTAAATATAAACAAAGAGTACAAATGTAAACAAAGACAATAATGGTAAACAAAACTATAAGTATAAACAAAGACCCTAAATGTAAAGAAAGACCACAAATGTAAACAGACTCTAAATGTAAACAAAGACTAAATCTAAAGAAATACTACAAATGTTAACAAGGACTTCAATTGTAAACAAAGACTCTAAATGTAAACAAAGAATCTAAATGTAAACTGACTACAAATGTAAATAAAGTCTACAAACGTAAACAAAGACTCTAAAGGTTGACAAGGACTCTTAATGTAAACAAAGACTACAAATGTAAAAAAACTCTAAATGTAAACAAAGAATAAAAATGTAAAAATAGAAATACTAAAGAAATAAAGAAATACTAAAGTCTAAAGAAATACTACAAATGTAAACAAGGACTCTAAATGTAAACAAAGACCACAAATGTAAACAGACTCTAAATGAAAACAAAGACTAAATCTAAAGAAATACTACAAATGTAAACAAGGACTACAAATGTAAACAAAGAATCTAAATGTAAACAGACTACAAATGTAAATAAAGGCTACAAACGTAAACAAAAACTCTAAAGGTTGACAAGGACTCTTAATGTAAACAAAGACTACAAATGTAAACAAAAACTCTAAATGTAAACAAAGTCTACAAATGTAAACAGACTCTAAACATAAACAAAGACACATAAACACAGTCTCTAATTGTCAACAAAGAATACAAATTTAAACAAAGGCTCTAAATGTAAACAAAGATTACAAATGTAAACAGAGACTCTAAATTTAAATAAAGGCTCTAAATGTAAAGAGACTACAAATGTAAACAAAGACTACATATGTAAACAAAGACTCTTAATGTAAATAAAGTGTAAAGATGTAAACAGACTACAAATGTAAGCAAAGACTCTAAATGAAAACAAAGGCTACAAATGTAAACAAAGAGTACAAATATAAAAAAGACTACAAATGTAAACAAAGAATCTTAATGTAGACAAAGACTACAAATAAAAAGAGACTGTAAATTTAAACATGGACTACAAATATAAACAAAGTGTACAAATTTAAACAGGCACTGAATGTAAATAAAAGCTCTAAACGTAAACAAAGACTACAAATGTAAACAAAGACTACAAATATAAACAAAGACTTTAAATGGAAACAAAGAGTACAAACCTAAACAAAGAATACAAACGTAAACAAAGACTCTAAGTGTAAACAAGGACTCTAAATAAAAGCAAAGACTCTAAATGTAAACAAAGACTGCAAATGTAAAAAAAGGCTCTAAATGTAAACACTCTAAATGTAAACAAAGACTCTAAATGTAAACAAAGACACTAAATGTAAACAAAAACTCTAGGTGTAAACAAAGACCCTAGGTGTAAACAAAGACTAAAATTGTTAACAAAGACTCTAAATGTAAACAAAATCTAAAAATGTAAACGAAGTCTACAAATGTAAACACTCTAAATGTAAACAAAGACTGCAAATGTAAACAAAGACTCTAAATGTAAACAAAGGCTACAAATGTAAACAAAGAGTGCAAATGTTAAGATCCAAGATGTAAACAAAGACTCTAAATATAAACAAAGAGTAAAAATGTAAACAAAGACAATAATGGTAAACAAAACTATAAGTATAAAGAAAGACCCCAAATGTAAACAAAAACCACAAATGTAAACAGACTCTAAATGTAAACAAAGACTACAAATGTAAACAAAAACTCTAAATGTAATCAAAACTCTAAATGTAAACATACTCTGAATGTATACAAAGACTATAAATAAGAACAAAGAGTACAAATGCAAACGAAGACTCTAAAAGTAAACAAAGGTTACAAATGTAAACAAAGAACGCACATGTAAACAGGCACTTTATGTAAACAACGGTTCTAAATGTAAACAAAGACTAAAAATGTAAAAAAAAGAATACAAATGTAGATTTCAAATGTAAACAAAGTCTACAAATGTAAACAGAGAACGCAAATGTAAACAGACTCTAAATGTAAACAAAGACTAAATCTAAAGAAATACTACAGATGTAAACAAGGACTACAAATGTAAACGAAGACTCTAAATTAAACAAAGAATCTAAATGTAAACAAACTACAAATGTAAATAA
The DNA here is from genome assembly GCA_963930645.1 of Salticus scenicus. Taxonomy (NCBI): domain Eukaryota; kingdom Metazoa; phylum Arthropoda; class Arachnida; order Araneae; family Salticidae; genus Salticus; species Salticus scenicus. The sequence continues at coordinate 307,604,190 of OZ005655.1, forward strand.
AGTCTACAAACGTAAACAAAGACTCTAGAGGAAAACAAGGACTCTAAATGTAAACAAAGACTCTAAATGTAAACAAAGACTACAAATGTAAAAAAAGAAATACTAAAGAAATAAAGAAATACTACAAATGTAAAGAAGGACTCTAAATGTAGACAAAGTCTACAAATGTATACAAAGACTACAAATGTAAACAGACTCTAAATGTAAACAAATCTGTAAGTGTTAACAAAGACTACAAAAATAAACAAAGACTCTAAATGTAAACAAAGGCTGCAAATGTAAACAAAGACTACAAATGTAAACAAAACTCTAAACTTAAACTAAGAATACATATGTAAACAAAACTATAAATCTAAACAAATACTACAAATGTAAACAAAGACTCTAAACCTAAACAAATACTACAAATAAAAACACTCTAAATGTAAACAAAGTCTACAAATGTAAACAAAGACTCTAAATGGAAACAAAGGTAAACAAATACAAACGTAAACAGAGATTCTAAATGTATACTCGACTCTAAATGTAAAGAAAGACTACAAATGCAAACAAAGAGCGCAAATGTTAAGACACAAAATGTGAACAAAGATTCTAAATGTAAACAAAGAGTACAAATGTAAACAAAGACAATAATGGTAAACAAAAATTATAAGTATAAACAAAGACCCTAAATGTAAACAAAGACCACAAATGTAAACAGACTCAAAAGGTAAACAAACAATACAAATGTAAACAAAAACTCTAAATGTAATCAAAACTCCAAATGTAAACATACTCTGAATGTGTACAAAGACTATAAATAAGAACGAAGAGTACAAATGCAAACAAAGACTCTTGTGTAAACAAAGGTTACAAATGTAAACAAAGAACGCAAATATAAACAGGCACTTTACGTAAACAACGGTTCCAAATGTAAACAAAGACTAAAAATGTAAAAAAAGAATACAAATGTAGACTTCAAATGTAAACAAAAACTAAAACTGTAAAAAAAATACTACAAATGTAGACTTCAAATGTAAACAAAGACTACAAATGTAAACAAAGAACGCAAATGTAAACAATGGCTCTAAATCTAACAAAGACTAAAAATGTAAGAAAAAGACAACAAATGTGGACTCCAAATGTAAATACAGACTAGAAATGTAAACAGACTCTACATGAAAACAAAGCTGCAAGTGTGAACAAAGACTACAAATGTAAACATAGACTCTAAATGTAAACAAAGGCTGCAAAAGCTGATAAAAGACTACAAATGTAAACAAAGACTCTAAAAGTAAAAATATACTACAAATGTAAACAAAGACTGCAAATGTAAACAGACTCTAAATGTAGACAAAAACTAAATCTAAAGAAATACTGCAAATGTAAACAAGGACTACAAATGTAAACAAAGACTCTAAATGTAAACAGACTACAAATGTAAATAAAGTCTACAAACGTAAACAAAGACTCTAAAGGTAAACACGGGCTCTAAATGTAAACAAAGACTCTAAATGTAAACAAAGAATGCAAATGTAAAAAAACTCTAATTGTAAACAAAGAATAAAAATGTAAAAAAAGAAATACTAAAGAAATAAAGAAATACTAAAGTCTAAAGAAATACTACAAATGTAAACAAGGACTCTAAATGTAAACAAAGTCTACAAATGTATACAAACACTACAAATGTAAACAGACTCAAAATGTAAACAAATCTGTAAGTGTGAACAAAGACTACAAAAATAAACAAAGACTCTAAATGTAAACAAAGGCTGCAAATGTAAACAAAGACTACAAATGTAAACAAAACTCTAAATCTAAACTAAGAATACATATGTAAACAAAACTCTAAATCTAAACAAAGACTACAAATGTAAACAAAGACTCTAAACCTAAACAAATACTACAAATAAAAACACTCTAAATGTAAACAAAGTCTAAAAATGTAAACAAAGTCTACAAATGTAAACAGACTCTAAACATAAACAAAGACTTCAAATGTACACAAAGAGCACAAATGTTAAGAGACTCAAAATGTAAACAAAGAATCTAAATGTAAACAAAGTCTCTAATAAAAGTAAACAAAGACTACTAATGTAAACAGTCTCTAATTGTCAACAAAGAATACAAATTTAAACAAAGGCTCTAAATGTAAACAAAGATTACAAATGTAAACAGAGACTCTAAATTTAAATAAAGGCTCTAAATGTAAAGAGACTACAAATGTAAACAAAGACTACATATGTAAACAAAGACTCTTAATGTAAATAAAGAGTAGAGATGTAAACAGACTACAAATGTAAGCAAAGACTCTAAATGAAAACAAAGGCTACAAATGTAAACAAAGAGTACAAATATAAAAAAGACTACAAATGTAAACAAAGAATCTTAATGTAGACAAAGACTACAAATAAAAAGAGACTGTAAATTTAAACATGGACTACAAATATAAACAAAGTGTACAAATTTAAACAGGCACTGAATGTAAACAAAAGCTCTAAACGTAAACAAAGACTACAAATGTAAACAAAGACTACAAATATAAACAAAGACTTTAAATGGAAACAAAGAGTACAAACCTAAACAAAGAATACAAACGTAAACAAAGACTCTAAGTGTAAACAAGGACTCTAAATAAAAGCAAAGACTCTAAATGTAAACAAAGACTGCAAATGTAAAAAAAGGCTCTAAATGTAAACACTCTAAATGTAAACAAAGACTCTAAATGTAAACAAAGACACTAAATGTAAACAAAAACTCTAGGTGTAAACAAAGACCCTAGGTGTAAACAAAGACTAAAATTGTTAACAAAGACTCTAAATGTAAACAAAATCTAAAAATGTAAACGAAGTCTACAAATGTAAACACTCTAAATGTAAACAAAGACTGCAAATGTAAACAAAGACTCTAAATGTAAACAAAGGCTACAAATGTAAACAAAGAGTGCAAATGTTAAGATCCAAGATGTAAACAAAGACTCTAAATATAAACAAAGAGTAAAAATGTAAACAAAGACAATAATGGTAAACAAAACTATAAGTATAAAGAAAGACCCCAAATGTAAACAAAAACCACAAATGTAAACAGACTCTAAATGTAAACAAAGACTACAAATGTAAACAAAAACTCTAAATGTAATCAAAACTCTAAATGTAAACATACTCTGAATGTATACAAAGACTATAAATAAGAACAAAGAGTACAAATGCAAACGAAGACTCTAAAAGTAAACAAAGGTTACAAATGTAAACAAAGAACGCACATGTAAACAGGCACTTTATGTAAACAACGATTCTAAATGTAAACAAAGACTAAAAATGTAAAAAAAAGAATACAAATGTAGATTTCAAATGTAAACAAAGTCTACAAATGTAAACAGAGAACGCAAATGTAAACAGACTCTAAATGTAAACAAAGACTAAATCTAAAGAAATACTACAGATGTAAACAAGGACTACAAATGTAAACGAAGACTCTAAATTAAACAAAGAATCTAAATGTAAACAAACTACAAATGTAAATAAAGTCTACAAACGTAAACAAAGACTCTAGAGGAAAACAAGGACTCTAAATGTAAACAAAGACTCTAAATGTAAACAAAGACTACAAATGTAAAAAAAGAAATACTAAAGAAATAAAGAAATACTACAAATGTAAAGAAGGACTCTAAATGTAGACAAAGTCTACAAATGTATACAAAGACTACAAATGTAAACAGACTCTAAATGTAAACAAATCTGTAAGTGTTAACAAAGACTACAAAAATAAACAAAGACTCTAAATGTAAACAAAGGCTGCAAATGTAAACAAAGACTACAAATGTAAACAAAACTCTAAACTTAAACTAAGAATACATATGTAAACAAAACTATAAATCTAAACAAATACTACAAATGTAAACAAAGACTCTAAACCTAAACAAATACTACAAAGAAAAACACTCTAAATGTAAACAAAGTCTACAAATGTAAACAAAGACTCTAAATGGAAACAAAGGTAAACAAATACAAACGTAAACAGAGATTCTAAATGTATACTCGACTCTAAATGTAAAGAAAGACTACAAATGTAAACAAAGAGCGCAAATGTTAAGACACAAAATGTGAACAAAGATTCTAAATGTAAACAAAGAGTACAAATGTAAACAAAGACAATAATGGTAAACAAAAATTATAAGTATAAACAAAGACCCTAAATGTAAACAAAGACCACAAATGTAAACAGACTCTAAATGTAAACAAACAATACAAATGTAAACAAAAACTCTAAATGTAATCAAAACTCCAAATGTAAACATACTCTGAATGTGTACAAAGACTATAAATAAGAACGAAGAGTACAAATGCAAACAAAGACTCTTGTGTAAACAAAGGTTACAAATGTAAACAAAGAACGCAAATGTAAACAGGCACTTTACGTAAACAACGGTTCCAAATGTAAACAAAGACTAAAAATGTAAAAAAAGAATACAAATGTAGACTTCAAATGTAAACAAAAACTAAAACTGTAAAAAAAATACTACAAATGTAGACTTCAAATGTAAACAAAGACTACAAATGTAAACAAAGAACGCAAATGTAAACAATGGCTCTAAATCTAACAAAGACTAAAAATGTAAGAAAAAGACAACAAATGTGGACTCCAAATGTAAATACAGACTAGAAATGTAAACAGACTCTACATGAAAACAAAGCTGCAAGTGTGAACAAAGACTACAAATGTAAACATAGACTCTAAATGTAAACAAAGGCTGCAAAAGCTGATAAAAGACTACAAATGTAAACAAAGACTCTAAAAGTAAAAATATACTACAAATGTAAACAAAGACTGCAAATGTAAACAGACTCTAAATGTAGACAAAAACTAAATCTAAAGAAATACTGCAAATGTAAACAAGGACTACAAATGTAAACAAAGACTCTAAATGTAAACAAAGAATCTAAATGTAAACAGACTACAAATGTAAATAAAGTCTACAAACGTAAACAAAGACTCTAAAGGTAAACACGGGCTCTAAATGTAAACAAAGACTCTAAATGTAAACAAAGAATGCAAATGTAAAAAAACTCTAATTGTAAACAAAGAATAAAAATGTAAAAAAAGAAATACTAAAGAAATAAAGAAATACTAAAGTCTAAAGAAAAACTACAAATGTAAACAAGGACTCTAAATGTAAACAAAGTCTACAAATGTATACAAACACTACAAATGTAAACAGACTCAAAATGTAAACAAATCTGTAAGTGTGAACAAAGACTACAAAAATAAACAAAGACTCTAAATGTAAACAAAGACTACAAATGTAAAAAAAGAAATACTAAAGAAATAAAGAAATACTACAAATGTAAAGAAGGACTCTAAATGTAGACAAAGTCTACAAATGTATACAAAGACTACAAATGTAAACAGACTCTAAATGTAAACAAATCTGTAAGTGTTAACAAAGACTACAAAAATAAACAAAGACTCTAAATGTAAACAAAGGCTGCAAATGTAAACAAAGACTACAAATGTAAACAAAACTCTAAACTTAAACTAAGAATACATATGTAAACAAAACTATAAATCTAAACAAATACTACAAATGTAAACAAAGACTCTAAACCTAAACAAATACTACAAATAAAAACACTCTAAATGTAAACAAAGTCTACAAATGTAAACAAAGACTCTAAATGGAAACAAAGGTAAACAAATACAAACGTAAAGAGAGATTCTAAATGTATACTCGACTCTAAATGTAAAGAAAGACTACAAATGTAAACAAAGAGCGCAAATGTTAAGACACAAAATGTGAACAAAGATTCTAAATGTAAACAAAGAGTACAAATGTAAACAAAGACAATAATGGTAAACAAAAATTATAAGTATAAACAAAGACCCTAAATGTAAACAAAGACCACAAATGTAAACAGACTCTAAATGTAAACAAACAATACAAATGTAAACAAAAACTCTAAATGTAATCAAAACTCCAAATGTAAACATACTCTGAATGTGTACAAAGACTATAAATAAGAACGAAGAGTACAAATGCAAACAAAGACTCTTGTGTAAACAAAGGTTACAAATGTAAACAAAGAACGCAAATGTAAACAGGCACTTTACGTAAACAACGGTTCCAAATGTAAACAAAGACTAAAAATGTAAAAAAAGAATACAAATGTAGACTTCAAATGTAAACAAAAACTAAAACTGTAAAAAAAATACTACAAATGTAGACTTCAAATGTAAACAAAGACTACAAATGTAAACAAAGAACGCAAATGTAAACAATGGCTCTAAATCTAACAAAGACTAAAAATGTAAGAAAAAGACAACAAATGTGGACTCCAAATGTAAATACAGACTAGAAATGTAAACAGACTCTACATGAAAACAAAGCTGCAAGTGTGAACAAAGACTACAAATGTAAACATAGACTCTAAATGTAAACAAAGGCTGCAAAAGCTGATAAAAGACTACAAATGTAAACAAAGACTCTAAAAGTAAAAATATACTACAAATGTAAACAAAGACTGCAAATGTAAACAGACTCTAAATGTAGACAAAAACTAAATCTAAAGAAATACTGCAAATGTAAACAAGGACTACAAATGTAAACAAAGACTCTAAATGTAAACAAAGAATCTAAATGTAAACAAAGAATGCAAATGTAAAAAAACTCTAATTGTAAACAAAGAATAAAAATGTAAAAAAAGAAATACTAAAGAAATAAAGAAATACTAAAGTCTAAAGAAATACTACAAATGTAAACAAGGACTCTAAATGTAAACAAAGTCTACAAATGTATACAAACACTACAAATGTAAACAGACTCAAAATGTAAACAAATCTGTAAGTGTGAACAAAGACTACAAAAATAAACAAAGACTCTAAATGTAAACAAAGGCTGCAAATGTAAACAAAGACTACAAATGTAAACAAAACTCTAAATCTAAACTAAGAATACATATGTAAACAAAACTCTAAATCTAAACAAAGACTACAAATGTAAACAAAGACTCTAAACCTAAACAAATACTACAAATAAAAACACTCTAAATGTAAACAAAGTCTACAAATGTAAACAAAGACTCTAAATGGAAACAAAGGTAAACAAATACAAATGTAAACAGAGATTCTAAATGTATACGGGACTCTAAAAGTAAAGAAAGACTACAAATGTAAACAAAGAGCGCAAATGTTAAAACACAAAATGTGAACAAAGATTCTAAATGTAAACAGAGTACAAATGTAAACAAAGACAATAATGGTAAACAAAAATTATAAGTATAAACAAAGACCCTAAATGTAAACAAAGACCACAAATGTAAACAGACTCTAAATGTAAACAAAGACTACAAATGTAAACAAAAACTCTAAATGTAATCAAAACTCTAAATGTAAACATACTCTGAATGTATACAAAGACTATAAATAAGAACAAAGAGTACAAATGCAAACAAAGACTCTAAAAGTAAACAAAGGCTACAAATGTAAACAAAGAACGCACATGTAAAGAGGCACTTTATGTAAACAACGGTTCAAAATGTAAACAAAGTCAAAAATGTAAAAAAAAGAATACAAATGTAGATTTCAAATGTTAACAAACACTACAAATGTACACAAAGAAAGAAAATGTAAACAGGCACTAAATGTAAACAATGGCTCTAAATCTAAACAAAGACTAAAAATGTAAGAAAAAGACAAGAAATGTAGACTCCATATGTAAACAAAGACTAGAAATGTAAACAAAGACTACAAATGAAAACAGACTCAACATATAAACAAAGCTGCAAGTGTGAACAAAGACTACAAATGTAAACAAAGACTCTAAATGTAAACAAAGGCTTCAAAAGGTAAACAAAGTCTACAAATGTAAACAAAGACTGCAAATGGAAACAGACTCTACATGTAAACAAAGACTAAATCTAAAGAAATACTACAAATGTAAACAAGGACTACAAATGTAAAGAAAGACTCTAAATGTAAACAAAGAATCTAAATGTAAACAAAGTCTACAAACGTAAGCAAAGACTCTAAAGGTAAACAAGGACTCTAAATGTAAACAAAGACTACAAATGTAAAAAAAGAAATACTAAAGAAATACTAAAGAAATAAAGAAATACTACAAATGTAAAGAAGGACTCTAAATGTAGACAAAGTCTACAAATGTATAAAAAGACTACAAATGTAAACAGACTCTAAATGTAAACAAATCTGTAAGTATGAACAAAGACTACAAAAATAAACAAAGACTTTAAATGTAAACAAAGGCTGCAAATGTAAACAAAGACTACAAATGTAAACAAATCTCTAAATCTAAACAAAGACTACAAATGTAAGCAAAGACTCTCAACCTAAACAAATACTACAAATAAAAAAACTCTAAATGTAAATAAAGACTACAAATGTAAACAAAGACTCTAAATCGAAACAAAAATAAACAAAAGTAAACAAATACAAACGTAAACAAAGATTCTAAATGTAAACTGGACTCTAAATGTAAAGAAAGACCACAAATATAAACAAAGAGCGCAAATGTTACGACACAAAATGTGAACAAAGACTCTAAATGTAAACAACGAGTACAAATGTAAACAAAGACAATAATGGTAAACAAAACTATAAGTATAAACAAAGACCCTAAATGTAAACAAAGACCACAAATGTAAACAGATTCTAAATGTAAACAAAGACTAAATCTAAAGAAATACTACAAATGTAAACAAGGACTTCAAATGTAAACAAAGACTCTAAATGTAAACAGAGAATCTAAATGTAAACAGACTACAAATGCAAATAAAGTCTACAAACGTAAACAAAGACTCTAAAGGTTGACAAGGACTCTTAATGTAAACAAAGACTACAAATGTAAAAAAACTCTAAATGTAAACAAAGAATAAAAATGTAAAAATAGAAATACTAAAGAAATAAAGAAATACTAAAGTCTAAAGGAATACTACAAATGTAAACAAGGACTCTAAATGTAAACAAAGTCTACAAATGTAAACAGACTCTAAAGGTAAACAAAGCTGTAATTGTGAATAAAGACTACAAAAGTAAACAAAGACTCTAAATGTAAACAGAGGCTGCAAATATAAACAAAGACTACAAATGTAAACAAAACTCTAAATCTAAACAAAGACTCTAAATCTAAACAAAGACTCTGAATATAAACAAAGACTACAAATGTAAACAAAGACTCTAAACCTAAACAAAGACTACAAATAAAAACACTCTAAATGTAAACAAAGACTACATATGTAAACAAATACTCTAAATGAAAACAAAGGCTACAAATGTTAACAAATACTACAAACGTAAACAAAGCCTCTAAATGTAAACAAAAACTACAAATTAAAACCGACTCTAAATGTAAACAAAAACTACAAATATAAACAAAGACTCTAAATGGAAACAGACTACGAAGAATACAAACGTAAATAAAGATTCTAAATGTAAACAGGAATATAAATGTAAACAAAAACTCTAAATGTAATCAAAATTTTAAATGTAAACATACTCTGAAAGTATACCAAGTCTGTAAATAAGAACAAAGGGTACAAATGCAAACAAAGACTCTAAAGGTAAACAAAGGCTACAAATGTAAACAAAGACTCTTGCGTAAACAAAGACTACATATGTAAACAAAAATCTACAAATGTAAACAGACTCTAAATGTAAACAGACTACAAATGTAAAAAAAGAATCTAAATGTAAACATAGTCTGTAAATGTAAACAAAATCTACAAATAAAAACAAACTGTAAATGTAAGCAAAGACTCTGAATGGAAAGAAAGACTACAAATGTAAAAAAAGACTACAAGCGTAAACAAAGACTCTAAATGTAATCAAAGACTTTAAATGTAAACAAAAACTCTAGGTGTCAACAAAGACTAAAAATGTAAACAAAGTCTACAAATGTAAACACTCTAAATGTAAACAAAAACTTCAAATGTAAACAAAGACTACAAATGTAAAAAGAGATTCTAAATGAAACAGACTACTAATGTAAACAAAGACTCTAAATGTAAACAAAAACTCTAGGTGTCAACAAAGACTAAAAATGTAAACAAAGTCTACAAATGTAAACACTCTAAATGTAAACAAAAACTTCAAATGTAAACAAAGACTCTAAATGTAAACAAACACTACAAATGTAAACAGACTCTAAACATAAACAAAGACTACAAGTGTAAACAAAGACTACAAATGTACACAAAGACACCAAATGTAAACAAAAACTCTAGGTGTAAATAAAGACCCTAGGTGTAAACAAAGACCCTAGGTGTAAACAAAGACCCTAGGTGTAAACAAAGACTAAAATTGTTAACAAAGACTCTAAACTTAAACAAAATCTAAAAATGTAAACGAAGTCAACAAATGTAAACACTCTAAATGTAAACAAAGACTGCAAATGTAAACAAAGACTTTAAATGTAAACAAAGGCTACAAATGTAAACAAAGAGCGCAAATGTTAAGATCCAAAATGTAAACAAAGACTAAATATAAACAAAGACCCCAAATGTAAACAAAAACCACAAATGTAAACAGACTCTAAATGTAAACAAAACCTCTAAATGTAATCAAAACTCTAAATGTAAACATACTCTTAATGTATACAAAGACTATAAAGAAGAACAAAGAGTACAAATGCAAACGAAGACTCTAAAAGGCTACAAATGTAAACAAAGACTCTTATGTAAACAAAGGCTACAGATGTAAAAAAAGAACGCAAATGTAAACAGGCACTTTATGTAAACAACGGTTCTAAATGTAAACAAAGACTAAAAATGTAAAAAAAAGAATACAAATGTAGACTTCAAATGTAAACAAAAACTACAAATGTAAACAGAGAACGCAAATGTAAACAGGTACTATATGTAAACAACGGCTCTAAATGTAAACAAAGACTAAAAATGTAAAAAAATACTACAAATGTAGACTTCAAATGTAAACAAAGACTACAAAATGTACACAAAGAAACAAAATGTAAACAGGCACTAAATGTAAACAACGGCTCTAAATCTAAACAAAGACTAAAAATGTAAGAAAAATACAACAAATGTAGACTCCATTTGTAAACAAAGACTACAAATTTAAACAGACTCTACATATAAACAAAGCTGCAAGTGTGAACAAAGACTACAAATGTAAACAAAGACTCTAAATGTAAACAAAGAATCTAAATGTAAACAAACTACAAATGTAAATAAAGTCTACAAACGTAAACAAAGACTCTAAAGGTAAACAAGGACTCTAAATGTAAACACTCTAAATGTAAACAAAGACTACAAATGTAAAAAAAGACTCTAAATGGAAACAAAAGTAAACAAATACAAACGTAAACAAAGATTCTAAATGTAAACTGGACTCTAAATGTAAAGAAAGACTACAAATGTAAACAAAGAGCGCAAATGTTAAGACACAAAATGTGAACAAAGACTCTAAATGTAAACAAAGAATAAAAATGTAGAAAAAGAAATACTAAAGAAATACTAAAGAAATAAATAAATACTACAAATGTAAACAAGGACTTCAAATGTAAACAAAGACTCTAAATGTAAACAGAGAATCTAAATGTAAACAGACTACAAATGCAAATAAAGTCTACAAACGTAAACAAAGACTCTAAAGGTTGACAAGGACTCTTAATGTAAACAAAGACTACAAATGTAAAAAAACTCTAAATGTAAACAAAGAATAAAAATGTAAAAATAGAAATACTAAAGAAATAAAGAAATACTAAAGTCTAAAGGAATACTACAAATGTAAACAAGGACTCTAAATGTAAACAAAGTCTACAAATGTAAACAGACTCTAAAGGTAAACAAAGCTGTAATTGTGAATAAAGACTACAAAAGTAAACAAAGACTCTAAATGTAAACAGAGGCTGCAAATATAAACAAAGACTACAAATGTAAATAAAACTCTAAATCTAAACAAAGACTCTAAATCTAAACAAAGACTCTGAATATAAACAAAGACTACAAATGTAAACAAAGACTCTAAACCTAAACAAAGACTACAAATAAAAACACTCTAAATGTAAACAAAGACTACATATGTAAACAAATACTCTAAATGAAAACAAAGGCTACAAATGTTAACAAATACTACAAACGTAAACAAAGCCTCTAAATGTAAACAAAAACTACAAATTAAAACCGACTCTAAATGTAAACAAAAACTACAAATATAAACAAAGACTAAATTTAAACAGACTACGAAGAATACAAACGTAAATAAAGATTCTAAATGTAAACAGGAATATAAATGTAAAGAAAGACTACAAATGTAAACAAAAACTCTAAATGTAATCAAAATTTTAAATGTAAACATACTCTGAAAGTATACCAAGTCTGTAAATAAGAACAAAGGGTACAAATGCAAACAAAGACTCTAAAGGTAAACAAAGGCTACAAATGTAAACAAAGACTCTTGCGTAAACAAAGACTACATATGTAAACAAAAATCTACAAATGTAAACAGACTCTAAATGTAAACAGACTACAAATGTAAAAAAAGAATCTAAATGTAAACATAGTCTGTAAATGTAAACAAAATCTACAAATAAAAACAAACTGTAAATGTAAGCAAAGACTCTGAATGGAAAGAAAGACTACAAATGTAAAAAAAGACTACAAGCGTAAACAAAGACTCTAAATGTAATCAAAGACTTTAAATGTAAACAAAAACTCTAGGTGTCAACAAAGACTAAAAATGTAAACAAAGTCTACAAATGTAAACACTCTAAATGTAAACAAAAACTTCAAATATAAACAAAGACTACAAATGTAAAAAGAGATTCTAAATGAAACAGACTACTAATGTAAACAAAGACTCTAAATGTAAACAAAAACTCTAGGTGTCAACAAAGACTAAAAATGTAAACAAAGTCTACAAATGTAAACACTCTAAATGTAAACAAAAACTTCAAATGTAAACAAAGACTCTAAATGTAAACAAACACTACAAATGTAAACAGACTCTAAACATAAACAAAGACTACAAGTGTAAACAAAGACTACAAATGTACACAAAGACACCAAATGTAAACAAAAACTCTAGGTGTAAATAAAGACCCTAGGTGTAAACAAAGACCCTAGGTGTAAACAAAGACCCTAGGTGTAAACAAAGACTAAAATTGTTAACAAAGACTCTAAACTTAAACAAAATCTAAAAATGTAAACGAAGTCAACAAATGTAAACACTCTAAATGTAAACAAAGACTGCAAATGTAAACAAAGACTTTAAATGTAAACAAAGGCTACAAATGTAAACAAAGAGCGCAAATGTTAAGATCCAAAATGTAAACAAAGACTAAATATAAACAAAGACCCCAAATGTAAACAAAAACCACAAATGTAAACAGACTCTAAATGTAAACAAAACCTCTAAATGTAATCAAAACTCTAAATGTAAACATACTCTTAATGTATACAAAGACTATAAATAAGAACAAAGAGTACAAATGCAAACGAAGACTCTAAAAGGCTACAAATGTAAACAAAGACTCTTATGTAAACAAAGGCTACAGATGTAAAAAAAGAACGCAAATGTAAACAGGCACTTTATGTAAACAACGGTTCTAAATGTAAACAAAGACTAAAAATGTAAAAAAAAGAATACAAATGTAGACTTCAAATGTAAACAAAGACTACAAATGTAAACAGAGAACGCAAATGTAAACAGGTACTATATGTAAACAACGGCTCTAAATGTAAACAAAGACTAAAAATGTAAAAAAATACTACAAATGTAGACTTCAAATGTAAACAAAGACTACAAAATGTACACAAAGAAACAAAATGTAAACAGGCACTAAATGTAAACAACGGCTCTAAATCTAAACAAAGACTAAAAATGTAAGAAAAATACAACAAATGTAGACTCCATTTGTAAACAAAGACTACAAATTTAAACAGACTCTACATATAAACAAAGCTGCAAGTGTGAACAAAGACTACAAATGTAAACAAAGACTCTAAATGTAAACAAAGAATCTAAATGTAAACAAACTACAAATGTAAATAAAGTCTACAAGCGTAAGCAAAGACTCTAAAGGTAAACAAGGACTCTAAATGTAAACACTCTAAATGTAAACAAAGACTACAAATGTAAACAAAGACTCTAAATGGAAACAAAAGTAAACAAATACAAACGTAAACAAAGATTCTAAATGTAAACTGGACTCTAAATGTAAAGAAAGACTACAAATGTAAACAAAGAGCGCAAATGTTAAGACACAAAATGTGAACAAAGACTCTAAATGTAAACAAAGAATAAAAATGTAGAAAAAGAAATACTAAAGAAATACTAAAGAAATAAAGAAATACTACAAATGTAAACAAGGACTTCAAATGTAAACAAAGACTCTAAATGTAAACAGAGAATCTAAATGTAAACAGACTACAAATGCAAATAAAGTCTACAAACGTAAACAAAGACTCTAAAGGTTGACAAGGACTCTTAATGTAAACAAAGACTACAAATGTAAAAAAACTCTAAATGTAAACAAAGAATAAAAATGTAAAAATAGAAATACTAAAGAAATAAAGAAATACTAAAGTCTAAAGGAATACTACAAATGTAAACAAGGACTCTAAATGTAAACAAAGTCTACAAATGTAAACAGACTCTAAAGGTAAACAAAGCTGTAATTGTGAATAAAGACTACAAAAGTAAACAAAGACTCTAAATGTAAACAGAGGCTGCAAATATAAACAAAGACTACAAATGTAAACAAAACTCTAAATCTAAACAAAGACTCTAAATCTAAACAAAGACTCTGAATATAAACAAAGACTACAAATGTAAACAAAGACTCTAAACCTAAACAAAGACTACAAATAAAAACACTCTAAATGTAAACAAAGACTACATATGTAAACAAATACTCTAAATGAAAACAAAGGCTACAAATGTTAACAAATACTACAAACGTAAACAAAGCCTCTAAATGTAAACAAAAACTACAAATTAAAACCGACTCTAAATGTAAACAAAAACTACAAATATAAACAAAGACTAAATTTAAACAGACTACGAAGAATACAAACGTAAATAAAGATTCTAAATGTAAACAGGAATATAAATGTAAAGAAAGACTACAAATGTAAACAAAAACTCTAAATGTAATCAAAATTTTAAATGTAAACATACTCTGAAAGTATACCAAGTCTGTAAATAAGAACAAAGGGTACAAATGCAAACAAAGACTCTAAAGGTAAACAAAGGCTACAAATGTAAACAAAGACTCTTGCGTAAACAAAGACTACATATGTAAACAAAAATCTACAAATGTAAACAGACTCTAAATGTAAACAGACTACAAATGTAAAAAAAGAATCTAAATGTAAACATAGTCTGTAAATGTAAACAAAATCTACAAATAAAAACATACTGTAAATGTAAGCAAAGACTCTGAATGGAAAGAAAGACTACAAATGTAAAAAAAGACTACAAGCGTAAACAAAGACTCTAAATGTAATCAAAGACTTTAAATGTAAACAAAAACTCTAGGTGTCAACAAAGACTAAAAATGTAAACAAAGTCTACAAATGTAAACACTCTAAATGTAAACAAAAACTTCAAATATAAACAAAGACTACAAATGTAAAAAGAGATTCTAAATGAAACAGACTACTAATGTAAACAAAGACTCTAAATGTAAACAAAAACTCTAGGTGTCAACAAAGACTAAAAATGTAAACAAAGTCTACAAATGTAAACACTCTAAATGTAAACAAAAACTTCAAATGTAAACAAAGACTCTAAATGTAAACAAACACTACAAATGTAAACAGACTCTAAACATAAACAAAGACTACAAGTGTAAACAAAGACTACAAATGTACACAAAGACACCAAATGTAAACAAAAACTCTAGGTGTAAATAAAGACCCTAGGTGTAAACAAAGACCCTAGGTGTAAACAAAGACCCTAGGTGTAAACAAAGACTAAAATTGTTAACAAAGACTCTAAACTTAAACAAAATCTAAAAATGTAAACGAAGTCAACAAATGTAAACACTCTAAATGTAAACAAAGACTGCAAATGTAAACAAAGACTTTAAATGTAAACAAAAGCTACAAATGTAAACAAAGAGCGCAAATGTTAAGATCCAAAATGTAAACAAAGACTAAATATAAACAAAGACCCCAAATGTAAACAAAAACCACAAATGTAAACAGACTCTAAATGTAAACAAAACCTCTAAATGTAATCAAAACTCTAAATGTAAACATACTCTTAATGTATACAAAGACTATAAATAAGAACAAAGAGTACAAATGCAAACGAAGACTCTAAAAGGCTACAAATGTAAACAAAGACTCTTATGTAAACAAAGGCTACAGATGTAAAAAAAGAACGCAAATGTAAACAGGCACTTTATGTAAACAACGGTTCTAAATGTAAACAAAGACTAAAAATGTAAAAAAAAGAATACAAATGTAGACTTCAAATGTAAACAAAGACTACAAATGTAAACAGAGAACGCAAATGTAAACAGGTACTATATGTAAACAACGGCTCTAAATGTAAACAAAGACTAAAAATGTAAAAAAATACTACAAATGTAGACTTCAAATGTAAACAAAGACTACAAAATGTACACAAAGAAACAAAATGTAAACAGGCACTAAATGTAAACAACGGCTCTAAATCTAAACAAAGACTAAAAATGTAAGAAAAATACAACAAATGTAGACTCCATTTGTAAACAAAGACTACAAATTTAAACAGACTCTACATATAAACAAAGCTGCAAGTGTGAACAAAGACTACAAATGTAAACAAAGACTCTAAATGTAAACAAAGAATCTAAATGTAAACAAACTACAAATGTAAATAAAGTCTACAAGCGTAAGCAAAGACTCTAAAGGTAAACAAGGACTCTAAATGTAAACACTCTAAATGTAAACAAAGACTACAAATGTAAACAAAGACTCTAAATGGAAACAAAAGTAAACAAATACAAACGTAAACAAAGATTCTAAATGTAAACTGGACTCTAAATGTAAAGAAAGACTACAAATGTAAACAAAGAGCGCAAATGTTAAGACACAAAATGTGAACAAAGACTCTAAATGTAAACAAAGAATAAAAATGTAGAAAAAGAAATACTAAAGAAATACTAAAGAAATAAAGAAATACTACAAATGTAAAGAAGGACTCTAAATGTAGACAAAGTCTACAAATGTATACAAAGACTACAAATGTAAACAGACTCTAAATGTAAACAAATCTGTAAGTGTGAACAAACACTACAAAAATAAACAGACTCTAAATGTAAACAAAGGCTGCAAATGTAAACAAAGACTACAGATGTAAACAAAACTCTAAATCTAAACAAAGACTACAAATGTAAACAAAGACTCTAATCCTAAACAAATACTACAATTAAAACCACTCTAAATGTAAACAAAGACTACAAATGTAAACAAAGACTCTAAATGGAAACAAAAGTAAACAAATACAAACGTAAACAAAGATTCTAAATGTAAACTGGACTCTAAATGTAAAGAAAGACTACAAATGTAAACAAAGAGCGCAAATGTTAAGACACAAAATGTGAACAAAGACTCTAAATGTAAACAAAGAATAAAAATGTAGAAAAAGAAATACTAAAGAAATACTAAAGAAATAAAGAAATACTACAAATGTAAAGAAGGACTCTAAATGTAGACAAAGTCTACAAATGTATACAAAGACTACAGATGTAAACAGACTCTAAATGTAAACAAATCTGTAAGTGTTAAAAAAGACTACAAAAATAAACAGACTCTAAATGTAAACAAAGGCTGCAAATGTAAACAAAGACTACAAATGTAAACAAAACTCTAAATCTAAACAAAGACTACAAATGTAAACAAAGACTCTAATCCTAAACAAATACTACAATTAAAACCACTCTAAATGTAAACAAAGACTACAAATGTAAACAAAGACTCTAAATGGAAACAAAAGTAAACAAATACAAATGTAAACAAAGATTCTAAATGTAAACTGGACTCTAAATGTAAAGAAAGACTACAAATGGAAACAAAGAGCGCAAATGTTAAGACACAAAATGTAAACAAAGAATCTAAATGTAAACAAAGAATCTAAATGTAAACAAACAACAAATGTAAATAAAGTCTACAAACGTAAACAAAGACTCTAAAGGTAAACAAGGACTCTAAATGTAAACAAAGACTCTAAATGTAAACAAAGACTACAAATGTAAAAAAACTCTAAATGTAAACAAAGAATAAAAATGTAGAAAAAGAAATACTAAAGAAATACTAAAGAAATAAAGAAATACTACAAATGTAAAGAAGGACTCTAAATGTAGACAAAGTCTACAAATGTATACAAAGACTACAAATGTAAACAGACTCTAAATGTGAACAAATCTGTAAGTATGAACAAAGACTGTAAAAATAAACAAAGACTTTAAATGTAAACAAAGGCTGCAAATGTAAACAAAGACTACAAATGTAAACAAACTCTAAATCTAAACAAAGACTACAAATGTAAGCAAAGACTCTAAACCTAAACAAATACTACAAATAAAAACACTCTAAATGTAAACAAAGGCTGCAAATGTAAACAAAGACTCTAAATCGAAACAAAAGTAAACAAAAGTAAACAAATACAAACGTAAACAAAGATTCTAAATGTAAACTGGACTCTAAATGTTAAGAAAGGCCACAAATATAAACAAAGAGCGCAAATGTTACGACACAAAATGTGAACAAAGACTCTAAATGTAAACAACGAGTACAAATGTAAACAAAGACAATAATGGTAAACAAAACTATAAGTATAAACAAAGACCCTAAATGTAAACAAAGACCACAAATGTAAACAGACTCTAAATGTAAACAAAGACTAAATCCACGGAGTAATAAGACAGGAGAAGAAGGTAACGCTGAAATTTTGTGATGTTGTTTTCTAATGTTTACAGATGGCGCCAGCGTGCAATCCTTCCTTCTCTCCAGCTTCCGCAATGTTATTCAATGGGGAAATGTCTCGTTTTAATTATTTTTTTAAAAATAATATCAAGCTGAAAAAATTTCGATTGAAAGCAAATTTCATTAAATAGAGTATTCTAACCAACATGTTTTTTTTTAAGAGCCATTTTATACTCATTTTACTTTGAAAGAAAGCTTTTAAAAAATGACGATTCTTATGAACCGAAGCTAGCTAAAACAGACAATTGGGAGGAAGAAGAATGGGTGAAATTTTGTAAAGAGAAAAAATAA
This sequence comes from Salticus scenicus, assembly GCA_963930645.1. Taxonomy (NCBI): domain Eukaryota; kingdom Metazoa; phylum Arthropoda; class Arachnida; order Araneae; family Salticidae; genus Salticus; species Salticus scenicus. Next base: position 307,623,407 of record OZ005655.1, read on the forward strand.
ACTTAATTTAGGTGCAGAAAACACGAACTCGGACTTTATTTTTCTCCTACGGCCTTTTTTTTTCTTTTCTTATCACTATCATAGCCTGTTTTACAACTAGGAACGAAGTATTTATTTGAAATATCTGAATTATGCAGTTTTAAGAACTTACAAAGAAATTAAATTGCTTAAAATAAAAAATTTTAAATATATTCCAGCAAAATTCTATTGAAAACAACAGTATATCCGCGCCGAGGTAGGGAGGAATGACAAGTGGCGCCCTCAATATTTACCAAAAATTTAGATCACAGTTTCGTAGCTTTCTCCCATTGGACCTTCAACTCCTATTAATATTACTCCGTGACTAAATCTAAAGAAATACTACAAATGTAAACAAGGACTTCAAATGTAAACAAAGACTCTAAATGTAAACAAAGAATCTAAATGTAAACAGACTACAAATGTAAATAAAGTCTACAAACGTAAACAAAGACTCTAAAGGTTGACAAGGACTCTTAATGAAAACAAAGAATACAAATGTTAAAAAACTCTAAATATAAACAAAGAATAAAAATGTAAAAATAGAAATACTAAAGAAATAAAGAAATACTAAAGTCTAAACAAATACTACAAATGTAAACAAGGACTCTAAATGTAAACAAAGTCTACAAATGTATACAAAGACTACAAACGTAAACAAAGACTCTAAAGGTAAACAAGGACTCTAAATGTAAACAAAGACTTTAAATGTAAACAAAGTCTCTAATAAAAGTAAACAAAGACTACAAATGTAAACAGACTCTAATTGTCAACAAAGAATACAAATTTAAACAAAGGCTCTAAATGTAAACAACGATTACAAATGTAAACAGAGACTCTAAATGTAAATAAAGGCTCTAAATGTAAAGAGACTACAAAGGTAAACAAAGACTACATATGTAAACAAAGACTCTTAATGTAAATAAAGAGTAAAGATGTAAACAGACTACAAATGTAAACAAAGACTCTAAATGAAAACAAAGGCTACAAATGTAAACAAAGAGTACAAATATAAAAAAGACTACATATGTAAACAAAGACTCTAAATGTAGACAAAGACTCTAAAGGTTGACAAGGACTCTTCATGTAAACAAAGACTACAAATGTAAAAAAACTCTAAATGTAAACAAAGAATAAAAATGTAAAAATAGAAATACTAAAGAAATAAAGAAATACTAAAGTCTAAAGGAATACTACAAATGTAAACAAGGACTCTAAATGTAAACAAAGTCTACAAATGTATACAAAGACTACAAATGTAAACAGACTCTAAAGGTAAACAAAGCTGTAATTGTGAATAAAGACTACAAAAGTAAACAAAGACTCTAAATGTAAACAGAGGCTGCAAACATAAACAAAGACTACAAATGTAAACAAAACTCTAAATCTAAACAAAGACTCTAAATCTAAACAAACTCTGAATATAAACAAAGACTACAAATGTAAACAAAGACTCTAAACCTAAACAAAGACTACAAATAAAAACACTCTAAATGTAAACAAAGACTACATATGTAAACAAATACTCTAAATGGAAACAAAGGCTACAGATGTTAACAAATACTACAAACGTAAACAAAGCCTCTAAATGTAAACAAAAACTACAAATTAAAACCGACTCTAAATGTAAACAAAAACTACAAATATAAACAAAGACTCTAAATGGAAACAGACTACGAAGAATACAAACGTAAATAAAGATTCTAAATGTAAACAGGAATATAAATGTAAAGAAAGACTACAAATGTAAACAAAAACTCTAAATGTAATCAAAATTTTAAATGTAAACATACTCTGAAAGTATACCAAGTCTGTAAATAAGAACAAAGGGTACAAATGCAAACAAAGACTCTAAAGGTAAACAAAGACTACAAATGTAAACAAAGACTCTTGTGTAAACAAAGACTACATATGTAAACAAAAATCTACAAATGTAAACAGACTCTAAATGTAAACAGACTACAAATGTAAAAAAAGAATCTAAATGTAAACATAGTCTGTAAATGTAAACAAAATCTACAAATGAAAACAAACTGTAAATGTAAGCAAAGACTCTGAATGGAAAGAAAGACTACAAATGTAAAAAAAGACTACAAGCGTAAACAAAGACTCTAAATGTAATCAAAGACTTTAAATATAAACAAAAACTCTAGGTGTCAACAAAGACTAAAAATGTAAACAAAGTCTACAAATGTAAACACTCTAAATGTAAACAAAAACTTCAAATGTAAACAAAGACTACAAATGTAAAAAGAGATTCTAAATGAAACAGACTACTAATGTAAACAAAGACTCTAAATGTAAACAAAAACTCTAGGTGTCAACAAAGACTAAAAATGTAAACAAAGTCTACAAATGTAAACACTCTAAATGTAAACAAAAACTTCAAATGTAAACAAAGACTCTAAATGTAAACAAACACTACAAATGTAAACAGACTCTAAACATAAACAAAGACTACAAGTGTAAACAAAGACTTCAAATGTACACAAAGACACCAAATGTAAACAAAAACTCTAGGTGTAAATAAAGACCCTAGGTGTAAACAAAGACCCTAGGTGTAAACAAAGACCCTAGGTGTAAACAAAGACTAAAATTGTTAACAAAGACTCTAAACTTAAACAAAATCTAAAAATGTAAACGAAGTCAACAAATGTAAACACTCTAAATGTAAACAAAGACTGCAAATGTAAACAAAGACTCTAAATGTAAACAAAGGCTACAAATGTAAACAAAGAGCGCAAATGTTAAGATCCAAAATGTAAACAAAGACTAAATATAAACAAAGACCCCAAATGTAAACAAAAACCACAAATGTAAACAGACTCTAAATGTAAACAAAAACTCTAAATGTAATCAAAACTCTAAATGTAAACATACTCTTAATGTATACAAAGACTATAAATAAGAACAAAGAGTACAAATGCAAACGAAGACTCTAAAAGGCTACAAATGTAAACAAAGACTCTTATGTAAACAAAGGCTACAGATGTAAAAAAAGAACGCAAATGTAAACAGGCACTTTATGTAAACAACGGTTCTAAATGTAAACAAAGACTAAAAATGTAAAAAAAAGAATACAAATGTAGACTTCAAATGTAAACAAAGACTACAAATGTAAACAGAGAACGCAAATGTAAACAGGTACTATATGTAAACAACGGCTCTAAATGTAAACAAAGACTAAAAATGTAAAAAAATACTACAAATGTAGACTTCAAATGTAAACAAAGACTACAAAATGTACACAAAGAAAGAAAATGTAAACAGGCACTAAATATAAACAACGGCTCTAAATCTAAACAAAGACTAAAAATGTAAGAAAAATACAACAAATGTAGACTCCATTTGTAATGAAAGACTACAAATTTAAACAGACTCTACATATAAACAAAGCTGCAAGTGTGAACAAAGACTACAAATGTAAACAAAGACTCTAAATGTAAACAAAGAATCTAAGTGTAAACAAACTACAAATGTAAATAAAGTCTACAAACGTAAACAAAGACTCTAAAGGTAAACAAGGACTCTAAATGTAAACTCTAAATGTAAACAAAGACTACAAATGTAAACAAAGACTCTAAATGGAAACAAAAGTAAACAAATACAAACGTAAACAAAGATTCTAAATGTAAACTGGACTCTAAATGTAAAGAAAGACTACAAATGTAAACAAAGAGCGCAAATGTTAAGACACAAAATGTGAACAAAGACTCTAAATGTAAACAAAGAATAAAAATGTAGAAAAAGAAATACTAAAGAAATACTAAAGAAATAAAGAAATACTACAAATGTAAAGAAGGACCCTAAATGTAGACAAAGTCTACAAATGTATACAAAGACTACAAATGTAAACAGACTCTAAATGTAAACAAATCTGTAAGTGTTAAAAAACACTACACAAATAAACAAAGACTCTAAATGTAAACAAAGGCTGCAAATGTAAACAAAGACTACAAATGTAAAGAAAACTCTAAATCTAAACAAAGACTACAAATGTAAACAAAGACTCTAATCCTAAACAAACACTACAATTAAAACCACTCTAAATGTAAACAAAGACTACAAATGTAAACAAAGACTCTAAATGGAAACAAAAGTAAACAAATACAAATGTAAACAAAGATTCTAAATGTAAACTGGACTCTAAATGTAAAGAAAGACTACAAATGGAAACAAAGAGCGCAAATGTTAAGACACAAAATGTAAACAAAGAATCTAAATGTAAACAAACAACAAATGTAAATAAAGTCTACAAACGTAAACAAAGACTCTAAAGGTAAACAAGGACTCTAAATGTAAACAAAGACTCTAAATGTAAACAAAGACTACAAATGTAAAAAAACTCTAAATGTAAACAAAGAATAAAAATGTAGAAAAAGAAATACTAAAGAAATACTAAAGAAATAAAGAAATACTACAAATGTAAAGAAGGACTCTAAATGTAGACAAAGTCTACAAATGTATACAAAGATTACAAATGTAAACAGACTCTAAATGTGAACAAATCTGTAAGTATGAACAAAGACTGCAAAAATAAACAAAGACTTTAAATGTAAACAAAGGCTGCAAATGTAAACAAAGACTACAAATGTAAACAAACTCTAAATCTAAACAAAGACTACAAATGTAAGCAAAGACTCTAAACCTAAACAAATACTACAAATAAAAACACTCTAAATGTAAACAAAGGCTGCAAATGTAAACAAAGACTCTAAATCGAAACAAAAGTAAACAAAAGTAAACAAATACAAACGTAAACAAAGATTCTAAATGTAAACTGGACTCTAAATGTAAAGAAAGACCACAAATATAAACAAAGAGCGCAAATGTTACGACACAAAATGTGAACAAAGACTCTAAATGTAAACAACGAGTACAAATGTAAACAAAGACAATAATGGTAAACAAAACTATAAGTATAAACAAAGACCCTAAATGTAAACAAAGACCACAAATGTAAACAGACTCTAAATGTAAACAAAGACTAAATCTAAAGAAATACTACAAATGTAAACAAGGACTTGAAATGTAAACAAAGACTCTAAATGTAAACAAAGAATCTAAATGTAAACAGACTACAAATGTAAATAAAGTCTACAAACGTAAACAAAGACTCTAAAGGTTGACAAGGATTCTTAATGAAAACAAAGAATACAAATGTTAAAAAACTCTAAATATAAACAAAGAATAAAAATGTAAAAATAGAATTACTAAAGAAATAAAGAAATACTAAAGTCTAAACAAATACTACAAATGTAAACAAGGACTCTAAATGTAAACAAAGTCTACAAATGTATACAAAGACTACAAACGTAAACAAAGACTCTAAAGGTAAACAAGGACTCTAAATGTAAACAAAGACTTTAAATGTGAACAAAGTCTCTAATAAAAGTAAACAAAGACTACAAATGTAAACAGACTCTAATTGTCAACAAAGAATACAAATTTAAACAAAGGCTCTAAATGTAAACAACGATTACAAATGTAAACAGAGACTCTAAATGTAAATAAAGGCTCTAAATGTAAAGAGACTACAAAGGTAAACAAAGACTACATATGTAAACAAAGACTCTTAATGTAAATATAAAGAGTAAAGATGTAAACAGACTACAAATGTAAACAAAGAGTACAAATATAAAAAAGACTACATATGTAAACAAAGACTCTAAATGTAGACAAAGACTAGAAATAAAAAGAGACTGTAAATTTAAACATGGACTACAAATATAAACAAAGACTTTAAATGGAAACAAAGAGTACAAACCTAAACAAAGAATACAAACGTAAACAAAGACTCTAAGTGTAAACAAGGACTCTAAATAAAAGCTAAGACTCTAAATGTAAACAAAGACTGCAAATGTAAAAAAAGGCTCTAAATGTAAACACTCTAAATGTAAACAAAGACTCTAAATGTAAACAAAGACACTAAATGTAAACAAAAACTCTAGGTGTAAACAAAGACCCTAGGTGTAAACAAAGACTAAAATTGTTAACAAAGACTCTAAATGTAAACAAAATCTAAAAATGTAAACGAAGTCTACAAATGTAAACACTCTAAATGTAAACAAAGACTGCAAATGTAAACAAAGACTCTAAATGTAAACAAAGGCTACAAATGTAAACAAAGAGCGCAAATGTTAAGATCCAAGATGTAAACAAAGACGCTAAATATAAACAAAGAGTAAAAATGTAAACAAAGACAATAATGGTAAACAAAACTATAAGTATAAAGAAAGACCCCAAATGTAAACAAAAAACCACAAATGTAAACAGACTCTAAATGTAAACAAAGACTACAAATGTAAACAAAAACTCTAAATGTAATCAAAACTCTAAATATAAACATACTCTGAATGTATACAAAGACTATAAATAAGAACAAAGAGTACAAATGCAAACGAAGACTCTAAAAGTAAACAAAGGTTACAAATGTAAACAAAGAACGCACATGTAAACAGGCACTTTATGTAAACAACGGTTCTAAATGTAAACAAAGACTAAAAATGTAAAAAAAAGAATACAAATGTAGATTTCAAATGTAAACAAAGACTACAAATGTAAACAGAGAACGCAAATGTAAACAGACTCTAAATGTAAACAAAGACTAAATCTAAAGAAATACTACAGATGTAAACAAGGACTACAAATGTAAACGAAGACTCTAAATGTAAACAAAGACTACAAATGTAAACAAAACCTCTAAATGTAATCAAAACTCTAAATGTATCCATACTCTAAATGTATATAAAGACTATAAATAAGAACGAAGAGAACAAATGCAAACAAAGACTCTTGTGTAAACAAAGGCTACAAACGTAAACAAAGACTCTAAAGGTTCACAAGGACTCTTAATGTAAACAAAGACTACAAATGTAAACAAAAACTCTAAATGTAAACAAAGTCTACAAATGTAAACACTCTAAATGTAAACAAAAACTTCAAATGTAAACAAACACTCTAAATATAAACAAACACTACAAATGTAAACAGACTCTAAACATAAACAAAGACTACAAGCATAAACAAGGACTACAAAAGTACACAAAGAGCACAAATGTTAAGAGACTCAAAATGTAAACAAAGAATCTAAATGTAAACAAAGTCTCTAATAAAAGTAAACAAAGACTACAAATGTAAACAGACTCTAATTGTCAACAAAGAATACAAATTTAAACAAAGGCTCTAAATGTAAACAAAGATTACAAATGTAAACAAAGACTCTAATCCTAAACAAATACTACAATTAAAACCACTCTAAATGTAAACAAAGACTACAAATGTAAACAAAGACTCTAAATGGAAACAAAAGTAAACAAATACAAACGTAAACAAAGATTCTAAATGTAAACTGGACTCTAAATGTAAAGAAAGACTACAAATGTAAACAAAGAGCGCAACTGTTAAGACACAAAATGTGAACAAAGACTCTAAATGTAAACAAAGAATAAAAATGTAGAAAAAGAAATACTAAAGAAATACTAAAGAAATAAAGAAATACTACAAATGTAAAGAAGGACTCTAAATGTAGACAAAGTCTACAAATGTATACAAAGACTACAAATGTAAACAGACTCTAAATGTAAACAAATCTGTAAGTGTTAAAAAACACTACAAAAATAAACAAAGACTCTAAATGTAAACAAAGGCTGCAAATGTAAACAAAGACTACAAATGTAAACAAAACTCTAAATCTAAACAAAGACTACAAATGTAAACAAAGACTCTAATCCTAAACAAATACTACAATTAAAACCACTCTAAATGTAAACAAAGACTACAAATGTAAACAAAGACTCTAAATGGAAACAAAAGTAAACAAATACAAATGTAAACAAAGATTCTAAATGTAAACTGGACTCTAAATGTAAAGAAAGACTACAAATGGAAAAAAAGAGCGCAAATGTTAAGACACAAAATGTAAACAAAGAATCTAAATGTAAACAAACAACAAATGTAAATAAAGTCTACAAACGTAAACAAAGACTCTAAAGGTAAACAAGGACTCTAAATGTAAACAAAGACTCTAAATGTAAACAAAGACTACAAATGTAAAAAAACTCTAAATGTAAACAAAGAATAAAAATGTAGAAAAAGAAATACTAAAGAAATACTAAAGAAATAAAGAAATACTACAAATGTAAAGAAGGACTCTAAATGTAGACAAAGTCTACAAATGTATACAAAGACTACAAATGTAAACAGACTCTAAATGTGAACAAATCTGTAAGTATGAACAAAGACTGCAAAAATAAACAAAGACTTTAAATGTAAACAAAGGCTGCAAATGTAAACAAAGACTACAAATGTAAACAAACTCTAAATCTAAACAAAGACTACAAATGTAAGCAAAGACTCTAAACCTAAACAAATACTACAAATAAAAACACTCTAAATGTAAACAAAGGCTGCAAATGTAAACAAAGACTCTAAATCGAAACAAAAGTAAACAAAAGTAAACAAATACAAACGTAAACAAAGATTCTAAATGTAAACTGGACTCTAAATGTAAAGAAATACCACAAATATAAACAAAGAGCGCAAATGTTACGACACAAAATGTGAAAAAAGACTCTAATTGTAAACAACGAGTACAAATGTAAACAAAGACAATAATGGTAAACAAAACTATAAGTATAAACAAAGACCCTAAATGTAAACAAAGACCACAAATGTAAACAGACTCTAAATGTAAACAAAGACTAAATCTAAAGAAATACTACAAATGTAAACAAGGACTTCAAATGTAAACAAAGACTCTAAATGTAAACAAAGAATCTAAATGTAAACAGACTACAAATGTAAATAAAGTCTACAAACGTAAACAAAGACTCTAAAGGTTGACAAGGACTCTTAATGAAAACAAAGAATACAAATGTTAAAAAACTCTAAATATAAACAAAGAATAAAATGTAAAAATAGAAATACTAAAGAAATAAAGAAATACTAAAGTCTAAACAAATACTACAAATGTAAACAAGGACTCTAAATGTAAACAAAGTCTACAAATGTATACAAAGACTACAAACGTAAACAAAGACTCTAAAGGTAAACAAGGACTCTAAATGTAAACAAAGACTTTAAATGTAAACAAAGTCTCTAATAAAAGTAAACAAAGACTACAAATGTAAACAGACTCTAATTGTCAACAAAGAATACAAATTTAAACAAAGGCTCTAAATGTAAACAACGATTACAAATGTAAACAGAGACTCTAAATGTAAATAAAGGCTCTAAATGTAAAGAGACTACAAAGGTAAACAAAGACTACATATGTAAACAAAGACTCTTAATGTAAATAAAGAGTAAAGATGTAAACAGACTACAAATGTAAACAAAGACTCTAAATGTAGACAAAGACTACAAATAAAAAGAGACTGTAAATTTAAACATGGACTACAAATATAAACAAAGACTTTAAATGGAAACAAAGAGTACAAACCTAAACAAAGAATACAAACGTAAACAAAGACTCTAAGTGTAAACAAGGACTCTAAATAAAAGCAAAGACTCTAAATGTAAACAAAGACTGCAAATGTAAAAAAGGCTCTAAATGTAAACACTCTAAATGTAAACAAAGACTCTAAATGTAAACAAAGACACTAAATGTAAACAAAAACTCTAGGTGTAAACAAAGACCCTAGGTGTAAACAAAGACTAAAATTGTTAACAAAGACTCTAAATGTAAACAAAATCTAAAAATGTAAACGAAGTCTACAAATGTAAACACTCTAAATGTAAACAAAGACTGCAAATGTAAACAAAGACTCTAAATGTAAACAAAGGCTACAAATGTAAACAAAGAGCGCAAATGTTAAGATCCAAGATGTAAACAAAGACGCTAAATATAAACAAAGAGTAAAAATGTAAACAAAGACAATAATGGTAAACAAAACTATAAGTATAAAGAAAGACCCCAAATGTAAACAAAAACCACAAATGTAAACAGACTCTAAATGTAAACAAAGACTACAAATGTAAACAAAAACTCTAAATGTAATCAAAACTCTAAATATAAACATACTCTGAATGTATACAAAGACTATAAATAAGAACAAAGAGTACAAATGCAAACGAAGACTCTAAAAGTAAACAAAGGTTACAAATGTAAACAAAGAACGCACATGTAAACAGGCACTTTATGTAAACAACGGTTCTAAATGTAAACAAAGACTAAAAATGTAAAAAAAAGAATACAAATGTAGATTTCAAATGTAAACAAAGACTACAAATGTAAACAGAGAACGCAAATGTAAACAGACTCTAAATGTAAACAAAGACTAAATCTAAAGAAATACTACAGATGTAAACAAGGACTACAAATGTAAACGAAGACTCTAAATGTAAACAAAGACTACAAATGTAAACAAAACCTCTAAATGTAATCAAAACTCTAAATGTATCCATACTCTAAATGTATATAAAGACTATAAATAAGAACGAAGAGAACAAATGCAAACAAAGACTTTTGTGTAAACAAAGGCTACAAACGTAAACAAAGACTCTAAAGGTTCACAAGGACTCTTAATGTAAACAAAGACTACAAATGTAAACAAAAACTCTAAATGTAAACAAAGTCTACAAATGTAAACACTCTAAATGTAAACAAAAACTTCAAATGTAAACAAACACTCTAAATATAAACAAACACTACAAATGTAAACAGACTCTAAACATAAACAAAGACTACAAGCATAAACAAGGACTACAAAAGTACACAAAGAGCACAAATGTTAAGAGACTCAAAATGTAAACAAAGAATCTAAATGTAAACAAAGTCTCTAATAAAAGTAAACAAAGACTACAAATGTAAACAGACTCTAATTGTCAACAAAGAATACAAATTTAAACAAAGGCTCTAAATGTAAACAAAGATTACAAATGTAAACAGAGACTCTAAATGTAAATAAAGGCTCTAAATGTAAAGAGACTACAAATGTAAACAAAGACTACATATGTAAATAAAGACTCTTAATGTAAATAAAGAGTAAAGATGTAAACAGACTACAAATGTAAACAAAGACTCTAAATGAAAACAAAGGCTACAAATGTAAACAAAGAGTACAAATGTTAAGATCCAAAATGTAAACAAAGACTCTAAATATAAACAAAGAGTACAAATGTAAACAAAGACAATAATGGTAAACAAAACTATAAGTATAAACAAAGACCCTAAATGTAAAGAAAGACCACAAATGTAAACAGACTCTAAATGTAAACAAAGACTAAATCTAAAGAAATACTACAAATGTAAACAAGGACTTCAATTGTAAACAAAGACTCTAAATGTAAACAAAGAATCTAAATGTAAACTGACTACAAATGTAAATAAAGTCTACAAACGTAAACAAAGACTCTAAAGGTTGACAAGGACTCTTAATGTAAACAAAGACTACAAATGTAAAAAAACTCAAAATGTAAACAAAGAATAAAAATGTAAAAAAAGAAATACTAAAGAAATAAAGAAATACTAAAGTCAAAAGAAATACTACAAATGTAAACAAAGACTACAAATGTAAACAAAAACTCTAAATGTAAACAAAGTCTACAAATGTAAACACTCTAAATGTAAACAAAAACTTCAAATGTAAACAAACACTCTAAATATAAACAAACACTACAAATGTAAACAGACTCTAAACATAAACAAAGACTTCAAATGTACACAAAGAGCACAAATGTTAAGAGACTCAAAATGTAAACAAAGAATCTAAATGTAAACAAAGTCTCTAATAAAAGTAAACAAAGACTACAAATGTAAACAGTCTCTAATTGTCAACAAAGAATACAAATTTAAACAAAGGCTCTAAATGTAAACAAAGATTACAAATGTAAACAGAGACTCTAAATTTAAATAAAGGCTCTAAATGTAAAGAGACTACAAATGTAAACAAAGACTACATATGTAAACAAAGACTCTTAATGTAAATAAAGAGTAAAGATGTAAACAGACTACAAATGTAAGCAAAGACTCTAAATGAAAACAAAGGCTACAAATGTAAACAAAGAGTACAAATATAAAAAAGACTACAAATGTAAACAAAGAATCTAAATGTAGACAAAGACTACAAATAAAAAGAGACTGTAAATTTAAACATGGACTACAAATATAAACAAAGTGTACAAATTTAAACAGGCACTGAATGTAAATAAAAGCTCTAAACGTAAACAAAGACTACAAATGTAAACAAAGACTACAAATATAAACAAAGACTTTAAATGGAAACAAAGTGTACAAACCTAAACAAAGAATACAAACGTAAACAAAGACTGTAAGTGTAAACAAGGACTCTAAATAAAAGCAAAGACTCTAAATGTAAACAAAGACTGCAAATGTAAAAAAAGGCTCTAAATGTAAACACTCTAAATGTAAACAAAGACTCTAAATGTAAACAAAGACACTAAATGTAAACAAAAACTCTAGGTGTAAACAAAGACCCTAGGTGTAAACAAAGACTAAAATTGTTAACAAAGACTCTAAATGTAAACAAAATCTAAAAATGTAAACGAAGTCTACAAATGTAAACACTCTAAATGTAAACAAAGACTGCAAATGTAAACAAAGACTCTAAATGTAAACAAAGGCTACAAATGTAAACAAAGAGCGCAAATGTTAAGATCCAAGATGTAAACAAAGACGCTAAATATAAACAAAGAGTAAAAATGTAAACAAAGACAATAATGGTAAACAAAACTATAAGTATAAAGAAAGACCCCAAATGTAAACAAAAACCACAAATGTAAACAGACTCTAAATGTAAACAAAGACTACAAATGTAAACAAAAACTCTAAATGTAATCAAAACTCTAAATATAAACATACTCTGAATGTATACAAAGACTATAAATAAGAACAAAGAGTACAAATGCAAACGAAGACTCTAAAAGTAAACAAAGGTTACAAATGTAAACAAAGAACGCACATGTAAACAGGCACTTTATGTAAACAACGGTTCTAAATGTAAACAAAGACTAAAAATGTAAAAAAAAGAATACAAATGTAGATTTCAAATGTAAACAAAGACTACAAATGTAAACAGAGAACGCAAATGTAAACAGACTCTAAATGTAAACAAAGACTAAATCTAAAGAAATACTACAGATGTAAACAAGGACTACAAATGTAAACGAAGACTCTAAATGTAAACAAAGACTACAAATGTAAACAAAACCTCTAAATGTAATCAAAACTCTAAATGTATCCATACTCTAAATGTATATAAAGACTATAAATAAGAACGAAGAGAACAAATGCAAACAAAGACTTTTGTGTAAACAAAGGCTACAAACGTAAACAAAGACTCTAAAGGTTCACAAGGACTCTTAATGTAAACAAAGACTACAAATGTAAACAAAAACTCTAAATGTAAACAAAGTCTACAAATGTAAACACTCTAAATGTAAACAAAAACTTCAAATGTAAACAAACACTCTAAATATAAACAAACACTACAAATGTAAACAGACTCTAAACATAAACAAAGACTACAAGCATAAACAAGGACTACAAAAGTACACAAAGAGCACAAATGTTAAGAGACTCAAAATGTAAACAAAGAATCTAAATGTAAACAAAGTCTCTAATAAAAGTAAACAAAGACTACAAATGTAAACAGACTCTAATTGTCAACAAAGAATACAAATTTAAACAAAGGCTCTAAATGTAAACAAAGATTACAAATGTAAACAAAGACTCTAAATGTAAATAAAGGCTCTAAATGTAAAGAGACTACAAATGTAAACAAAGACTGCATATGTAAATAAAGACTCTTAATGTAAATAAAGAGTAAAGATGTAAACAGACTACAAATGTAAACAAAGACTCTAAATGAAAACAAAGGCTACAAATGTAAACAAAGAGTACAAATGTTAAGATCCAAAATGTAAACAAAGACTCTAAATATAAACAAAGAGTACAAATGTAAACAAAGACAATAATGGTAAACAAAACTATAAGTATAAACAAAGACCCTAAATGTAAAGAAAGACCACAAATGTAAACAGACTCTAAATGTAAACAAAGACTAAATCTAAAGAAATACTACAAATGTAAACAAGGACTTCAATTGTAAACAAAGACTCTAAATGTAAACAAAGAATCTAAATGTAAACTGACTACAAATGTAAATAAAGTCTACAAACGTAAACAAAGACTCTAAAGGTTGACAAGGACTCTTAATGTAAACAAAGACTACAAATGTAAAAAAACTCAAAATGTAAACAAAGAATAAAAATGTAAAAAAAGAAATACTAAAGAAATAAAGAAATACTAAAGTCTAAAGAAATACTACAAATGTAAACAAAGACTACAAATGTAAACAAAAACTCTAAATGTAAACAAAGTCTACAAATGTAAACACTCTAAATGTAAACAAAAACTTCAAATGTAAACAAACACTCTAAATATAAACAAACACTACAAATGTAAACAGACTCTAAACATAAACAAAGACTTCAAATGTACACAAAGAGCACAAATGTTAAGAGACTCAAAATGTAAACAAAGAATCTAAATGTAAACAAAGTCTCTAATAAAAGTAAACAAAGACTACAAATGTAAACAGCCTCTAATTGTCAACAAAGAATACAAATTTAAACAAAGGCTCTAAATGTAAACAAAGATTACAAATGTAAACAGAGACTCTAAATTTAAATAAAGGCTCTAAATGTAAAGAGACTACAAATGTAAACAAAGACTACATATGTAAACAAAGACTCTTAATGTAAATAAAGAGTAAAGATGTAAACAGACTACAAATGTAAGCAAAGACTCTAAATGAAAACAAAGGCTACAAATGTAAACAAAGAGTACAAATATAAAAAAGACTACAAATGTAAACAAAGAATCTAAATGTAGACAAAGACTACAAATAAAAAGAGACTGTAAATTTAAACATGGACTACAAATATAAACAAAGTGTACAAATTTAAACAGGCACTGAATGTAAATAAAAGCTCTAAACGTAAACAAAGACTACAAATGTAAAGAAAGACTACAAATATAAACAAAGACTTTAAATGGAAACAAAGAGTACAAACCTAAACAAAGAATACAAACGTAAACAAAGACTGTAAGTGTAAACAAGGACTCTAAATAAAAGCAAAGACTCTAAATGTAAACAAAGACTGCAAATGTAAAAAAAGGCTCTAAATGTAAACACTCTAAATGTAAACAAAGACTCTAAATGTAAACAAAGACACTAAATGTAAACAAAAACTCTAGGTGTAAACAAAGACCCTAGGTGTAAACAAAGACTAAAATTGTTAACAAAGACTCTAAATGTAAACAAAATCTAAAAATGTAAACGAAGTCTACAAATGTAAACACTCTAAATGTAAACAAAGACTGCAAATGTAAACAAAGACTCTAAATGTAAACAAAGGCTACAAATGTAAACAAAGAGTGCAAATGTTAAGATCCAAGATGTAAACAAAGACTCTAAATATAAACAAAGAGTAAAAATGTAAACAAAGACAATAATGGTAAACAAAACTATAAGTATAAAGAAAGACCCCAAATGTAAACAAAAACCACAAATGTAAACAGACTCTAAATGTAAACAAAGACTACAAATGTAAACAAAAACTCTAAATGTAATCAAAACTCTAAATGTAAACATACTCTGAATGTATACAAAGACTATAAATAAGAACAAAGAGTACAAATGCAAACGAAGACTCTAAAAGTAAACAAAGGTTACAAATGTAAACAAAGAACGCACATGTAAACAGGCACTTTATGTAAACAACGGTTCTAAATGTAAACAAAGACTAAAAATGTAAAAAAAAGAATACAAATGTAGATTTCAAATGTAAACAAAGACTACAAATGTAAACAGAGAACGCAAATGTAAACAGACTCTAAATGTAAACAAAGACTAAATGTAAAGAAATACTACAGATGTAAACAAGGACTACAAATGTAAACGAAGGCTCTAAATTAAACAAAGAATCTAAATGTAAACAAACTACAAATGTAAATAAAGTCTACAAACGTAAACAAAGACTCTAGAGGAAAACAAGGACTCTAAATGTAAACAAAGACTCTAAATGTAAACAAAGACTCTAAATGTAAACAAAGACTACAAATGTAAAAAAAGAAATACTAAAGAAATAAAGAAATACTACAAAAGTAAAGAAGGACTCTAAATGTAGACAAAGTCTACAAATGTATACAAAGACTACAAATGTAAACAGACTCTAAATGTAAACAAATCTGTAAGTGTGAACAAAGACTACAAAAATAAACAAAGACTCTAAATGTAAACAAAGGCTGCAAATGTAAACAAAGACTACAAATGTAAACAAAACTCTAAACTTAAACTAAGAATACATATGTAAACAAAACTATAAATCTAAACAAATACTACAAATGTAAACAAAGACTCTAAACCTAAACAAATACTACAAATAAAAACACTCTAAATGTAAACAAAGTCTACAAATGTAAACAAAGACTCTAAATGGAAACAAAGGTAAACAAATACAAACGTAAACAGAGATTCTAAATGTATACTCGACTCTAAATGTAAAGAAAGACTACAAATGTAAACAAAGAGCGCAAATGTTAAGACACAAAATGTGAACAAAGATTCTAAATGTAAACAAAGACAATAATGGTAAACAAAAATTATAAGTATAAACAAAGACCCTAAATGTAAACAAAGACCACAAATGTAAACAGACTCTAAATGTAAACAAAGACTACAAATGTAAACAAAACTCTAAATGTAATCAAAACTCTAAATGTAAACATACTCTGAATGTGTACAAAGACTATAAATAAGGACGAAGAGTACAAATGCAAACAAAGACTCTTGTGTAAACAAAGGTTACAAATGTAAACAAAGAACGCAAATGTAAACAGGCACTTTACGTAAACAACGGTTCCAAATGTAAACAAAGACTAAAAATGTAAAAAAAGAATACAAATGTAGACTTCAAATGTAAACAAAAACTAAAACTGTAAAAAAAATACTACAAATGTAGACTTCAAATGTAAACAAAGACTACAAATGTAAACAAAGAGCGCAAATGTAAACAACGGCTCTAAATCTAACAAAGACTAAAAATGTAAGAAAAAGACAACAAATGTGGACTCCAAATGTAAATAAAGACTAGAAATGCAAACAGACTCTACATGAAAACAAAGCTGCAAGTGTGAACAAAGACTACAAATGTAAACATAGACTCTAAATGTAAACAAAGGCTGCAAAAGCTGATAAAAGACTACAAATGTAAACAAAGACTCTAAAAGTAAAAATATACTACAAATGTAAACAAAGACTGCAAATGTAAACAGACTCTAAATGTAGACAAAAACTAAATCTAAAGAAATACTGCAAATGTAAACAAGGACTATAAATGTAAACAAAGACTTTAAATGTAAACAAAGAATCTAAATGTAAACAGACTACAAATGTAAATAAAGTCTACAAACGTAAACAAAGACTCTAAAGGTAAACACGGGCTCTAAATGTAAACAAAGACTCTAAATGTAAACAAAGAATGCAAATGTAAAAAAACTCTAATTGTAAACAAAGAATAAAAATGTAAAAAAAGAAATACTAAAGAAATAAAGAAATACTAAAGAAATAAAGAAATACTAAAGTCTAAAGAAATACTACAAATGTAAACAAGGACTCTAAATGTAAACAAAGTCTACAAATGTATACAAAGACTACAAATGTAAACAGACTCAAAATGTAAACAAATCTGTAAGTGTGAACAAAGACTACAAAAATAAACAAAGACTCTAAATGTAAACAAAGGCTGCAAATGTAAACAAAGACTACAAATGTACACAAAACTCTAAATCTAAACTAAGAATACATATGTAAACAAAACTCTAAATCTAAACAAAGACTACAAATGTAAACAAAGACTCTAAACCTAAACAAATACTACAAATAAAAACACTCTAAATGTAAACAAAGTCTAAAAATGTAAACAAAGACTCTAAATGGAAAAAAAGGTAAACAAATACAAATGTAAACAGAGATTCTAAATGTATACGGGACTCTAAAAGTAAAGAAAGACTACAAATGTAAACAAAGAGCGCAAATGTTAAAACACAAAATGTGAACAAAGATTCTAAATGTAAACAGAGTACAAATGTAAACAAAGACAATAATGGTAAACAATAATTATAAGTATAAACAAAGACCCTAAATGTAAACAAAGACCACAAATGTAAACAGACTCTAAATGTAAACAAAGAATACAAATGTAAACAAAAACTCTAAATGTAATCAAAACTCTAAATGTAAACATACTCTGAATGTATACAAAGACTATAAATAAGAACGAAGAGTACAAATGCAAACAAACACTCTAAAAGTAAACAAAGGCTACAAATGTAAACAAAGAACGCACATGTAAAGAGGCACTTTATGTAAACAACGGTTCTAAATGTAAACAAAGACTAAAAATGTAAAAACAAGAATACAAATGTAGATTTCAAATGTTAACAAACACTACAAATGTACACAAAGAAAGAAAATGTAAACAGGCACTAAATGTAAACAACGGCTCTAAATCTAAACAAAGACTAAAAATGTAAGAAAAAGACAAGAAATGTAGACTCCATATGTAAACAAAGACTAGAAATTTAAACAAAGACTACAAATGAAAAGAGACTCAACATATAAACAAAGCTGCAAGTGTGAACAAAGACTACAAATGTAAACAAAGACTCTAAATGTAAACAAAGGCTTTAAAAGGTAAACAAAGTCTACAAATGTAAACAAAGTCTGCAAATGGAAACAGACTCTAAATGTAAAGAAAGACTAAATCTAAAGAAATACTACAAATGTAAACAAGGACTACAAATGTAAAGAAAGACTCTAAATGTAAACAAAGAATCTAAATGTAAACAAAGTCTACAAACGTAAGCAAAGACTCTAAAGGTAAACAAGGACTCTAAATGTAAACAAAGACTACAAATGTAAAAAAAGAAATACTAAAGAAATACTAAAGAAATAAAGAAATACTACAAATGTAAAGAAGGACTCTAAATGTAGACAAAGTCTACAAATGTATAAAAAGACTACAAATGTAAACAGACTCTAAATGTAAACAAATCTGTAAGTATGAACAAAGACTACAAAAATAAACAAAGACTTTAAATGTAAACAAAGGCTGCAAATGTAAACAAAGACTACAAATGTAAACAAATCTCTAAATCTAAACAAAGACTACAAATGTAAGCAAAGACTCTAAACCTAAACAAATACTACAAATAAAAAAACTCTAAATGTAAACAAAGACTAAAAATGTAAACAAAGACTCAAAATCGAAACAAAAATAAACAAAAGTAAACAAATACAAACGTAAACAAAGATTCTAAATGTAAACTGGACTCTAAATGTAAAGAAAGACCACAAATATAAACAAAGAGCGCAAATGTTACGACACAAAATGTGAACAAAGACTCTAAATGTAAACAACGAGTACAAATGTAAACAAAGACAATAATGGTAAACAAAACTATAAGTATAAACAAAGACCCTAAATGTAAACAAAGAATACAAACGTAAACAGATTCTAAATGTAAACAAAGACTAAATCTAAAGAAATACTACAAATGTAAACAAGGACTTCAAATGTAAACAAAGACTCTAAATGTAAACAGAGAATCTAAATGTAAACAGACTACAAATGCAAATAAAGTCTACAAACGTAAACAAAGACTCTAAAGGTTGACAAGGACTCTTCATGTAAACAAAGACTACAAATGTAAAAAAACTCTAAATGTAAACAAAGAATAAAAATGTAAAAATAGAAATACTAAAGAAATAAAGAAATACTAAAGTCTAAAGGAATACTACAAATGTAAACAAGGACTCTAAATGTAAACAAAGTCTACAAATGTATACAAAGACTACAAATGTAAACAGACTCTAAAGGTAAACAAAGCTTTAATTGTGAATAAAGACTACAAAAGTAAACAAAGACTCTAAATGTAAACAGAGGCTGCAAATATAAACAAAGACTACAAATGTAAACAAAACTCTAAATCTAAACAAAGACTCTAAATCTAAACAAAGACTCTGAATATAAACAAAGACTACAAATGTAAACAAAGACTCTAAACCTAAACAAAGACTACAAATAAAAACACTCTAAATGTAAACAAATACTCTAAATGGAAACAAAGGCTACAAATGTTAACAAATACTACAAACGTAAACAAAGCCTCTAAATGTAAACAAAAACTACAAATTAAAACCGACTCTAAATGTAAACAAAAACTACAAATATAAACAAAGACTCTAAATGGAAACAGACTACGAAGAATACAAACGTAAATAAAGATTCTAAATGTTAACAGGAATATAAATGTAAAGAAAGACTACAAATGTAAACAAAAACTCTAAATGTAATCAAAATTTTAAATGTAAACATACTCTGAAAGTATACCAAGTCTGTAAATAAGAACAAAGGGTACAAATGCAAACAAAGACTCTAAAGGTAAACAAAGACTACAAATGTAAACAAAGACTCTTGTGTAAACAAAGACTACATATGTAAACAAAAATCTACAAATGTAAACAGACTCTAAATGTAAACAGACTACAAATGTAAAAAAAGAATCTAAATGTAAACATAGTCTGTAAATGTAAACAAAATCTACAAATAAAAACAAACTGTAAATGTAAGCAAAGACTCTGAATGGAAAGAAAGACTACAAATGTAAAAAAAGACTACAAGCGTAAACAAAGACTCTAAATGTAATCAAAGACTTTAAATGTAAACAAAAACTCTAGGTGTCAACAAAGACTAAAAATGTAAACAAAGTCCACAAATGTAAACACTCTAAATGTAAACAAAAACTTCAAATGTAAACAAAGACTACAAATGTAAAAAGAGATTCTAAATGAAACAGACTACTAATGTAAACAAAGACTCTAAATGTAAACAAAAACTCTAGGTGTCAACAAAGACTAAAAATGTAAACAAAGTCTACAAATGTAAACACTCTAAATGTAAACAAAAACTTCAAATGTAAACAAAGACTCTAAATGTAAACAAACACTACAAATGTAAACAGACTCTAAACATAAACAAAGACTACAAGTGTAAACAAAGACTTCAAATGTACACAAAGACACCAAATGTAAACAAAAACTCTAGGTGTAAATAAAGACCCTAGGTGTAAACAAAGACCCTAGGTGTAAACAAAGACTAAAATTGTTAACAAAGACTCTAAACTTAAACAAAATCTAAAAATGTAAACGAAGTCAACAAATGTAAACACTCTAAATGTAAACAAAGACTGCAAATGTAAACAAAGACTCTAAATGTAAACAAAGGCTACAATTTAAACAAAGAGCGCAAATGTTAAGATCCAAAATGTAAACAAACACTAAATATAAACAAAGACCCCAAATGTAAACAAAAACCACAAATGTAAACAGACTCTAAATGTAAACAAAACCTCTAAATGTAATCAAAACTCTAAATGTAAACATACTCTTAATGTATACAAAGACTATAAATAAGAACAAAGTGTACAAATGCAAACGAAGACTCTAAAAGGCTACAAATGTAAACAAAGACTCTTATGTAAACAAAGGCTACAGATGTAAAAAAAGAACGCAAATGTAAACAGGCACTTTATGTAAACAACGGTTCTAAATGTAAACAAAGACTAAAAATGTAAGAAAAAGAATACAAATGTAGACTTCAAATGTAAACAAAGACTACAAATGTAAACAGAGAACGCAAATGTAAACAGGTACTATATGTAAACAACGGCTCTAAATGTAAACAAAGACTAAAAATGTAAAAAAATACTATAAATGTCGACTTCAAATGTAAACAAAGACTACAAAATGTACACAAAGAAAGAAAATGTAAACAGGCACTAAATGTAAACAACGGCTCTAAATCTAAACAAAGACTAAAAATGTAAGAAAAATACAACAAATGTAGACTCCATTTGTAAACAAAGACTACAAATTTAAACAGACTCTACATATAAACAAAGCTGCAAGTGTGAACAAAGACTACAAATGTAAACAAAGACTCTAAATGTAAACAAAGAATCTAAATGTAAACAAACTACAAATGTAAATAAAGTCTACAAACGTAAACAAAGACTCTAAAGGTAAACAAGGACTCTAAATGTAAACACTCTAATTGTAAACAAAGACTACAAATGTAAACAAAGACTCTAAATGGAAACAAAAGTAAACAAATACAAACGTAAACAAAGATTCTAAATGTAAACTGGACTCTAAATGTAAAGAAAGACTACAAATGTAAACAAAGAGCGCAAATGTTAAGACACAAAATGTGAACAAAGACTCTAAATGTAAACAAAGAATAAAAATGTAGAAAAAGAAATACTAAAGAAATACTAAAGAAATAAAGAAATACTACAAATGTAAAGAAGGACTCTAAATGTAGACAAAGTCTACAAATGTATACAAAGACTACAAATGTAAACAGACTCTAAATGTAAACAAATCTGTAAGTGTGAACAAACACTACAAAAATAAACAAAGACTCTAAATGTAAACAAAGGCTGCAAATGTAAACAAAGACTACAAATGTAAACAAAACTCTAAATCTAAACAAAGACTACAAATGTAAACAAAGACTCTAATCCTAAACAAATACTACAATTAAAACCACTCTAAATGTAAACAAAGACTACAAATGTAAACAAAGACTCTAAATGGAAACAAAAGTAAACAAATACAAACGTAAACAAAGATTCTAAATGTAAACTGGACTCTAAATGTAAAGAAAGACTACAAATGTAAACAAAGAGCGCAAATGTTAAGACACAAAATGTGAACAAAGACTCTAAATGTAAACAAAGAATAAAAATGTAGAAAAAGAAATACAAAAGAAATACTAAAGAAATAAAGAAATACTACAAATGTAAAGAAGGACTCTAAATGTAGACAAAGTCTACAAATGTATACAAAGACTACAAATGTAAACAGACTCTAAATGTAAACAAATCTGTAAGTGTTAAAAAACACTACACAAATAAACAAAGACTCTAAATGTAAACAAAGGCTGCAAATGTAAACAAAGACTACAAATGTAAACAAAACTCTAAATCTAAACAAAGACTACAAATGTAAACAAAGACTCTAATCCTAAACAAATACTACAATTAAAACCACTCTAAATGTAAACAAAGACTACAAATGTAAACAAAGACTCTAAATGGAAACAAAAGTAAACAAATACAAATGTAAACAAAGATTCTAAATGTAAACTGGACTCTAAATGTAAAGAAAGACTACAAATGGAAACAAAGAGCGCAAATGTTAAGACACAAAATGTAAACAAAGAATCTAAATGTAAACAAACAACAAATGTAAATAAAGTCTACAAACGTAAACAAAGACTCTAAAGGTAAACAAGGACTCTAAATGTAAACAAAGACTCTAAATGTAAACAAAGACTACAAATGTAAAAAAACTCTAAATGTAAACAAAGAATAAAAATGTAGAAAAAGAAATACTAAAGAAATACTAAAGAAATAAAGAAATACTACAAATGTAAAGAAGGACTCTAAATGTAGACAAAGTCTACAAATGTATACAAAGACTACAAATGTAAACAGACTCTAAATGTGAACAAATCTGTAAGTATGAACAAAGACTGCAAAAATAAACAAAGACTTTAAATGTAAACAAAGGCTGCAAATGTAAACAAAGACTACAAATGTAAACAAACTCTAAATCTAAACAAAGACTACAAATGTAAGCAAAGACTCTAAACCTAAACAAATACTACAAATAAAAACACTCTAAATGTAAACAAAGGCTGCAAATGTAAACAAAGACTCTAAATCGAAACAAAAGTAAACAAAAGTAAACAAATACAAACGTAAACAAAGATTCTAAATGTAAACTGGACTCTAAATGTAAAGAAAGACCACAAATATAAACAAAGAGCGCAAATGTTACGACACAAAATGTGAACAAAGACTCTAAATGTAAACAACGAGTACAAATGTAAACAAAGACAATAATGGTAAACAAAACTATAAGTATAAACAAAGACCCTAAATGTAAACAAAGACCACAAATGTAAACAGACTCTAAATGTAAACAAAGACTAAATCTAAAGAAATACTACAAATGTAAACAAGGACTTCAAATGTAAACAAAGACTCTAAATGTAAACAAAGAATCTAAATGTAAACAGACTACAAATGTAAATAAAGTCTACAAACGTAAACAAAGACTCTAAAGGTTGACAAGGACTCTTAATGAAAACAAAGAATACAAATGTTAAAAAACTCTAAATATAAACAAAGAATAAAAATGTAAAAATAGAAATACTAAAGAAATAAAGAAATACTAAAGTCTAAACAAATACTACAAATGTAAACAAGGACTCTAAATGTAAACAAAGTCTACAAATGTATACAAAGACTACAAACGTAAACAAAGACTCTAAAGGTAAACAAGGACTCTAAATGTAAACAAAGACTTTAAATGTAAACAAAGTCTCTAATAAAAGTAAACAAAGACTACAAATGTAAACAGACTCTAATTGTCAACAAAGAATACAAATTTAAACAAAGGCTCTAAATGTAAACAACGATTACAAATGTAAACAGAGACTCTAAATGTAAATAAAGGCTCTAAATGTAAAGAGACTACAAAGGTAAACAAAGACTACATTTGTAAACAAAGACTCTTAATGTAAATAAAGAGTAAAGATGTAAACAGACTACAAATGTAAACAAAGACTCTAAATGAAAACAAAGGCTACAAATGTAAACAAAGTGTACAAATATAAAAAAGACTACATATGTAAACAAAGACTCTAAATGTAGACAAAGAGTACAAATAAAAAGAGACTGTAAATTTAAACATGGACTACAAATATAAACAAAGACTTTAAATGGAAACAAAGAGTACAAACCTAAACAAAGAATACAAACGTAAACAAAGACTCTAAGTGTAAACAAGGACTCTAAATAAAAGCAAAGACTCTAAATGTAAACAAAGACTGCAAATGTAAAAAAAGGCTCTAAATGTAAACACTCTAAATGTAAACAAAGACTCTAAATGTAAACAAAATCTAAAAATGTAAACGAAGTCTACAAATGTAAACACTCTAAATGTAAACAAAGACTGCAAATGTAAACAAAGACTCTAAATGTAAACAAAGGCTACAAATGTAAACAAAGAGTGCAAATGTTAAGATCCAAGATGTAAACAAAGACTCTAAATATAAACAAAGAGTAAAAATGTAAACAAAGACAATAATGCTAAACAAAACTATAAGTATAAAGAAAGACCCCAAATGTAAACAAAAACCACAAATGTAAACAGACTCTAAATGTAAACAAAGACTACAAATGTAAACAAAAACTCTAAATGTAATCAAAACTCTAAATGTAAACATACTCTGAATGTATACAAAGACTATAAATAAGAACAAAGAGTACAAATGCAAACGAAGACTCTAAAAGTAAACAAAGGTTACAAATGTAAACAAAGAACGCACATGTAAACAGGCACTTTACGTAAACAACGGTTCCAAATGTAAACAAAGACTAAAAATGTAAAAAAAGAATACAAATGTAGACTTCAAATGTAAACAAAAACTAAAACTGTAAAAAAAATACTACAAATGTAGACTTCAAATGTAAACAAAGACTAAATGTAAAGAAAT
Organism: Salticus scenicus; assembly: GCA_963930645.1. Classification (NCBI taxonomy): domain Eukaryota; kingdom Metazoa; phylum Arthropoda; class Arachnida; order Araneae; family Salticidae; genus Salticus; species Salticus scenicus. The sequence goes on from OZ005655.1 coordinate 307,649,084, forward strand.
ACTACAGATGTAAACAAGGACTACAAATGTAAACGAAGGCTCTAAATTAAACAAAGAATCTAAATGTAAACAAACTACAAATGTAAATAAAGTCTACAAACGTAAACAAAGACTCTAGAGGAAAACAAGGACTCTAAATGTAAACAAAGACTCTAAATGTAAACAAAGACTCTAAATGTAAACAAAGACTACAAATGTAAAAAAAGAAATACTAAAGAAATAAAGAAATACTACAAATGTAAAGAAGGACTCTAAATGTAGACAAAGTCTACAAATGTATACAAAGACTACAAATGTAAACAGACTCTAAATGTAAACAAATCTGTAAGTGTGAACAAAGACTACAAAAATAAACAAAGACTCTAAATGTAAACAAAGGCTGCAAATGTAAACAAAGACTACAAATGTAAACAAAACTCTAAACTTAAACTAAGAATACATATGTAAACAAAACTATAAATCTAAACAAATACTACAAATGTAAACAAAGACTCTAAACCTAAACAAATACTACAAATAAAAACACTAAATGTAAACAAAGTCTACAAATGTAAACAAAGACTCTAAATGGAAACAAAGGTAAACAAATACAAACGTAAACAGAGATTCTAAATGTATACTCGACTCTAAATGTAAAGAAAGACTACAAATGTAAACAAAGAGCGCAAATGTTAAGACACAAAATGTGAACAAAGATTCTAAATGTAAACAAAGACAATAATGGTAAACAAAAATTATAAGTATAAACAAAGACCCTAAATGTAAACAAAGACCACAAATGTAAACAGACTCTAAATGTAAACAAAGACTACAAATGTAAACAAAAACTCTAAATGTAATCAAAACTCTAAATGTAAACATACTCTGAATGTGTACAAAGACTATAAATAAGAACGAAGAGTACAAATGCAAACAAAGACTCTTGTGTAAACAAAGGTTACAAATGTAAACAAAGACTAAAAATGTAAAAAAAGAATACAAATGTAGACTTCAAATGTAAACAAAAACTAAAACTGTAAAAAAAATACTACAAATGTAGACTTCAAATGTAAACAAAGACTACAAATGTAAACAAAGAACGCAAATGTAAACAACGGCTCTAAATCTAACAAAGACTAAAAATGTAAGAAAAAGACAACAAATGTGGACTCCAAATGTAAATAAAGACTAGAAATGCAAACAGACTCTACATGAAAACAAAGCTGCAATTGTGAACAAAGACTACAAATGTAAACATAGACTCTAAATGTAAACAAAGGCTGCAAAAGCTGATAAAAGACTACAAATGTAAACAAAGACTCTAAAAGTAAAAATATACTACAAATGTAAACAAAGACTGCAAATGTAAACAGACTCTAAATGTAGACAAAAACTAAATCTAAAGAAATACTGCAAATGTAAACAAGGACTACAAATGTAAACAAAGACTTTAAATGTAAACAAAGAATCTAAATGTAAACAGACTACAAATGTAAATAAAGTCTACAAACGTAAACAAAGACTCTAAAGGTAAACACGGGCTCTAAATGTAAACAAAGACTCTAAATGTAAACAAAGAATGCAAATGTAAAAAAACTCTAATTGTAAACAAAGAATAAAAATGTAAAAAAAGAAATACTAAAGAAATAAAGAAATACTAAAGTCTAAAGAATTACTACAAATGTAAACAAGGACTCTAAATGTAAACAAAGTCTACAAATGTATACAAAGACTACAAATGTAAACAGACTCAAAATGTAAACAAATCTGTAAGTGTGAACAAAGACTACAAAAATAAACAAAGACTCTAAATGTAAACAAAGGCTGCAAATGTAAACAAAGACTACAAATGTACACAAAACTCTAAATCTAAACTAAGAATACATATGTAAACAAAACTCTAAATCTAAACAAAGACTACAAATGTAAACAAAGACTCTAAACCTAAACAAATACTACAAATAAAAGCACTCTAAATGTAAACAAAGTCTACAAATGTAAACAAAGACTCTAAATGGAAAAAAAGGTAAACAAATACAAATGTAAACAGAGATTCTAAATGTATACGGGACTCTAAAAGTAAAGAAAGACTACAAATGTAAACAAAGAGCGCAAATGTTAAAACACAAAATGTGAACAAAGATTCTAAATGTAAACAGAGTACAAATGTAAACAAAGACAATAATGGTAAACAAAAATTATAAGTATAAACAAAGACCCTAAATGTAAACAAAGACCACAAATGTAAACAGACTCTAAATGTAAACAAAGACTACAAATGTAAACAAAAACTCTAAATGTAATCAAAACTCTAAATGTAAACATACTCTGAATGTATACAAAGACTATAAATAAGAACGAAGAGTACAAATGCAAACAAAGACTCTAAAAGTAAACAAAGGCTACAAATGTAAACAAAGAACGCACATGTAAAGAGGCACTTTATGTAAACAACGGTTCTAAATGTAAACAAAGACTAAAAATGTAAAAAAAAGAATACAAATGTAGATTTCAAATATTAACAAACACTACAAATGTACACAAAGAAAGAAAATGTAAACAGGCACTAAATGTAAAGAACGGCTCTAAATCTAAACAAAGACTAAAAATGTAAGAAAAAGACAAGAAATGTAGACTCCATATGTAAACAAAGACTAGAAATGTAAACAAAGACTACAAATGAAAACAGACTCAACATATAAACAAAGCTGCAAGTGTGAACAAAGACTACAAATGTAAACAAAGACTCTAAATGTAAACAAAGGCTTCAAAAGGTAAACAAAGTCTACAAATGTAAACAAAGACTGCAAATGGAAACAGACTCTAAATGTAAACAAAGACTAAATCTAAAGAAATACTACAAATGTAAACAAGGACTACAAGTGTAAAGAAAGACTCTAAATGTAAACAAAGAATCTATATGTAAACAAAGTCTACAAACGTAAGCAAAGACTCTAAAGGTAAACAAGGACTCTAAATGTAAACAAAGACTACAAATGTAAAAAAAGAAATACTAAAGAAATACTAAAGAAATAAAGAAATACTACAAATGTAAAGAAGGACTCTAAATGTAGACAAAGTCTACAAATGTATAAAAAGACTACAAATGTAAACAGACTCTAAATGTAAACAAATCTGTAAGTATGAACAAAGACTACAAAAATAAACTAAGACTTTAAATGTAAACAAAGACTACAAATGTAAACAAATCTCTAAATCTAAACAAAGACTACAAATGTAAGCAAAGACTCTAAACCTAAACAAATACTACAAATAAAAAAACTCTAAATGTAAACAAAGACTAAAAATGTAAACAAAGACTCAAAATCGAAACAAAAATAAACAAAAGTAAACAAATACAAACGTAAACAAAGATTCTAAATGTAAACTGGACTCTAAATGTAAAGAAAGACCACAAATATAAACAAAGAGCGCAAATGTTACGACACAAAATGTGAACAAAGACTCTAAATGTAAACAACGAGTACAAATGTAAACAAAGACAATAATGGTAAACAAAACTATAAGTATAAACAAAGACCCTAAATGTAAACAAAAAATACAAATGTAAACAGATTCTAAATGTAAACAAAGACTAAATCTAAAGAAATACTACAAATGTAAACAAGGACTTCAAATGTAAACAAAGACTCTAAATGTAAACAGAGAATCTAAATGTAAACAGACTACAAATGCAAATAAAGTCTACAAACGTAAACAAAGACTCTAAAGGTTGACAAGGACTCTTCATGTAAACAAAGACTACAAATGTAAAAAAACTCTAAATGTAAACAAAGAATAAAAATGTAAAAATAGAAATACTAAAGAAATAAAGAAATACTAAAGTCTAAAGGAATACTACAAATGTAAACAAGGACTCTAAATGTAAACAAAGTCTACAAATGTATACAAAGACTACAAATGTAAACAGACTCTAAAGGTAAACAAAGCTGTAATTGTGAATAAAGACTACAAAAGTAAACAAAGACTCTAAATGTAAACAGAGGCTGCAAATATAAACAAAGACTACAAATGTAAACAAAACTCTAAATCTAAACAAAGACTCTAAATCTAAACAAAGACTCTGAATATAAACAAAGACTACAAATGTAAACAAAGACTCTAAACCTAAACAAAGACTACAAATAAAAACACTCTAAATGTAAACAAAGACTACATATGTAAACAAATACTCTAAATGGAAACAAAGGCTACAAATGTTAACAAATACTACAAACGTAAACGAAGCCTCTAAATGTAAACAAAAACTACAAATTAAAACCGACTCTAAATGTAAACAAAAACTACAAATATAAACAAAGACTCTAAATGGAAACAGACTACGAAGAATACAAACGTAAATAAAGATTCTAAATGTAAACAGGAATATAAATGTAAAGAAAGACTACAAATGTAAACAAAAACTCTAAATGTAATCAAAATTTTAAATGTAAACATACTCTGAAAGTATACCAAGTCTGTAAATAAGAACAAAGGGTACAAATGCAAACAAAGACTCTAAAGGTAAACAAAGACTACAAATGTAAACAAAGACTCTTGTGTAAACAAAGACTACATATGTAAACAAAAATCTACAAATGTAAACAGACTCTAAATGTAAACAGACTACAAATGTAAAAAAAGAATCTAAATGTAAACATAGTCTGTAAATGTAAACAAAATCTACAAATAAAAACAAACTGTAAATGTAAGCAAAGACTTTGAATGGAAAGAAAGACTACAAATGTAAAAAAAGACTACAAGCGTAAACAAAGACTCTAAATGTAATCAAAGACTTTAAATGTAAACAAAAACTCTAGGTGTCAACAAAGACTAAAAATGTAAACAAAGTCTACAAATGTAAACACTCTAAATGTAAACAAAGACTACAAATGTAAAAAGAGATTCTAAATGAAACAGACTACTAATGTAAACAAAGACTCTAAATGTAAACAAAAACTCTAGGTGTCAACAAAGACTAAAAATGTAAACAAAGTCTACAAATGTAAACACTCTAAATGTAAACAAAAACTTCAAATGTAAACAAAGACTCTAAATGTAAACAAACACTACAAATGTAAACAGACTCTAAACATAAACAAAGACTACAAGTGTAAACAAAGACTTGAAATGTACACAAAGACACCAAATGTAAACAAAAACTCTAGGTGTAAATAAAGACCCTAGGTGTAAACAAAGACCCTAGGTGTAAACAAAGACCCTAGGTGTAAACAAAGACTAAAATTGTTAACAGACTCTAAACTTAAACAAAATCTAAAAATGTAAACGAAGTCAACAAATGTAAACACTCTAAATGTAAACAAAGACTGCAAATGTAAACAAAGACTCTAAATGTAAACAAAGGCTACAAATGTAAACAAAGAGCGCAAATGTTAAGATCCAAAATGTAAACAAAGACTAAATATAAACAAAGACCCCAAATGTAAACAAAAACCACAAATGTAAACAGACTCTAAATGTAAACAAAACCTCTAAATGTAATCAAAACTCTAAATGTAAACATACTCTTAATGTATACAAAGACTATAAATAAGAACAAAGAGTACAAATGCAAACGAAGACTCTAAAAGGCTACAAATGTAAACAAAGACTCTTATGTAAACAAAGGCTACAGATGTAAAAAAAGAACGCAAATGTAAACAGGCACTTTATGTAAACAACGGTTCTAAATGTAAACAAAGACTAAAAATGTAAAAAAAAGAATACAAATGTAGACTTCAAATGTAAACAAAGACTACAAATGTAAACAGAGAACGCAAATGTAAACAGGTACTATATGTAAACAACGGCTCTAAATGTAAACAAAGACTAAAAATGTAAAAAAATACTACAAATGTAGACTTCAAATGTAAACAAAGACTACAAAATGTACACAAAGAAAGAAAATGTAAACAGGCACTAAATGTAAACAACGGCTCTAAATCTAAACAAAGACTAAAAATGTAAGAAAAATACAACAAATGTAGACTCCATTTGTAAACAAAGACTACAAATTTAAACAGACTCTACATATAAACAAAGCTGCAAGTGTGAACAAAGACTACAAATGTAAACAAAGACTCTAAATGTAAACAAAGAATCTAAATGTAAACAAACTACAAATGTAAATAAAGTCTACAAACGTAAACAAAGACTCTAAGTGTAAACAAGGACTCTAAATAAAAGCAAAGACTCTAAATGTAAACAAAGACTGCAAATGTAAAAAAAGGCTCTAGATGTAAACACTCTAAATGTAAACAAAGACTCTAAATGTAAACAAAGACACTAAATGTAAACAAAAACTCTAGGTGTAAACAAAGACCCTAGGTGTAAACAAAGACTAAAATTGTTAACAAAGACTCTAAATGTAAACAAAATCTAAAAATGTAAACGAAGTCTACAAATGTAAACACTCTAAATGTAAAGAAAGACTGCAAATGTAAACAAAGACTCTAAATGTAAACAAAGGCTACAAATGTAAACAAAGAGCGCAAATGTTAAGATCCAAGATGTAAACAAAGACGCTAAATATAAACAAAGAGTAAAAATGTAAACAAAGACAATAATGGTAAACAAAACTATAAGTATAAAGAAAGACCCCAAATGTAAACAAAAACCACAAATGTAAACAGACTCTAAATGTAAACAAAGACTACAAATGTAAACAAAAACTCTAAATGTAATCAAAACTCTAAATATAAACATACTCTGAATGTATACAAAGACTATAAATAAGAACAAAGAGTACAAATGCAAACGAAGACTCTAAAAGTAAACAAAGGTTACAAATGTAAACAAAGAACGCACATGTAAACAGGCACTTTATGTAAACAACGGTTCTAAATGTAAACAAAGACTAAAAATGTAAAAAAAAGAATACAAATGTAGATTTCAAATGTAATCAAAGACTACAAATGTAAACAGAGAACGCAAATGTAAACAGACTCTAAATGTAAACAAAGACTAAATCTAAAGAAATACTACAGATGTAAACAAGGACTACAAATGTAAACGAAGACTCTAAATGTAAACAAAGACTACATATGTAAACAAAACCTCTAAATGTAATCAAAACTCTAAATGTATCCATACTCTAAATGTATATAAAGACTATAAATAAGAACGAAGAGAACAAATGCAAACAAAGACTCTTGTGTAAACAAAGGCTACAAACGTAAACAAAGACTCTAAAGGTTCACAAGGACTCTTAATGTAAATAAAGACTACAAATGTAAACAAAAACTCTAAATGTAAACAAAGTCTACAAATGTAAACACTCTAAATGTAAACAAAAACTTCAAATGTAAACAAACACTCTAAATATAAACAAACACTACAAATGTAAACAGACTCTAAACATAAACAAAGACTACAAGCATAAACAAAGACTACAAAAGTACACAAAGAGCACAAATGTTAAGAGACTCAAAATGTAAACAAAGAATCTAAATGTAAACAAAGTCTCTAATAAAAGTAAACAAAGACTACAAATGTAAACAGACTCTAATTGTCAACAAAGAATACAAATTTAAACAAAGGCTCTAAATGTAAACAAAGATTACAAATGTAAACAGAGACTCTGAATGTAAATAAAGGCTCTAAATGTAAAGAGACTACAAATGTAAACAAAGACTACATATGTAAATAAAGACTCTTAATGTAAATAAAGAGTAAAGATGTAAACAGACTACAAATGTAAACAAAGACTCTAAATGAAAACAAAGGCTACAAATGTAAACAAAGAGTACAATTATAAAAAAGACTATAAATGTAAAGAAAGACTCTAAATGTAGACAAAGACTACAAATAAAAAGAGACTGTAAATTTAATTATGGACTACAAATGTAAACAACGTGTACAAATTTAAACTGGCACTGAATGTAAATAAAAGCTCTAAACGTAAACAAAGACTACAAATGTAAACAAAGACTACAAATATAAACAAAGACTTTAAATGGAAACAAAGAGTACAAACCTAAAGAAAGAATACAAACGTAAACAAAGACTCTAAGTGTAAACAAGGACTCTAAATAAAAGCCATGACTCTAAATGTAAACAAAGACTGCAAATGTAAAAAAAGGCTCTAAATGTAAACACTCTAAATGTAAACAAAGACTCTAAATGTAAACGAAGACACTAAATGTAAACAAAAACTCTAGGTGTAAACAAAGACCCTAGGTGTAAACAAAGACTAAAATTGTTAAAAAAGACTCTAAATGTAAACAAAATCTAAAAATGTAAACGAAGTCTACAAATGTAATCACTCTAAATGTAAACAAAGACTGCAAATGTAAACAAAGACTCTAAATGTAAACAAAGGCTACAAATGTAAACAAAGAGCGCAAATGTTAAGATCCAAAATGTAAACAAAGACTCTAAATATAAACAAAGAGTACAAATGTAAACAAAGACAATAATGGTAAACAAAACTATAAGTATAAACAAAGACCCTAAATGTATAGAAAGACCACAAATGTAAACAGACTCTAAATGTAAACAAAGACTAAATCTAAAGAAATACTACAAATGTAAACAAGGACTTCAATTGTAAACAAAGGCTCTAAATGTAAACAAAGAATCTAAATGTAAACTGACTACAAATGTAAATAAAGTCTACAAACGTAAACAAAGACTCTAAAGGTTGACAAGGACTCTTAATGTAAACAAAGAATAAAAATGTAAAAATAGAAATACTAAAGAAATAAAGAAATACTAAAGTCTAAAGAAATACTACAAATGTAAACAAAGACTACAAATGTAAACAAAAACTCTATATGTAAACAAACACTCTAAATATAAACAAACACTACAAATGTAAACAGACTCTAAACATAAACAAAGACTTCAAATGTACACAAAGAGCACAAATGTTAAGAGACTCAAAATGTAAACAAAGAATCTAAATGTAAACAAAGTCTCTAATAAAAGTAAACAAAGACTACAAATGTAAACAGTCTCTAATTGTCAACAAAGAATACAAATTTAAACAAAGGCTCTAAATGTAAACAAAGATTACAAATGTAAACAGAGACTCTAAATTTAAATATAGGCTCTAAATGTAAAGAGACTACAAATGTAAACAAAGACTACATATGTAAACAAAGACTCTTAATGTAAATAAAGAGTAAAGATGTAAACAGACTACAAATGTAAGCAAAGACTCTAAATGAAAACAAAGGCTACAAATGTAAACAAAGAGTACAAATATAAAAAAGACTACAAATGTAAACAAAGAATCTAAATGTAGACAAAGACTACAAATAAAAAGAGACTGTAAATTTAAACATGGACTACAAATATAAACGAAGTGTACAAATTTAAATAGGCACTGAATGTAAATAAAAGCTCTAAACGTAAACAAAGACTACAAATGTAAACAAAGACTACAAATATAAACAAAGACTTTAAATGGAAACAAAGAATACAAACGTAAACAAAGACTCTAAGTGTAAACAAGGACTCTAAATAAAAGCAAAGACTCTAAATGTAAACAAAGACTGCAAATGTAAAAAAAGGCTCTAAATGTAAACACTCTAAATGTAAACAAAGACTCTAAATGTAAACAAAGACACTAAATGTAAACAAAAACTCTAGGTGTAAACAAAGACCCTAGGTGTAAACAAAGACTAAAATTGTTAACAAAGACTCTAAATGTAAACAAAATCTAAAAATGTAAACGAAGTCTACAAATGTAAACACTCTAAATGTAAACAAAGACTGCAAATGTAAACAAAGACTCTAAATGTAAACAAAGGCTACAAATGTAAACAAAGAGTGCAAATGTTAAGATCCAAGATGTAAACAAAGACTCTAAATATAAACAAAGAGTAAAAATGTAAACAAAGACAATAATGGTAAACAAAACTATAAGTATAAAGAAAGACCCCAAATGTAAACAAAAACCACAAATGTAAACAGACTCTAAATGTAAACAAAGACTACAAATGTAAACAAAAACTCTAAATGTAATCAAAACTCTAAATGTAAACATACTCTGAATGTATACAAAGACTATAAATAAGAACAAAGAGTACAAATGCAAACGAAGACTCTAAAAGTAAACAAAGGTTACAAATGTAAACAAAGAACGCACATGTAAACAGGCACTTTATGTAAACAACGGTTCTAAATGTAAACAAAGACTAAAAATGTAAAAAAAAGAATACAAATGTAGATTTCAAATGTAAACAAAGACTACAAATGTAAACAGAGAACGCAAATGTAAACAGACTCTAAATGTAAACAAAGACTAAATGTAAAGAAATACTACAGATGTAAACAAGGACTACAAATGTAAACGAAGGCTCTAAATTAAACAAAGAGTCTAAATGTAAACAAACTACAAATGTAAATAAAGTCTACAAACGTAAACAAAGACTCTAGAGGAAAACAAGGACTCTAAATGTAAACAAAGACTCTAAATGTAAACAAAGACTACAAATGTAAAAAAAGAAATACTAAAGAAATAAAGAAATACTACAAATGTAAAGAAGGACTCTAAATGTAGACAAAGTCTACAAATGTATACAAAGACTACAAATGTAAACAGACTCTAAATGTAAACAAATCTGTAAGTGTGAACAAAGACTACAAAAATAAACAAAGACTCTAAATGTAAACAAAGGCTGCAAATGTAAACAAAGACTACAAATGTAAACAAAACTCTAAACTTAAACTAAGAATACATATGTAAACAAAACTATAAATCTAAACAAATACTACAAATGTAAACAAAGACTCTAAACCTAAACAAATACTACAAATAAAAACACTCTAAATGTAAACAAAGTCTACAAATGTAAACAAAGACTCTAAATGGAAACAAAGGTAAACAAATACAAACGTAAACAGAGATTCTAAATGTATACTCGACTCCAAATGTAAAGAAAGACTACAAATGTAAACAAAGAGCGCAAATGTTAAGACACAAAATGTGAACAAAGATTCTAAATGTAAACAAAGAGTACAAATGTAAACAAAGACAATAATGGTAAACAAAAATTATAAGTATAAACAAAGACCCTAAATGTAAACAAAGACCACAAATGTAAACAGACTCTAAATGTAAACAAAGACTACAAATGTAAACAAAAACTCTAAATGTAATCAAAACTCTAAATGTAAACATACTCTGAATGTGTACAAAGACTATAAATAAGAACGAAGAGTACAAATGCAAACAAAGACCCTTGTGTAAACAAAGGTTACAAATGTAAACAAAGAACGCAAATGTAAACAGGCACTTTACGTAAGCAACGGTTCCAAATGTAAACAAAGAATAAAAATGTAAAAAAAGAATACAAATGTAGACTTCAAATGTAAACAAAAACTAAAACTGTAAAAAAAATACGACAAATGTAGACTTCAAATGTAAACAAAGACTACAAATGTAAACAAAGAACGCAAATGTAAACAACGGCTCTAAATCTAACAAAGACTAAAAATGTAAGAAAAAGACAACAAATATGGACTCCAAATGTAAATAAAGACTAGAAATGTAAACAGACTCTACATGAAAACAAAGCTGCAAGTGTGAACAAAGACTACAAATGTAAACATAGACTCTAAATGTAAACAAAGGCTGCAAAAGCTGATAAAAGACTACAAATGTAAACAAAGACTTTAAAAGTAAAAATATACTACAAATGTAAACAAAGACTGCAAATGTAAACAGACTCTAAATGTAGACAAAAACTAAATCTAAAGAAATACTGCAAATGTAAACAAGGACTACAAATGTAAACAAAGACTTTAAATGTAAACAAAGAATCTAAATGTAAACAGACTACAAATGTAAATAAAGTCTACAAACGTAAACAAAGACTCTAAATGTAAACAAAGAATGCAAATTTAGAAAAACTCTAATTGTAAACAAAGAATAAAAATGTAAAAAAAGAAATACTAAAGAAATAAAGAAATACTAAAGTCTAAAGAAATACTACAAATGTAAACAAGGACTCTAAATGTAAACAAAGTCTACAAATGTATACAAAGACTACAAATGTAAACAGACTCAAAATGTAAACAAATCTGTAAGTGTGAACAAAGACTACAAAAATAAACAAAGACTCTAAATGTAAACAAAGGCTGCAAATGTAAACAAAGACTACAAATGTACACAAAACTCTAAATCTAAACTAAGAATACATATGTAAACAAAACTCTAAATCTAAACAAAGACTACAAATGTAAACAAAGACTCTAAACCTAAACAAATACTACAAATAAAAACACTCTAAATGTAAACAAAGTCTACAAATGTAAACAAAGACTCTAAATGGAAAAAAAGGTAAACAAATACAAATGTAAACAGAGATTCTAAATGTATACGGGACTCTAAAAGTAAAGAAAGACTACAAATGTAAACAAAGAGCGCAAATGTTAAAACACAAAATGTGAACAAAGATTCTAAATGTAAACAGAGTACAAATGTAAACAAAGACAATAATGGTAAACAAAAATTATAAGTATAAACAAAGACCCTAAATGTAAACAAAGACCACAAATGTAAACAGACTCTAAATGTAAACAAAGACTACAAATGTAAACAAAAACTCTAAATGTAATCAAAACTCTAAATGTAAACATACTCTGAATGTATACAAAGACTATAAATAAGAACGAAGAGTACAAATGCAAACAAAGACTCTAAAAGTAAACAAAGGCTACAAATGTAAACAAAGAACGCACATGTAAAGAGGCACTGTATGTAAACAACGGTTCTAAATGTAAACAAAGACTAAAAATGTAAAAAAAAGAATACAAATGTAGATTTCAAATGTTAAGAAACACTACAAATGTACACAAAGAAAGAAAATGTAAACAGGCACTAAATGTAAACAACGGCTCTAAATCTAAACAAAGACTAAAAATGTAAGAAAAAGACAAGAAATGTAGACTCCATATGTAAACAAAGACTAGAAATGTAAACAAAGACTACAAATGAAAACAAAGGCTCTAAATGTAAACAAAGGCTTCAAAAGGTAAACAAAGTCTACAAATGTAAACAAAGACTGCAAATGGAAACAGACTCTAAATCTAAAGAAATACTACAAATGTAAACAAGGACTACAAATTTAAAGAAAGACTCTAAATGTAAACAAAGAATCTAAATGTAAACAAAGTCTACAAACGTAAGCAAAGACTCTAAAGGTAAACAAGGACTCTAAATGTAAACAAAGACTACAAATGTAAAAAAAGAAATACTAAAGAAATACTAAAGAAATAAAGAAATACTACAAAAATAAACAAAGACTTTAAATGTAAACAAAGGCTGCAAATGTAAACAAAGACTACAAATGTAAACAAATCTCTAAATCTAAACAAAGACTACAAATGTAAGCAAAGACCTAACAAATACTACAAATAAAAAAACTCTAAATGTAAACAAAGACTCAAAATCGAAACAAAAATAAACAAAAGTAAACAAATACAAACGTAAACAAAGATTCTAAATGTAAACTGGACTCTAAATGTAAAGAAAGACCACAAATATAAACAAAGAGCGCAAATGTTACGACACAAAATGTGAACAAAGACTCTAAATGTAAACAACGAGTACAAATGTAAACAAAGACAATAATGGTAAACAAAACTATAAGTATAAACAAAGACCCTAAATGTAAACAAAGACCACAAATGTAAACAGATTCTAAATGTAAACAAAGACTAAATCTAAAGAAATACTACAAATGTAAACAAGGACTTCAAATGTAAACAAAGACTCTAAATGTAAACAGAGAATCTAAATGTAAACAGACTACAAATGCAAATAAAGTCTACAAACGTAAACAAAGACTCTAAAGGTTGACAAGGACTCTTAATGTAAACAAAGACTCTAAAGGTTGACAAGGACTCTTAATGTAAACAAAGACTACAAATGTAAAAAAACTCTAAATGTAAACAAAGAATAAAAATGTAAAAATAGAAATACTAATGAAATAAAGAAATACTAAAGTCTAAAGGAATACTACAAATGTAAACAAGGACTCTAAATGTAAACAAAGTCTACAAATGTATACAAAGACTACAAATGTAAACAGACTCTAAAGCTAAACAAAGCTGTAATTGTGAATAAAGACTACAAAAGTAAACAAAGACTCTAAATGTAAACAGAGGCTGCAAATATAAACAAAGACTACAAATGTAAACAAAACTCTAAATCTAAACAAAGACTCTAAATCTAAACAAAGACTCTGAATATAAACAAAGACTAAAAATGTAAACAAAGACTCTAAACCTAAACAAAGACTACAAATAAAAACACTCTAAATGTAAACAAAGACTACATATGTAAACAAATACTCTAAATGGATACAAAGGCTACAAATGTTAACAAATACTACAAACGTAAACAAAGCCTCTAAATGTAAACAAAAACTACAAATTAAAACCGACTCTAAATGTAAACAAAAACTACAAATATAAACAAAGACTCTAAATGGAAACAGACTACGAAGAATACAAACGTAAATAAAGATTCTAAATGTAAACAGGAATATAAATGTAAAGAAAGACTACAAATGTAAATAAAAACTCTAAATGTAATCAAAATTTTAAATGTAAACATACTCTGAAAGTATACCAAGTCTGTAAATAAGAACAAAGGGTACAAATGCAAACAAAGACTCTAAAGGTAAACAAAGGCTACAAATGTAAACAAAGACTCTTGTGTAAACAAAGACTACATATGTAAACAAAAATCTACAAATGTAAACAGACTCTAAATGTAAACAGACTACAAATGTAAAAAAAGAATCTAAATGTAAACATAGTCTGTAAATGTAAACAAAATCTACAAATAAAAACAAACTGTAAATGTAAGCAAAGACTCTGAATGGAAAGAAAGACTACAAATGTAAAAAAAGACTACAAGCGTAAACAAAGACTCTAAATGTAAACAAAGACTTTAAATGTAAACAAAAACTCTAGGTGTCAACAAAGACTAAAAATGTAAACCAAGTCTACAAATGTAAACACTCTAAATGTAAACAAAAACTTCAAATGTAAACAAAGACTACAAATGTAAAAAGAGATTCTAAATGAAACAGACTACTAATGTAAACAAAGACTCTAAATGTAAACAAAAACTCTAGGTGTCAACAAAGACTAAAAATGTAAACAAAGTCTACAAATGTAAACACTCTAAATGTAAACAAAAACTTCAAATGTAAACAAAGACTCTAAATGTAAACAAACACTACAAATGTAAACAGACTCTAAACATAAACAAAGACTACAAGTGTAAACAAAGACTACAAATGTACACAAAGACACCAAATGTAAACAAAAACTCTAGGTGTAAACAAAGACCCTAGGTGTAAACAAAGACCCTAGGTGTAAACAAAGACTAAAATTGTTAACAAAGACTCTAAATGTAAACAAAATCTAAAAATGTAAACGAAGTCAACAAATGTAAACACTCTAAACGTAAACAAAGACTGCAAATGTAAACAAAGACTCTAAATGTAAACAAAGGCTACAAATGTAAACAAAGAGCGCAAATGTTAAGATCCAAAATGTAAACAAAGACTAAATATAAACAAAGACCCCAAATGTAAACAAAAACCACAAATGTAAACTGACTCTAAATGTAAACAAAAACTCTAAATGTAATCAAAACTCTAAATGTAAACATACTCTTAATGTATACAAAGACTATAAATAAGAACAAAGAGTACAAATGCAAACGAAGACTCTAAAAGGCTACAAATGTAAACAAAGACTCTTATGTAAACAAAGGCTACAGATGTAAAAAAAGAACGCAAATGTAAACAGGCACTTTATGTAAACAACGGTTCTAAATGTAAACAAAGACTAAAAATGTAAAAAAAAGAATACAAATGTAGACTTCAAATGTAAACAAAGACTACAAATGTAAACAGAGAACGCAAATGTAAACAGGTACTATATGTAAACAACGGCTCTAAATGTAAACAAAGACTAAAAATGTAAAAAAATACTACAAATGTAGACTTCAAATGTAAACAAAGACTACAAATGTACACAAAGAAAGAAAATGTAAACAGGCACTAAATGTAAACAACGGCTCTAAATCTAAACAAAGACTAAAAATGTAAGAAAAATACAACAAATGTAGACTCCATTTGTAAACAAAGACTACAAATTTAAACAGACTCTACATATAAACAAAGCTGCAAGTGTGAACAAAGACTACAAATGTAAACAAAGACTCTAAATACAAAACAAAGAATCTAAATGTAAACAAACTACAAATGTAAATAAAGTCTACAAACGTAAACAAAGACTCTAAAGGTAAACAAGGACTCTAAATGTAAACACTCTAAATGTAAACAAAGACTACAAATGTAAACAAAGACTCTAAATGGAAACAAAAGTAAACAAATACAAACGTAAACAAAGATTCTAAATGTAAACTGAACTCTAAATGTAAAGAAAGACTACAAATGTAAACAAAGAGCGCAAATGTTAAGACACAAAATGTGAACAAAGACTCTAAATGTAAACAAAGAATAAAAATGTAGAAAAAGAAATACTAAAGAAATACTAAAGAAATAAAGAAATACTACAAATGTAAAGAAGGACTCTAAATGTAGACAAAGTCTACAAATGTATACAAAGACTACAAATGTAAACAGACTCTAAATGTAAACAAATCTGTAAGTGTGAACAAACACTACAAAAATAAACAAAGACTCTAAATGTAAACAAAGGCTGCAAATGTAAACAAAGACTACAAATGTAAACAAAACTCTAAATCTAAACAAAGACTACAAATGTAAACAAAGACTCTAATGCAAAACAAATACTACAATTAAAACCACTCTAAATGTAAACAAAGACTACAAATGTAAACAAAGACTCTAAATGGAAACAAAAGTAAACAAATACAAACGTAAACAAAGATTCTAAATGTAAACTGGACTCTAAATGTAAAGAAAGACTACAAATGTAAACAAAGAGCGCAAATGTTAAGACACAAAATGTGAACAAAGACTCTAAATGTAAACAAAGAATAAAAATGTAGAAAAAGAAATACTAAAGAAATACTAAAGAAATAAAGAAATACTACAAATGTAAAGAAGGACTTTAAATGTAGACAAAGTCTACAAATGTATACAAAGACTACAAATGTAAACAGACTCTAAATGTAAACAAATCTGTAAGTGTGAAAAACACTACAAAAATAAACAAAGACTCTAAATGTAAACAAAGGCTGCAAATGTAAACAAAGACTACAAATGAAAACAGACTCAACATATAAACAAAGCTGCAAGTGTGAACAAAGACTACAAATGTAAACAAAGACTCTAAATGTAAACAAAAGCTTCAAAAGGTAAACAAAGTCTACAAATGTAAACAAAGACTGCAAATGGAAACAGACTCTAAATGTAAACAAAGACTAAATCTAAAGAAATACTACAAATGTAAACAAGGACTACAAATGTAAAGAAAGACTCTAAATGTAAACAAAGAATCTAAATGTAAACAAAGTCTACAAACGTAAGCAAAGACTCTAAAGGTAAACAAGGACTCTAAATGTAAACAAAGACTACAAATGTAAAAAAAGAAATACTAAAGAAATACTAAAGAAATAAAGAAATACTACAAATGTAAAGAAGGACTCTAAATGTAGACAAAGTCTACAAATGTATAAAAAGACTACAAATGTAAACAGACTCTAAATGTAAACAAATCTGTAAGTATGAACAAAGACTACAAAAATAAACAAAGACTTTAAATGTAAACAAAGGCTGCAAATGTAAACAAAGACTACAAATGTAAACAAATCTCTAAATCTAAACAAAGACTACAAATGTAAGCAAAGACTCTAAACCTAAACAAATACTACAAATAAAAAAACTCTAAATGTAAACAAAGACTGCAAATGTAAACAAAGACTCAAAATCGAAACAAAAATAAACAAAAGTAAACAAATACAAACGTAAACAAAGATTCTAAATGTAAACTGGACTCTAAATGTAAAGAAAGACCACAAATATAAACAAAGAGCGCAAATGTTACGACACAAATTGTGAAGAAAGACTCTAAATGTAAACAACGAGTACAAATGTAAACAAAGACAATAATGGTAAACAAAACTATAAGTATAAACAAAGACCCTAAATGTAAACAAAGACCACAAATGTAAACAGATTCTAAATGTAAACAAAGACTAAATCTAAAGAAATACTACAAATGTAAACAAGGACTTCAAATGTAAACAAAGACTCTAAATGTAAACAGAGAATCTGAATGTAAACAGACTACAAATGCAAATAAAGTCTACAAACGTAAACAAAGACTCTAAAGGTTGACAAGGACTCTTAATGTAAACAAAGACTACAAATGTAAAAAAACTCTAAATGTAAACAAAGAATAAAAATGTAAAAATAGAAATACTAAAGAAATAAAGAAATACTAAAGTCTAAAGGAATACTACAAATGTAAAGAAGGACTCTAAATGTAAACAAAGTCTACAAATGTATACAAAGACTACAAATGTAAACAGACTCTAAAGGTAAACAAAGCTGTAATTGTGAATAAAGACTACAAAAGTAAACAAAGACTCTAAATGTAAACAGAGGCTGCAAATATAAACAAAGACTACAAATGTAAACAAAACTCTAAATCTAAACAAAGACTCTAAATCTAAACAAAGACTCTGAATATAAACAAAGACTACAAATGTAAACAAAGACTCTAAACCTAAACAAAGACTACAAATAAAAACACTCTAAATGTAAACAAAGACTACATATGTAAACAAATACTCTAAATGGAAACAAAGGCTACAAATGTTAACAAATACTACAAACGTAAACAAAGCCTCTAAATGTAAACAAAAACTACAAATTAAAACCGACTCTAAATGTAAACAAAAACTACAAATATAAACAAAGACTCTAAATGGAAACAGACTACGAAGAATACAAACGTAAATAAAGATTCTAAATGTAAACAGGAATATAAATGTAAAGAAAGACTACAAATGTAAACAAAAACTCTAAATGTAATCAAAATTTTAAATGTAAACATACTCTGAAAGTATACCAAGTCTGTAAATAAGAACAAAGGGTACAAATGCAAACAAAGACTCTAAAGGTAAACAAAGACTACGAATGTAAACAAAGACTCTTGTGTAAACAAAGACTACATATGTAAACAAAAATCTACAAATGTAAACAGACACTAAATGTAAACAGACTACAAATGTAAAAAAAGAATCTAAATGTAAACATAGTCTGTAAATGTAAACAAAATCTACAAATAAAAACAAACTGTAAATGTAAGCAAAGACTCTGAATGGAAAGAAAGACTACAAATGTAAAAAAAGACTACAAGCGTAAACAAAGACTCTAAATGTAATCAAAGACTTTAAATGTAAACAAAAACTCTAGGTGTCAACAAAGACTAAAAATGTAAACAAAGTCTACAAATGTAAACACTCTAAATGTAAACAAAAACTTCAAATGTAAACAAAGACTACAAATGTAAAAAGAGATTCTAAATGAAACAGACTACTAATGTAAACAAAGACTCTAAATGTAAACAAAAACTCTAGTTGTCAACAAAGACTAAAAATGTAAATAAAGTCTACAAATGTAAACACTCTAAATGTAAACAAAAACTTCAAATGTAAACAAAGACTCTAAATGTAAACAAACACTACAAATGTAAACAGACTCTAAACATAAACAAAGACTACAAGTGTAAACAAAGACTTCAAATGTACACAAAGACACCAAATGTAAACAAAAACTCTAGGTGTAAATAAAGACTCTAGGTGTAAACAAAGACCCTAGGTGTAAACAAAGACCCTAGGTGTAAACAAAGACTAAAATTGTTAACAAAGACTCTAAACTTAAACAAAATCTAAAAATGTAAACGAAGTCAACAAATGTAAACACTCTAAATGTAAACAAAGACTGCAAATGTAAACAAAGACTCTAAATGAAAACAAAGGTTACAAATGTAAACAAAGAGCGCAAATGTTAAGATCCAAAATGTAAACAAAGACTAAATATAAACAAAGACCCCATATGTAAACAAAAACCACAAATGTAAACAGACTCTAAATGTAAACAAAACCTCTAAATGTAATCAAAACTCTAAATGTAAACATACTCTTAATGTATACAAAGACTATAAATAAGAACAAAGAGTACAAATGCAAACGAAGACTCTAAAAGGCTACAAATGTAAACAAAGACTCTTATGTAAACAAAGGCTACAGATGTAAAAAAAGAACGCAAATGTAAACAGGCACTTTATGTAAACAACGGTTCTAAATGTAAACAAAGACTAAAAATGTAAAAAAAAGAATACAAATGTAGACTTCAAATGTAAACAAAGACTACAAATGTAAACAGAGAACGCAAATGTAAACAGGTACTATATGTAAACAACGGCTCTAAATGTAAACAAAGACTAAAAATGTAAAAAACTTCTACAAATGTAGACTTCAAATGTAAACAAAGACTACAAAATGTACACAAAGAAAGAAAATGTAAACAGGCACTAAATGTAAACAACGGCTCTAAATCTAAACAAAGACTAAAAATGTAAGAAAAATACAACAAATGTAGACTCCATTTGTAAACAAAGACTACAAATTTAAACAGACTCTACATATAAACAAAGCTGCAAGTGTGAACAAAGACTACAAATGTAAACAAAGACTCTAAATGTAAACAAAGAATCTAAATGTAAACAAACTACAAATGTAAATAAAGTCTACAAACGTAAACAAAGACTCTAAAGGTAAACAAGGACTCTAAATGTAAACACTCTAAATGTAAACAAAGACTACAAATGTAAACAAAGACTCTAAATGGAAACAAAAGTAAACAAATACAAACGTAAACAAAGATTCTAAAGGTAAACTGGACTCTAAATGTAAAGAAAGACTACAAATGTAAACAAAGAGCGCAAATGTTAAGACACAAAATGTGAACAAAGACTCTAAATGTAAACAAAGAATAAAAATGTAGAAAAAGAAATACTAAAGAAATACTAAAGAAATAAAGAAATACTACAAATGTAAAGAAGGACTCTAAATGTAGACAAAGTCTACAAATGTATACAAAGACTACAAATGTAAACAGACTCTAAATGTAAACAAATCTGTAAGTGTGAACAAACACTACAAAAATAAACAAAGACTCTAAATGTAAACAAAGGCTGCAAATGTAAACAAAGACTACAAATGTAAACAAAACTCTAAATCTAAACAAAGACTACAAATGTAAACAAAGACTCTAATCCTAAACAAATACTACAATTAAAACCACTCTAAATGTAAACAAAGACTCTAAATGGAAACAAAAGTAAACAAATACAAATGTAAACAAAGATTCTAAATGTAAACTGGACTCTAAATGTAAAGAAAGACTACAAATGGAAACAAAGAGCGCAAATGTTAAGACACAAAATGTAAACAAAGAATCTAAATGTAAACAAACAACAAATGTAAATAAAGTCTACAAACGTAAACAAAAATTCTAAAGGTAAACAAGGACTCTAAATGTAAACAAAGACTCTAAATGTAAACAAAGACTACAAATGTAAAAAAACTCTAAATGTAAACAAAGAATAAAAATGTAGAAAAAGAAATACTAAAGAAATACTAAAGAAATAAAGAAATACTACAAATGTAAAGAAGGACTCTAAATGTAGACAAAGTCTACAAATGTATACAAAGACTACAAATGTAAACAAACTCTAAATCTAAACAAAGACTACAAATGTAAGCAAAGACTCTAAACCTAAACAAATACTACAAATAAAAACACTCTAAATGTAAACAAAGGCTGCAAATGTAAACAAAGACTCTAAATCGAAACAAAAGTAAACAAAAGTAAACAAATACAAACGTAAACAAAGATTCTAAATGTAAACTGGACTCTAAATGTAAACTGGACTCTAAATGTAAACTGGACTCTAAATGTAAAGAAAGACCACAAATATAAACAAAGAGCGCAAATGTTACGACACAAAATGTGAACAAAGACTCTAAATGTAAACAACGAGTACAAATGTAAACAAAGACAATAATGGTAAACAAAACTATAAGTATAAACAAAGACCTAAATGTAAACAAAGACCACAAATGTAAACAGACTCTAAATGTAAACAAAGACTAAATCTAAAGAAATACTACAAATGTAAACAAGGACTTCAAATGTAAACAAAGACTCTAAATGTAAACAAAGAATCTAAATGTAAACAGACTACAAATGTAAATAAAGTCTACAAACGTAAACAAAGACTCTAAAGGTTGACAAGGACTCTTAATGAAAACAAAGAATACAAATGTTAAAAAACTCTAAATATAAACAAAGAATAAAAATGTAAAAATAGAAATACTAAAGAAATAAAGAAATACTAAAGTCTAAACAAATACTACAAATGTAAACAAGGACTCTAAATGTAAACAAAGTCTACAAATGTATACAAAGACTACAAACGTAAACAAAGACTCTAAAGGTAAACAAGGACTCTAAATGTAAACAAAGACTTTAAATGTAAACAAAGTCTCTAATAAATGTAAACAAAGACTACAAATGTAAACAGACTCTAATTGTCAACAAAGAATACAAATGTAAACAGAGACTCTAAATGTAAATAAAGGCTCTAAATGTAAAGAGACTACAAAGGTAAACAAAGACTACATATGTAAACAAAGACTCTTAATGTAAATAAAGAGTAAAGATGTAAACAGACTACAAATGTAAACAAAGACTCTAAATGAAAACAAAGGCTACAAATGTAAACAAAGAGTACAAATATAAAAAAGACTACATATGTAAACAAAAACTCTAAATGTAGACAAAGACTACAAATAAAAAGAGACTGTAAATTTAAACATGGACTACAAATATAAACAAAGACTTTAAATGGAAACAAAGAGTACAAACCTAAACAAAGAATACAAACGTAAACAAAGACTCTAAGTGTAAACAAGGACTCTAAATAAAAGCAAAGACTCTAAATGTAAACAAAGACTGCAAATGTAAAAAAAGGCTCTAAATGTAAACACTCTAAATGTAAACAAAGACTCTAAATGTAAACAAAATCTAAAAATGTAAACGAAGTCTACAAATGTAAACACTCTAAATGTAAACAAAGACTGCAAATGTAAACAAAGACTCTAAATGTAAACAAAGGCTACAAATGTAAACAAAGAGTGCAAATGTTAAGATCCAAGATGTAAACAAAGACTCTAAATATAAACAAAGAGTAAAAATGTAAACAAAGACAATAATGGTAAACAAAACTATAAGTATAAAGGAAGACCCCAAATGTAAACAAAAACCACAAATGTAAACAGACTCTAAATGTAAACAAAGACTACAAATGTAAACAAAAACTCTAAATGTAATCAAAACTCTAAATGTAAACATACTCTGAATGTATACAAAGACTATAAATAAGAACAAAGAGTACAAATGCAAACGAAGACTCTAAAAGTAAACAAAGGTTACAAATGTAAACAAAGAACGCACATGTAAACAGGCACTTTACGTAAAAAACGGTTCCAAATGTAAACAAAGACTAAAAATGTAAAAAAAGAATACAAATGTAGACTTCAAATGTAAACAAAAACTAAAACTGTAAAAAAAATTCTACAAATGTAGACTTCAAATGTAAACAAAGACTAAATGTAAAGAAATACTACAGATGTAAACAAGGACTACAAATGTAAACGAAGGCTCTAAATTAAACAAAGAATCTAAATGTAAACAAACTACAAATGTAAATAAAGTCTACAAACGTAAACAAAGACTCTAGAGGAAAACAAGGACTCTAAATGTAAACAAAGACTCTAAATGTAAACAAAGACTCTAAATGTAAACAAAGACTACAAATGTAAAAAAAGAAATACTAAAGAAATAAAGAAATACTACAAATGTAAAGAAGGACTCTAAATGTAGACAAAGTCTACAAATGTATACAAAGACTACAAATGTAAACAGACTCTAAATGTAAACAAATTTGTAAGTGTGAACAAAGACTACAAAAATAAACAAAGACTCTAAATGTAAACAAAGGCTGCAAATGTAAACAAAG
Source organism: Salticus scenicus (assembly GCA_963930645.1). Classification (NCBI taxonomy): domain Eukaryota; kingdom Metazoa; phylum Arthropoda; class Arachnida; order Araneae; family Salticidae; genus Salticus; species Salticus scenicus. The sequence continues at coordinate 307,673,117 of OZ005655.1, forward strand.
ACTACAAATGTAAACAAAACTCTAAACTTAAACTAAGAATACATATGTAAACAAAACTATAAATCTAAACAAATACTACAAATGTAAACAAAGACTCTAAACCTAAACAAATACTACAAATAAAAACACTCTAAATGTAAACAAAGTCTACAAATGTAAACAAAGACTCTAAATGGAAACAAAGGTAAACAAATACAAACGTAAACAGAGATTCTAAATGTATACTCGACTCTAAATGTAAAGAAAGACTACAAATGTAAACAAAGACCGCAAATGTTAAGACACAAAATGTGAACAAAGATTCTAAATGTAAACAAAGACAATAATGGTAAACAAAAATTATAAGTATAAACAAAGACCCTAAATGTAAACAAAGACCACAAATGTAAACAGACTCTAAATGTAAACAAAGACTACAAATGTAAACAAAAACTCTAAATGTAATCAAAACTCTAAATGTAAACATACTCTGAATGTGTACAAAGACTATAAATAAGAACGAAGAGTACAAATGCAAACAAAGACTCTTGTGTAAACAAAGGTTACAAATGTAAACAAAGAACGCAAATGTAAACAGGCACTTTACGTAAACAACGGTTCCAAATATAAACAAAGACTAAAAATGTAAAAAAAGAATACAAATGTAGACTTCAAATGTAAACAAAAACTAAAACTGTAAAAAAAATACTACAAATGTAGACTTCAAATGTAAACAAAGACTACAAATGTAAACAAAGAACGCAAATGTAAACAACGGCTCTAAATCTAACAAAGACTAAAAATGTAAGAAAAAGACAACAAATGTGGACTCCAAATGTAAATAAAGACTAGAAATGCAAACAGACTCTACATGAAAACAAAGCTGCAATTGTGAACAAAGACTACAAATGTAAACATAGACTCTAAATGTAAACAAAGGCTGCAAAAGCTGATAAAAGACTACAAATGTAAACAAAGTCTCTAAAAGTAAAATTATACTACAAATGTAAACAAAGACTGCAAATGTAAACAGACTCTAAATGTAGACAAAAACTAAATCTAAAGAAATACTGCAAATGTAAACAAGGACTACAAATGTAAACAAAGACTTTAAATGTAAACAAAGAATCTAAATGTAAACAGACTACAAATGTAAATAAAGTCTACAAACGTAAACAAAGACTCTAAAGGTAAACACGGGCTCTAAATGTAAACAAAGACTCTAAATGTAAACAAAGAATGCAAATGTAAAAAACTCTAATTGTAAACAAAGAATAAAAATGTAAAAAAAGAAATACTAAAGAAATAAAGAAATACTAAAGTCTAAAGAAATACTACAAATGTAAACAAGGACTCTAAATGTAAACAAAGTCTACAAATGTATACAAAGACTACAAATGTAAACAGACTCAAAATGTAAACAAATCTGTAAGTGTGAACAAAGACTACAAAAATAAACAAAGACTCTAAATGTAAACAAAGGCTGCAAATGTAAACAAAGACTACAAATGTACACAAAACTCTAAATCTAAACTAAGAATACATATGTAAACAAAACTCTAAATCTAAACAAAGACTACAAATGTAAACAAAGACTCTAAACCTAAACAAATACTACAAATAAAAGCACTCTAAATGTAAACAAAGTCTACAAATGTAAACAAAGAATCTAAATGGAAAAAAAGGTAAACAAATACAAATGTAAACAGAGATTCTAAATGTATACGGGACTCTAAAAGTAAAGAAAGACTACAAATGTAAACAAAGAGCGCAAATGTTAAAACACAAAATGTGAACAAAGATTCTAAATGTAAACAGAGTACAAATGTAAACAAAGACAATAATGGTAAACAAAAATTATAAGTATAAACAAAGACCCTAAATGTAAACAAAGACCACAAATGTAAACAGACTCTAAATGTAAACAAAGACTACAAATGTAAACAAAAACTCTAAATGTAATCAAAACTCTAAATGTAAACATACTCTGAATGTATACAAAGACTATAAATAAGAACGAAGAGTACAAATGCAAACAAAGACTCTAAAAGTAAACAAAGGCTACAAATGTAAACAAAGAACGCACATGTAAAGAGGTACTTTATGTAAACAACGGTTCTAAATGTAAACAAAGACTAAAAATGTAAAAAAAAGAATACAAATGTAGATTTCAAATGTTAACAAACACTACAAATGTACACAAAGAAAGAAAATGTAAACAGGCACTAAATGTAAACAACGGCTCTAAATCTAAACAAAGACTAAAAATGTAAGAAAAAGACAAGAAATGTAGACTCCATATGTAAACAAAGACTAGAAATGTAAACAAAGACTACAAATGAAAACAGACTCAACATATAAACAAAGCTGCAAGTGTGAACAAAGACTACAAATGTAAACAAAGACTCTAAATGTAAACAAAGGCTTCAAAAGGTAAACAAAGTCTACAAATGTAAACAAAGACTGCAAATGGAAACAGACTCTAAATGTAAACAAAGACTAAATCTAAAGAAATACTACAAATGTAAACAAGGACTACAAATGTAAAGAAAGACTCTAAATGTAAAGAAAGAATCTAAATGTAAACAAAGTCTACAAACGTAAGCAAAGACTCTAAAGGTAAACAAGGACTCTAAATGTAAACAAAGACTACAAATGTAAAAAAAGAAATACTAAAGAAATAAAGAAATACTACAAATGTAAAGAAGGACTCTAAATGTAGACAAAGTCTACAAATGTATAAAAAGACTACAAATGTAAACAGACTCTAAATGTAAACAAATCTGTAAGTATGAACAAAGACTACAAAAATAAACAAAGACTTTAAATGTAAACAAAGGCTGCAAATGTAAACAAACACTACAAATGTAAACAAATCTCTAAATCTAAACAAAGACTACAAATGTAAGCAAAGACTCTAAACCTAAACAAATACTACAAATAAAAAAACTCTAAATGTAAACAAAGACTGCAAATGTAAACAAAGACTCAAAATCGAAACAAAAATAAACAAAAGTAAACAAATACAAACGTAAACAAAGATTCTAAATGTAAACTGGACTCTAAATGTAAAGAAAGACCACAAATATAAACAAAGAGCGCAAATGTTACGACACAAAATGTGAAGAAAGACTCTAAATGTAAACAACGAGTACAAATGTAAACAAAGACAATAATGGTAAACAAAACTATAAGTATAAACAAAGACCCTAAATGTAAACAAAGACCACAAATGTAAACAGATTCTAAATGTAAACAAAGACTAAATCTAAAGAAATACTACAAATGTAAACAAGGACTTCAAATGTAAACAAAGACTCTAAATGTAAACAGAGAATCTAAATGTAAACAGACTACAAATGCAAATAAAGTCTACAAACGTAAACAAAGACTCTAAAGGTTGACAAGGACTCTTAATGTAAACAAAGACTACAAATGTAAAAAAACTCTAAATGTAAACAAAGAATAAAAATGTAAAAATAGAAATACTAAAGAAATAAAGAAATACTAAAGTCTAAAGGAATACTACAAATGTAAACAAGGACTCTAAATGTAAACAAAGTCTAAAAATGTATACAAAGACTACAAATGTAAACAGACACTAAAGGTAAACAAAGCTGTAATTGTGAATAAAGACTACAAAAGTAAACAAAGACTCTAAATGTAAACAGAGGCTGCAAATATAAACAAAGACTACAAATGTAAACAAAACTCTAAATCTAAACAAAGACTCTAAATCTAAACAAAGACTCTGAATATAAACAAAGACTACAAATGTAAACAAAGACTCTAAACCTAAACAAAGACTACAAATAAAAACACTCTAAATGTAAACAAAGACTACATATGTAAACAAATACTCTAAATGGAAACAAAGGCTACAAATGTTAACAAATACTACAAACGTAAACAAAGCCTCTAAATGTAAACAAAAACTACAAATTAAAACCGACTCTAAATGTAAACAAAAACTACAAATATAAACAAAGACTCTAAATGGAAACAGACTACGAAGAATACAAACGTAAATAAAGATTCTAAATGTAAACAGGAATATAAATGTAAAGAAAGACTACAAATGTAAACAAAAACTCTAAATGTAATCAAAATTTTAAATGTAAACATACTCTGAAAGTATACCAAGTCTGTAAATAAGAACAAAGGGTACAAATGCAAACAAAGACTCTAAAGGTAAACAAAGACTACAAATGTAAACAAAGACTCTTGTGTAAACAAAGACTACATATGTAAACAAAAATCTACAAATGTAAACAGACTCTAAATGTAAACAGACTACAAATGTAAAAAAAGAATCTAAATGTAAACATAGTCTGTAAATGTAAACAAAATCTACAAATAAAAACAAACTGTAAATGTAAGCAAAGACTCTGAATGGAAAGAAAGACTACAAATGTAAAAAAAGACTACAAGCGTAAACAAAGACTCTAAATGTAATCAAAGCCTTTAAATGTAAACAAAAACTCTAGGTGTCAACAAAGACTAAAAATGTAAACAAAGTCTACAAATGTAAACACTCTAAATGTAAACAAAAACTTCAAATGTAAACAAAGACTACAAATGTAAAAAGAGATTCTAAATGAAACAGACTACTAATGTAAACAAAGACTCTAAATGTAAACAAAAACTCTAGGTGTCAACAAAGACTAAAAATGTAAACAAAGTCTACAAATGTAAACACTCTAAATGTAAACAAAAACTTCAAATGTAAACAAAGACTCTAAATGTAAACAAACACTACAAATGTAAACAGACTCTAAACATAAACAAAGACTACAAGTGTAAACAAAGACTTCAAATGTACACAAAGACACCAAATGTAAACAAAAACTCTAGGTGTAAATAAAGACCCTAGGTGTAAACAAAGACCCTAGGTGTAAACAAAGACCCTAGGTGTAAACAAAGACTAAAATTGTTAACAAAGACTCTAAACTTAAACAAAATCTAAAAATGTAAACGAAGTCAACAAATGTAAACACTCTAAATGTAAACAAAGACTGCAAATGTAAACAAAGACTCTAAATGTAAACAAAGGCTACAAATGTAAACAAAGAGCGCAAATGTTAAGATCCAAAATGTAAACAAAGACTAAATATAAACAAAGACCCCAAATGTAAACAAAAACCACAAATGTAAACAGACTCTAAATGTAAACAAAACCTCTAAATGTAATCAAAACTCTAAATGTAAACATACTCTTAATGTATACAAAGACTATAAATAAGAACAAAGAGTACAAATGCAAACGAAGACTCTAAAAGGCTACAAATGTAAACAAAGACTCTTATGTAAACAAAGGCTACAGATGTAAAAAAAGAACGCAAATGTAAACAGGCACTTTATGTAAACAACGGTTCTAAATGTAAACAAAGACTCTAAATGTAAACAAAGAATCTAAATGTAAACAAACTACAAATGTAAATAAAGTCTACAAACGTAAACAAAGACTCTAAAGGTAAACAAGGACTCTAAATGTAAACAAAGACTACAAATGTAAACAAAGACTCTAAATGGAAACAAAGGTAAACAAATACAAACGTAAACAGAGATTCTAAATGTATACTCGACTCTAAATGTAAAGAAAGACTACAAATGTAAACAAAGACCGCAAATGTTAAGACACAAAATGTGAACAAAGATTCTAAATGTAAACAAAGACAATAATGGTAAACAAAAATTATAAGTATAAACAAAGACCCTAAATGTAAACAAAGACCACAAATGTAAACAGACTCTAAATGTAAACAAAGACTACAAATGTAAACAAAAACTCTAAATGTAATCAAAACTCTAAATGTAAACATACTCTGAATGTGTACAAAGACTATAAATAAGAACGAAGAGTACAAATGCAAACAAAGACTCTTGTGTAAACAAAGGTTACAAATGTAAACAAAGAACGCAAATGTAAACAGGCACTTTACGTAAACAACGGTTCCAAATATAAACAAAGACTAAAAATGTAAAAAAAGAATACAAATGTAGACTTCAAATGTAAACAAAAACTAAAACTGTAAAAAAAATACTACAAATGTAGACTTCAAATGTAAACAAAGACTACAAATGTAAACAAAGAACGCAAATGTAAACAACGGCTCTAAATCTAACAAAGACTAAAAATGTAAGAAAAAGACAACAAATGTGGACTCCAAATGTAAATAAAGACTAGAAATGCAAACAGACTCTACATGAAAACAAAGCTGCAATTGTGAACAAAGACTACAAATGTAAACATAGACTCTAAATGTAAACAAAGGCTGCAAAAGCTGATAAAAGACTACAAATGTAAACAAAGTCTCTAAAAGTAAAATTATACTACAAATGTAAACAAAGACTGCAAATGTAAACAGACTCTAAATGTAGACAAAAACTAAATCTAAAGAAATACTGCAAATGTAAACAAGGACTACAAATGTAAACAAAGACTTTAAATGTAAACAAAGAATCTAAATGTAAACAGACTACAAATGTAAATAAAGTCTACAAACGTAAACAAAGACTCTAAAGGTAAACACGGGCTCTAAATGTAAACAAAGACTCTAAATGTAAACAAAGAATGCAAATGTAAAAAACTCTAATTGTAAACAAAGAATAAAAATGTAAAAAAAGAAATACTAAAGAAATAAAGAAATACTAAAGTCTAAAGAAATACTACAAATGTAAACAAGGACTCTAAATGTAAACAAAGTCTACAAATGTATACAAAGACTACAAATGTAAACAGACTCAAAATGTAAACAAATCTGTAAGTGTGAACAAAGACTACAAAAATAAACAAAGACTCTAAATGTAAACAAAGGCTGCAAATGTAAACAAAGACTACAAATGTACACAAAACTCTAAATCTAAACTAAGAATACATATGTAAACAAAACTCTAAATCTAAACAAAGACTACAAATGTAAACAAAGACTCTAAACCTAAACAAATACTACAAATAAAAGCACTCTAAATGTAAACAAAGTCTACAAATGTAAACAAAGAATCTAAATGGAAAAAAAGGTAAACAAATACAAATGTAAACAGAGATTCTAAATGTATACGGGACTCTAAAAGTAAAGAAAGACTACAAATGTAAACAAAGAGCGCAAATGTTAAAACACAAAATGTGAACAAAGATTCTAAATGTAAACAGAGTACAAATGTAAACAAAGACAATAATGGTAAACAAAAATTATAAGTATAAACAAAGACCCTAAATGTAAACAAAGACCACAAATGTAAACAGACTCTAAATGTAAACAAAGACTACAAATGTAAACAAAAACTCTAAATGTAATCAAAACTCTAAATGTAAACATACTCTGAATGTATACAAAGACTATAAATAAGAACGAAGAGTACAAATGCAAACAAAGACTCTAAAAGTAAACAAAGGCTACAAATGTAAACAAAGAACGCACATGTAAAGAGGTACTTTATGTAAACAACGGTTCTAAATGTAAACAAAGACTAAAAATGTAAAAAAAAGAATACAAATGTAGATTTCAAATGTTAACAAACACTACAAATGTACACAAAGAAAGAAAATGTAAACAGGCACTAAATGTAAACAACGGCTCTAAATCTAAACAAAGACTAAAAATGTAAGAAAAAGACAAGAAATGTAGACTCCATATGTAAACAAAGACTAGAAATGTAAACAAAGACTACAAATGAAAACAGACTCAACATATAAACAAAGCTGCAAGTGTGAACAAAGACTACAAATGTAAACAAAGACTCTAAATGTAAACAAAGGCTTCAAAAGGTAAACAAAGTCTACAAATGTAAACAAAGACTGCAAATGGAAACAGACTCTAAATGTAAACAAAGACTAAATCTAAAGAAATACTACAAATGTAAACAAGGACTACAAATGTAAAGAAAGACTCTAAATGTAAAGAAAGAATCTAAATGTAAACAAAGTCTACAAACGTAAGCAAAGACTCTAAAGGTAAACAAGGACTCTAAATGTAAACAAAGACTACAAATGTAAAAAAAGAAATACTAAAGAAATAAAGAAATACTACAAATGTAAAGAAGGACTCTAAATGTAGACAAAGTCTACAAATGTATAAAAAGACTACAAATGTAAACAGACTCTAAATGTAAACAAATCTGTAAGTATGAACAAAGACTACAAAAATAAACAAAGACTTTAAATGTAAACAAAGGCTGCAAATGTAAACAAACACTACAAATGTAAACAAATCTCTAAATCTAAACAAAGACTACAAATGTAAGCAAAGACTCTAAACCTAAACAAATACTACAAATAAAAAAACTCTAAATGTAAACAAAGACTGCAAATGTAAACAAAGACTCAAAATCGAAACAAAAATAAACAAAAGTAAACAAATACAAACGTAAACAAAGATTCTAAATGTAAACTGGACTCTAAATGTAAAGAAAGACCACAAATATAAACAAAGAGCGCAAATGTTACGACACAAAATGTGAAGAAAGACTCTAAATGTAAACAACGAGTACAAATGTAAACAAAGACAATAATGGTAAACAAAACTATAAGTATAAACAAAGACCCTAAATGTAAACAAAGACCACAAATGTAAACAGATTCTAAATGTAAACAAAGACTAAATCTAAAGAAATACTACAAATGTAAACAAGGACTTCAAATGTAAACAAAGACTCTAAATGTAAACAGAGAATCTAAATGTAAACAGACTACAAATGCAAATAAAGTCTACAAACGTAAACAAAGACTCTAAAGGTTGACAAGGACTCTTAATGTAAACAAAGACTACAAATGTAAAAAAACTCTAAATGTAAACAAAGAATAAAAATGTAAAAATAGAAATACTAAAGAAATAAAGAAATACTAAAGTCTAAAGGAATACTACAAATGTAAACAAGGACTCTAAATGTAAACAAAGTCTAAAAATGTATACAAAGACTACAAATGTAAACAGACACTAAAGGTAAACAAAGCTGTAATTGTGAATAAAGACTACAAAAGTAAACAAAGACTCTAAATGTAAACAGAGGCTGCAAATATAAACAAAGACTACAAATGTAAACAAAACTCTAAATCTAAACAAAGACTCTAAATCTAAACAAAGACTCTGAATATAAACAAAGACTACAAATGTAAACAAAGACTCTAAACCTAAACAAAGACTACAAATAAAAACACTCTAAATGTAAACAAAGACTACATATGTAAACAAATACTCTAAATGGAAACAAAGGCTACAAATGTTAACAAATACTACAAACGTAAACAAAGCCTCTAAATGTAAACAAAAACTACAAATTAAAACCGACTCTAAATGTAAACAAAAACTACAAATATAAACAAAGACTCTAAATGGAAACAGACTACGAAGAATACAAACGTAAATAAAGATTCTAAATGTAAACAGGAATATAAATGTAAAGAAAGACTACAAATGTAAACAAAAACTCTAAATGTAATCAAAATTTTAAATGTAAACATACTCTGAAAGTATACCAAGTCTGTAAATAAGAACAAAGGGTACAAATGCAAACAAAGACTCTAAAGGTAAACAAAGACTACAAATGTAAACAAAGACTCTTGTGTAAACAAAGACTACATATGTAAACAAAAATCTACAAATGTAAACAGACTCTAAATGTAAACAGACTACAAATGTAAAAAAAGAATCTAAATGTAAACATAGTCTGTAAATGTAAACAAAATCTACAAATAAAAACAAACTGTAAATGTAAGCAAAGACTCTGAATGGAAAGAAAGACTACAAATGTAAAAAAAGACTACAAGCGTAAACAAAGACTCTAAATGTAATCAAAGCCTTTAAATGTAAACAAAAACTCTAGGTGTCAACAAAGACTAAAAATGTAAACAAAGTCTACAAATGTAAACACTCTAAATGTAAACAAAAACTTCAAATGTAAACAAAGACTACAAATGTAAAAAGAGATTCTAAATGAAACAGACTACTAATGTAAACAAAGACTCTAAATGTAAACAAAAACTCTAGGTGTCAACAAAGACTAAAAATGTAAACAAAGTCTACAAATGTAAACACTCTAAATGTAAACAAAAACTTCAAATGTAAACAAAGACTCTAAATGTAAACAAACACTACAAATGTAAACAGACTCTAAACATAAACAAAGACTACAAGTGTAAACAAAGACTTCAAATGTACACAAAGACACCAAATGTAAACAAAAACTCTAGGTGTAAATAAAGACCCTAGGTGTAAACAAAGACCCTAGGTGTAAACAAAGACCCTAGGTGTAAACAAAGACTAAAATTGTTAACAAAGACTCTAAACTTAAACAAAATCTAAAAATGTAAACGAAGTCAACAAATGTAAACACTCTAAATGTAAACAAAGACTGCAAATGTAAACAAAGACTCTAAATGTAAACAAAGGCTACAAATGTAAACAAAGAGCGCAAATGTTAAGATCCAAAATGTAAACAAAGACTAAATATAAACAAAGACCCCAAATGTAAACAAAAACCACAAATGTAAACAGACTCTAAATGTAAACAAAACCTCTAAATGTAATCAAAACTCTAAATGTAAACATACTCTTAATGTATACAAAGACTATAAATAAGAACAAAGAGTACAAATGCAAACGAAGACTCTAAAAGGCTACAAATGTAAACAAAGACTCTTATGTAAACAAAGGCTACAGATGTAAAAAAAGAACGCAAATGTAAACAGGCACTTTATGTAAACAACGGTTCTAAATGTAAACAAAGACTCTAAATGTAAACAAAGAATCTAAATGTAAACAAACTACAAATGTAAATAAAGTCTACAAACGTAAACAAAGACTCTAAAGGTAAACAAGGACTCTAAATGTAAACAAAGACTACAAATGTAAACAAAGACTCTAAATGGAAACAAAAGTAAACAAATACAAACGTAAACAAAGATTCTAAATGTAAACTGGACTCTAAATGTAAAGAAAGACTACAAATGTAAACAAAGAGCGCAAATGTTAAGACACAAAATGTGAACAAAGACTCTAAATGTAAACAAAGAATAAAAATGTAGAAAAAGAAATACTAAAGAAATACTAAAGAAATAAAGAAATACTACAAATGTAAAGAAGGACTCTAAATGTAGACAAAGTCTACAAATGTATACAAAGACTACAAATGTAAACAGACTCTAAATGTAAACAAATCTGTAAGTGTGAACAAACACTACAAAAATAAACAAAGACTCTAAATGTAAACAAAGGCTGCAAATGTAAACAAAGACTACAAATGTAAACAAAACTCTAAATCTAAACAAAGACTACAAATGTAAACAAAGACTCTTATCCTAAACAAATACTACAATTAAAACCACTCTAAATGTAAACAAAGACTACAAATGTAAACAAAGACTCTAAATGGAAACAAAAGTAAACAAATACAAACGTAAACAAAGATTCTAAATGTAAACTGGACTCTAAATGTAAAGAAAGACTACAAATGTAAACAAAGAGCGCAAATGTTAAGACACAAAATGTGAACAAAGACTCTAAATGTAAACAAAGAATAAAAATGTAGAAAAAGAAATACTAAAGAAATACTAAAGAAATAAAGAAATACTACAAATGTAAAGAAGGACTCTAAATGTAGACAAAGTCTACAAATGTATACAAAGACTACAAATGTAAACAGACTCTAAATGTAAACAAATCTGTAAGTGTTAAAAAACACTACACAAATAAACAAAGACTCTAAATGTAAACAAAGGCTGCAAATGTAAACAAAGACTACAAATGTAAACAAAACTCTAAATCTAAACAAAGACTACAAATGTAAACAAAGACTCTAATCCTAAACAAATACTACAATTAAAACCACTCTAAATGTAAACAAAGACTCTAAATGGAAACAAAAGTAAACAAATACAAATGTAAACAAAGATTCTAAATGTAAACTGGACTCTAAATGTAAAGAAAGACTACAAATGGAAACAAAGAGCGCAAATGTTAAGACACAAAATGTAAACAAAGAATCTAAATGTAAACAAACAACAAATGTAAATAAAGTCTACAAACGTAAACAAAGACTCTAAAGGTAAACAAGGACTCTAAATGTAAACAAAGATTCTAAATGTAAACAAAGACTACAAATGTAAAAAAACTCTAAATGTAAACAAAGAATAAAAATGTAGAAAAAGAAATACTAAAGAAATACTAAAGAAATAAAGAAATACTACAAATGTAAAGAAGGACTCTAAATGTAGACAAAGTCTACAAATGTATACAAAGACTACAAATGTAAACAGACTCTAAATGTGAACAAATCTGTAAGTATGAACAAAGACTGCAAAAATAAACAAAGACTTTAAATGTAAACAAAGGCTGCAAATGTAAACAAAGACTACAAATGTAAACAAACTCTAAATCTAAACAAAGACTACAAATGTAAGCAAAGACTCTAAACCTAAACAAATACTTCAAATAAAAACACTCTAAATGTAAACAAAGGCTGCAAATGTAAACAAAGACTCTAAATCGAAACAAAAGTAAACAAAAGTAAACAAATACAAACGTAAACAAAGATTCTAAATGTAAACTGGACTCTAAATGTAAACTGGACTCTAAATGTAAAGAAAGACTACAAATGGAAACAAAGAGCGCAAATGTTAAGACACAAAATGTAAACAAAGAATCTAAATGTAAACAAACAACAAATGTAAATAAAGTCTACAAACGTAAACAAAGACTCTAAAGGTAAACAAGGACTCTAAATGTAAACAAAGATTCTAAATGTAAACAAAGACTACAAATGTAAAAAAACTCTAAATGTAAACAAAGAATAAAAATGTAGAAAAAGAAATACTAAAGAAATACTAAAGAAATAAAGAAATACTACAAATGTAAAGAAGGACTCTAAATGTAGACAAAGTCTACAAATGTATACAAAGACTACAAATGTAAACAGACTCTAAATGTGAACAAATCTGTAAGTATGAACAAAGACTGCAAAAATAAACAAAGACTTTAAATGTAAACAAAGGCTGCAAATGTAAACAAAGACTACAAATGTAAACAAACTCTAAATCTAAACAAAGACTACAAATGTAAGCAAAGACTCTAAACCTAAACAAATACTTCAAATAAAAACACTCTAAATGTAAACAAAGGCTGCAAATGTAAACAAAGACTCTAAATCGAAACAAAAGTAAACAAAAGTAAACAAATACAAACGTAAACAAAGATTCTAAATGTAAACTGGACTCTAAATGTAAACTGGACTCTAAATGTAAAGAAAGACTACAAATATAAACAAAGAGCGCAAATGTTACGACACAAAATGTGAACAAAGACTCTAAATGTAAACAACGAGTACAAATGTAAACAAAGACAATAATGGTAAACAAAACTATAAGTATAAACAAAGACCCTAAATGTAAACAAAGACCACAAATGTAAACAGACTCTAAATGTAAACAAAGACTAAATCTAAAGAAATACTACAAATGTAAACAAGGACTTCAAATGTAAACAAAGACTCTAAATGTAAACAAAGAATCTAAATGTAAACAGACTACAAATGTAAATAAAGTCTACAAACGTAAACAAAGACTCTAAAGGTTGACAAGGACTCTTAATGTAAACAAAGTCTACAAATGTATACAAAGACTACAAACGTAAACAAAGACTCTAAAGGTAAACAAGGACTCTAAATGTAAACAAAGACTTTAAATGTAAACAAAGTCTCTAATAAAAGTAAACAAAGACTACAAATGTAAACAGACTCTAATTGTCAACAAAGAATACAAATTTAAACAAAGGCTCTAAATGTAAACAACGATTACAAATGTAAACAGAGACTCTAAATGTAAATAAAGGCTCTAAATGTAAAGAGACTACAAAGGTAAACAAAGACTACATATGTAAACAAAGACTCTTAATGTAAATAAAGAGTAAAGATGTAAACAGACTACAAATGTAAACAAAGAGTAAAAATATAAAAAAGATGTAAACAAAGACTCTAAATGTAGACAAAGACTACAAATAAAAGAGACTGTAAATTTAAACATGGACTACAAATATAAACAAAGACTTTAAATGGAAAAAAAGAGTACAAACCTAAACAAAGAATACAAACGTAAACAAAGACTCTAAGTGTAAACAAGGACTCTAAATAAAAGCAAAGACTCTAAATGTAAACAAAGACTGCAAATGTAAAAAAAGGCTCTAAATGTAAACACTCTAAATGTAAACAAAGACTCTAAATGTAAACAAAGACACTAAATGTAATCAAAAACTCTAGGTGTAAACAAAGACCCTAGGTGTAAACAAAGACTAAAATTGTTAACAAAGACTCTAAATGTAAACAAAATCTAAAAATGTAAACGAAGTCTACAAATGTAAACACTCTAAATGTAAACAGAGACTGCAAATGTAAACAAAGACTCTAAATGTAAACAAAGACTACAAATGTAAACAAAGAGCGCAAATGTTAAGATCCAAGATGTAAACAAAGACGCTAAATATAAACAAAGAGTAAAAATGTAAACAAAGACAATAATGGTAAACAAAACTATAAGTATAAAGAAAGACCCCAAATGTAAACAAAAACCACAAATGTAAACAGACTCTAAATGTAAACAAAGACTACAAATGTAAACAAAAACTCTAAATGTAATCAAAACTCTAAATATAAACATACTCTGAATGTATACAAAGACTATAAATAAGAACAAAGAGTACAAATGCAAACGAAGACTCTAAAAGTAAACAAAGGTTACAAATGTAAACAAAGAACGCACATGTAAACAGGCACTTTATGTAAACAACGGTTCTAAATGTAAACAAAGACTAAAAATGTAAAAAAAAGAATACAAATGTAGATTTCAAATGTAAACAAAGACTACAAATGTAAACAGAGAACGCAAATGTAAACAGACTCTAAATGTAAACAAAGACTAAATCTAAAGAAATACTACAGATGTAAACAAGGACTACAAATGTAAACGAAGACTCTAAATGTAAACAAAGACTACAAATGTAAACAAAACCTCTAAATGTAATCAAAACTCTAAATGTATCCATACTCTAAATGTATATAAAGACTATAAATAAGAACGAAGAGAACAAATGCAAACAAAGACTCTTGTGTAAACAAAGGCTACAAACGTAAACAAAGACTCTAAAGGTTCACAAGGACTCTTAATGTAAACAAAGACTACAAATGTAAACAAAAACTCTAAATGTAAACAAAGTCTACAAATGTAAACACTCTAAATGTAAACAAAAACTTCAAATGTAAACAAACACTCTAAATATAAACAAACACTACAAATGTAAACAGACTCTAAACATAAACAAAGACTACAAGCATAAACAAGGACTACAAAAGTACACAAAGAGCACAAATGTTAAGAGACTCAAAATGTAAACAAAGAATCTAAATGTAAACAAAGTCTCTAATAAAAGTAAACAAAGACTACAAATGTAAACAGACTCTAATTGTCAACAAAGAATACAAATTTAAACAAAGGCTTTAAATGTAAACAAAGATTACAAATGTAAACAGAGACTCTAAATGTAAATAAAGGCTCTAAATGTAAAGAGACTACAAATGTAAACAAAGACTACATATGTAAATAAAGACTCTTAATGTAAATAAAGAGTAAAGATGTAAACAGACTACAAATGTAAACAAAGACTCTAAATGAAAACAAAGGCTACAAATGTAAACAAAGAGTACAAATATAAAAAAGACTATAAATGTAAACAAAGACTCTAAATGTAGACAAAGACTACAAATAAAAAGAGACTGTAAATTTAAACATGGACTACAAATGTAAACAACGTGTACAAATTTAAACAGGCACTGAATGTAAATAAAAGCTCTAAACGTAAACAAAGACTACAAATGTAAACAAAGACTACAAATATAAACAAAGACTTTAAATGGAAACAAAGAGTACAAACCTAAAGAAAGAATACAAACGTAAACAAAGACTCTAAGTGTAAACAAGGACTCTAAATAAAAGCAAAGACTCTAAATGTAAACAAAGACTGCAAATGTAAAAAAAGGCTCTAAATGTAAACACTCTAAATGTAAACAAAGACTCTAAATGTAAACGAAGACACTAAATGTAAACAAAAACTCTAGGTGTAAACAAAGACCCTAGGTGTAAACAAAGACTAAATTTGTTAAAAAAGACTCTAAATGTAAACAAAATCTAAAAATGTAAACGAAGTCTACAAATGTAATCACTCTAAATGTAAACAAAGACTGCAAATGTAAACAAAGACTCTAAATGTAAACAAAGGCTACAAATGTAAACAAAGAGCGCAAATGTTAAGATCCAAAATGTAAACAAAGACTCTAAATATAAACAAAGAGTACAAATGTAAACAAAGACAATAATGGTAAACAAAACTATAAGTATAAACAAAGACCCTAAATGTAAAGAAAGACCACAAATGTAAACAGACTCTAAATGTAAACAAAGACTAAATCTAAAGAAATACTACAAATGTAAACAAGGACTCTAAATGTAAACAAAGAATCTAAATGTAAACTGACTACAAATGTAAATAAAGTCTACAAACGTAAACAAAGACTCTAAAGGTTGACAAGGACTCTTAATGTATACAAAGACTACAAATGTAAAAAAACTCTAAATGTAAACAAAGAATAAAAATGTAAAAATAGAAATACTAAAGAAATAAAGAAATACTAAAGTCTAAAGAAATACTACAAATGTAAACAAAGACTACAAATGTAAACAAAAACTCTAAATGTAAACAAAGTCTACAAATGTAAACACTCTAAATGTAAACAAAAACTTCAAATGTAAACAAACACTCTAAATATAAACAAACACTACAAATGTAAACAGACTCTAAACATAAACAAAGACTTCAAATGTACACAAAGAGCACAAATGTTAAGAGACTCAAAATGTAAACAAAGAATCTAAATGTAAACAAAGTCTCTAATAAAAGTAAACAAAGACTACAAATGTAAACAGTCTCTAATTGTCAACAAAGAATACAAATTTAAACAAAGGCTCTAAATGTAAACAAAGATTACAAATGTAAACAGAGACTCTAAATTTAAATAAAGGCTCTAAATGTAAAGAGTAAACAAATACTACATATGTAAACAAAGACTCTTAATGTAAATAAAGAGTAAAGATGTAAACAGACTACAAATGTAAGCAAAGACTCTAAATGAAAACAAAGGCTACAAATGTAAACAAAGAGTACAAATATAAAAAAGACTACAAATGTAAACAAAGAATCTAAATGTAGACAAAGACTACAAATAAAAAGAGACTGTAAATTTAAACATGGACTACAAATATAAACAAAGTGTACAAATTTAAACAGGCACTGAATGTAAATAAAAGCTCTAAACGTAAACAAAGACTACAAATGTAAACAAAGACTACAAATATAAACAAAGACTTTAAATGGAAACAAAGAGTACAAACCTAAACAAAGAATACAAACGTAAACAAACACTCTAAGTGTAAACAAGGACTCTAAATAAAAGCAAAGACTCTAAATGTAAACAAAGACTGCAAATGTAAAAAAAGGCTCTAAATGTAAACACTCTAAATGTAAACAAAGACTCTAAATGTAAACAAAGACACTAAATGTAAACAAAAACTCTAGGTGTAAACAAAGACCCTAGGTGTAAACAAAGACTAAAATTGTTAACAAAGACTCTAAATGTAAACAAAATCTAAAAATGTAAACGAAGTCTACAAATGTAAACACTCTAAATGTAAACAAAGACTGCAAATGTAAACAAAGACTCTAAATGTAAACAAAGGCTACAAATGTAAACAAAGAGTGCAAATGTTAAGATCCAAGATGTAAACAAAGACTCTAAATATAAACAAAGAGTAAAAATGTAAACAAAGACAATAATGGTAAACAAAACTATAAGTATAAAGAAAGACCCCAAATGTAAACAAAAACCACAAATGTAAACAGACTCTAAATGTAAACAAAGACTACAAATGTAAACAAAAACTCTAAATGTAATCAAAACTCTAAATGTAAACATACTCTGAATGTATACAAAGACTATAAATAAGAACAAAGAGTACAAATGCAAACGAAGACTCTAAAAGTAAACAAAGGTTACAAATGTAAACAAAGAACGCACATGTAAACAGGCACTTTATGTAAACAACGGTTCTAAATGTAAACAAAGATTAAAAATGTAAAAAAAAGAATACAAATGTAGATTTCAAATGTAAACAAAGACTACAAATGTAAACAGAGAACGCAAATGTAAACAGACTCTAAATGTAAACAAAGACTAAATGTAAAGAAATACTACAGATGTAAACAAGGACTACAAATGTAAACGAAGGCTCTAAATTAAACAAAGAATCTAAATGTAAACAAACTACAAATGTAAATAAAGTCTACAAACGTAAACAAAGACTCTAGAGGAAAACAAGGACTCTAAATGTAAACAAAGACTCTAAATGTAAACAAAGACTACAAATGTAAAAAAAGAAATACTAAAGAAATAAAGAAATACTACAAATGTAAAGAAGGACTCTAAATGTAGACAAAGTCTACAAATGTATACAAAGACTACAAATGTAAACAGACTCTAAATGTAAACAAATCTGTAAGTGTGAACAAAGACTACAAAAATAAACAAAGACTCTAAATGTAAACAAAGGCTGCAAATGTAAACAAAGACTACAAATGTAAACAAAACTCTAAACTTAAACTAAGAATACATATGTAAACAAAACTATAAATCTAAACAAATACTACAAATGTAAACAAAGACTCTAAACCTAAACAAATACTACAAATAAAAACACTCTAAATGTAAACAAAGTCTACAAATGTAAACAAAGACTCTAAATGGAAACAAAGGTAAACAAATACAAACGTAAACAGAGATTCTAAATGTATACTCGACTCTAAATGTAAAGAAAGACTACAAATGTAAACAAAGAGCGCAAATGTTAAGACACAAAATGTGAACAAAGATTCTAAATGTAAACAAAGACAATAATGGTAAACAAAAATTATAAGTATAAACAAAGACTCTAAATGTAAACAAAGACAACAAATGTAAACAAAAACTCTAAATGTAATCAAAACTCTAAATGTAAACATACTCTGAATGTGTACAAAGACTATAAATAAGAACGAAGAGTACAAATGCAAACAAAGACTCTTGTGTAAACAAAGGTTACAAATGTAAACAAAGAACGCAAATGTAAACAGGCACTTTACGTAAACAACGGTTCCAAATGTAAACAAAGACTAAAAATGTAAAAAAAGAATACAAATGTAGACTTCAAATGTAAACAAAAACTAAAACTGTAAAAAAAATACTACAAATGTAGACTTCAAATGTAAACAAAGACTACAAATGTAAACAAAGAACGCAAATGTAAACAACGGCTCTAAATCTAACAAAGACTAAAAATGTAAGAAAAAGACAACAAATGTGGACTCCAAATGTAAATAAAGACTAGAAATGCAAACAGACTCTAAATGTAGACAAAAACTAAATCTAAAGAAATACTGCAAATGTAAACAAGGACTACAAATGTAAACAAAGACTTTAAATGTAAACAAAGAATCTAAATGTAAACAGACTACAAATGTAAATAAAGTCTACAAACGTAAACAAAGACTCTAAAGGTAAACACGGGCTCTAAATGTAAACAAAGACTCTAAATGTAAACAAAGAATGCAAATGTAAAAAAACTCTAATTGTAAACAAAGAATAAAAATGTAAAAAAAGAAATACTAAAGAAATAAAGAAATACTAAAGTCTAAAGAAATACTACAAATGTAAACAAGGACTCTAAATGTAAACAAAGTCTACAAATGTATACAAAGACTACAAATGTAAACAGACTCAAAATGTAAACAAATCTGTAAGTGTGAACAAAGACTACAAAAATAAACAAAGAATCTAAATGTAAACAAAGGCTGCAAATGTAAACAAAGACTACAAATGTACACAAAACTCTAAATCTAAACTAAGAATACATATGTAAACAAAACTCTAAATCTAAACAAAGACTACAAATGTAAACAAAGACTCTAAACCTAAACAAATACTACAAATAAAAGCACTCTAAATGTAAACAAAGTCTACAAATGTAAACAAAGAATCTAAATGGAAAAAAAGGTAAACAAATACAAATGTAAACAGAGATTCTAAATGTATACGGGACTCTAAAAGTAAAGAAAGACTACAAATGTAAACAAAGAGCGCAAATGTTAAAACACAAAATGTGAACAAAGATTCTAAATGTAAACAGAGTACAAATGTAAACAAAGACAATAATGGTAAACAAAAATTATAAGTATAAACAAAGACCCTAAATGTAAACAAAGACCACAAATGTAAACAGACTCTAAATGTAAACAAAGACTACAAATGTAAACAAAAACTCTAAATGTAATCAAAACTCTAAATGTAAACATACTCTGAATGTATACAAAGACTATAAATAAGAACGAAGAGTACAAATGCAAACAAAGACTCTAAAAGTAAACAAAGGCTACAAATGTAAACAAAGAACGCACATGTAAAGAGGTACTTTATGTAAACAACGGTTCTAAATGTAAACAAAGACTAAAAATGTAAAAAAAAGAATACAAATGTAGATTTCAAATGTTAACAAACACTACAAATGTACACAAAGAAAGAAAATGTAAACAGGCACTAAATGTAAACAACGGCTCTAAATCTAAACAAAGACTAAAAATGTAAGAAAAAGACAAGAAATGTAGACTCCATATGTAAACAAAGACTAGAAATGTAAACAAAGACTACAAATGAAAACAGACTCAACATATAAACAAAGCTGCAAGTGTGAACAAAGACTACAAATGTAAACAAAGACTCTAAATGTAAACAAAGGCTTCAAAAGGTAAACAAAGTCTACAAATGTAAACAAAGACTGCAAATGGAAACAGACTCTAAATGTAAACAAAGACTAAATCTAAAGAAATACTACAAATGTAAACAAGGACTACAAATGTAAAGAAAGACTCTAAATGTAAAGAAAGAATCTAAATGTAAACAAAGTCTACAAACGTAAGCAAAGACTCTAAAGGTAAACAAGGACTCTAAATGTAAACAAAGACTACAAATGTAAAAAAAGAAATACTAAAGAAATAAAGAAATACTACAAATGTAAAGAAGGACTCTAAATGTAGACAAAGTCTACAAATGTATAAAAAGACTACAAATGTAAACAGACTCTAAATGTAAACAAATCTGTAAGTATGAACAAAGACTACAAAAATAAACAAAGACTTTAAATGTAAACAAAGGCTGCAAATGTAAACAAACACTACAAATGTAAACAAATCTCTAAATCTAAACAAAGACTACAAATGTAAGCAAAGACTCTAAACCTAAACAAATACTACAAATAAAAAAACTCTAAATGTAAACAAAGACTGCAAATGTAAACAAAGACTCAAAATCGAAACAAAAATAAACAAAAGTAAACAAATACAAACGTAAACAAAGATTCTAAATGTAAACTGGACTCTAAATGTAAAGAAAGACCACAAATATAAACAAAGAGCGCAAATGTTACGACACAAAATGTGAAGAAAGACTCTAAATGTAAACAACGAGTACAAATGTAAACAAAGACAATAATGGTAAACAAAACTATAAGTATAAACAAAGACCCTAAATGTAAACAAAGACCACAAATGTAAACAGATTCTAAATGTAAACAAAGACTAAATCTAAAGAAATACTACAAATGTAAACAAGGACTTCAAATGTAAACAAAGACTCTAAATGTAAACAGAGAATCTAAATGTAAACAGACTACAAATGCAAATAAAGTCTACAAACGTAAACAAAGACTCTAAAGGTTGACAAGGACTCTTAATGTAAACAAAGACTACAAATGTAAAAAAACTCTAAATGTAAACAAAGAATAAAAATGTAAAAATAGAAATACTAAAGAAATAAAGAAATACTAAAGTCTAAAGGAATACTACAAATGTAAACAAGGACTCTAAATGTAAAGAAAGTCTAAAAATGTATACAAAGACTACAAATGTAAACAGACACTAAAGGTAAACAAAGCTGTAATTGTGAATAAAGACTACAAAAGTAAACAAAGACTCTAAATGTAAACAGAGGCTGCAAATATAAACAAAGACTACAAATGTAAACAAAACTCTAAATCTAAACAAAGACTCTAAATCTAAACAAAGACTCTGAATATAAACAAAGACTACAAATGTAAACAAAGACTCTAAACCTAAACAAAGACTACAAATAAAAACACTCTAAATGTAAACAAAGACTACATATGTAAACAAATACTCTAAATGGAAACAAAGGCTACAAATGTTAACAAATACTACAAACGTAAACAAAGCCTCTAAATGTAAACAAAAACTACAAATTAAAACCGACTCTAAATGTAAACAAAAACTACAAATATAAACAAAGACTCTAAATGGAAACAGACTACGAAGAATACAAACGTAAATAAAGATTCTAAATGTAAACAGGAATATAAATGTAAAGAAAGACTACAAATGTAAACAAAAACTCTAAATGTAATCAAAATTTTAAATGTAAACATACTCTGAAAGTATACCAAGTCTGTAAATAAGAACAAAGGGTACAAATGCAAACAAAGACTCTAAAGGTAAACAAAGACTACAAATGTAAACAAAGACTCTTGTGTAAACAAAGACTACATATGTAAACAAAAATCTACAAATGTAAACAGACTCTAAATGTAAACAGACTACAAATGTAAAAAAAGAATCTAAATGTAAACATAGTCTGTAAATGTAAACAAAATCTACAAATAAAAACAAACTGTAAATGTAAGCAAAGACTCTGAATGGAAAGAAAGACTACAAATGTAAAAAAAGACTACAAGCGTAAACAAAGACTCTAAATGTAATCAAAGCCTTTAAATGTAAACAAAAACTCTAGGTGTCAACAAAGACTAAAAATGTAAACAAAGTCTACAAATGTAAACACTCTAAATGTAAACAAAAACTTCAAATGTAAACAAAGACTACAAATGTAAAAAGAGATTCTAAATGAAACAGACTACTAATGTAAACAAAGACTCTAAATGTAAACAAAAACTCTAGGTGTCAACAAAGACTAAAAATGTAAACAAAGTCTACAAATGTAAACACTCTAAATGTAAACAAAAACTTCAAATGTAAACAAAGACTCTAAATGTAAACAAACACTACAAATGTAAACAGACTCTAAACATAAACAAAGACTACAAGTGTAAACAAAGACTTCAAATGTACACAAAGACACCAAATGTAAACAAAAACTCTAGGTGTAAATAAAGACCCTAGGTGTAAACAAAGACCCTAGGTGTAAACAAAGACCCTAGGTGTAAACAAAGACTAAAATTGTTAACAAAGACTCTAAACTTAAACAAAATCTAAAAATGTAAACGAAGTCAACAAATGTAAACACTCTAAATGTAAACAAAGACTGCAAATGTAAACAAAGACTCTAAATGTAAACAAAGGCTACAAATGTAAACAAAGAGCGCAAATGTTAAGATCCAAAATGTAAACAAAGACTAAATATAAACAAAGACCCCAAATGTAAACAAAAACCACAAATGTAAACAGACTCTAAATGTAAACAAAACCTCTAAATGTAATCAAAACTCTAAATGTAAACATACTCTTAATGTATACAAAGACTATAAATAAGAACAAAGAGTACAAATGCAAACGAAGACTCTAAAAGGCTACAAATGTAAACAAAGACTCTTATGTAAACAAAGGCTACAGATGTAAAAAAAGAACGCAAATGTAAACAGGCACTTTATGTAAACAACGGTTCTAAATGTAAACAAAGACTCTAAATGTAAACAAAGAATCTAAATGTAAACAAACTACAAATGTAAATAAAGTCTACAAACGTAAACAAAGACTCTAAAGGTAAACAAGGACTCTAAATGTAAACAAAGACTACAAATGTAAACAAAGACTCTAAATGGAAACAAAAGTAAACAAATACAAACGTAAACAAAGATTCTAAATGTAAACTGGACTCTAAATGTAAAGAAAGACTACAAATGTAAACAAAGAGCGCAAATGTTAAGACACAAAATGTGAACAAAGACTCTAAATGTAAACAAAGAATAAAAATGTAGAAAAAGAAATACTAAAGAAATACTAAAGAAATAAAGAAATACTACAAATGTAAAGAAGGACTCTAAATGTAGACAAAGTCTACAAATGTATACAAAGACTACAAATGTAAACAGACTCTAAATGTAAACAAATCTGTAAGTGTGAACAAACACTACAAAAATAAACAAAGACTCTAAATGTAAACAAAGGCTGCAAATGTAAACAAAGACTACAAATGTAAACAAAACTCTAAATCTAAACAAAGACTACAAATGTAAACAAAGACTCTTATCCTAAACAAATACTACAATTAAAACCACTCTAAATGTAAACAAAGACTACAAATGTAAACAAAGACTCTAAATGGAAACAAAAGTAAACAAATACAAACGTAAACAAAGATTCTAAATGTAAACTGGACTCTAAATGTAAAGAAAGACTACAAATGTAAACAAAGAGCGCAAATGTTAAGACACAAAATGTGAACAAAGACTCTAAATGTAAACAAAGAATAAAAATGTAGAAAAAGAAATACTAAAGAAATACTAAAGAAATAAAGAAATACTACAAATGTAAAGAAGGACTCTAAATGTAGACAAAGTCTACAAATGTATACAAAGACTACAAATGTAAACAGACTCTAAATGTAAACAAATCTGTAAGTGTTAAAAAACACTACACAAATAAACAAAGACTCTAAATGTAAACAAAGGCTGCAAATGTAAACAAAGACTACAAATGTAAACAAAACTCTAAATCTAAACAAAGACTACAAATGTAAACAAAGACTCTAATCCTAAACAAATACTACAATTAAAACCACTCTAAATGTAAACAAAGACTCTAAATGGAAACAAAAGTAAACAAATACAAATGTAAACAAAGATTCTAAATGTAAACTGGACTCTAAATGTAAAGAAAGACTACAAATGGAAACAAAGAGCGCAAATGTTAAGACACAAAATGTAAACAAAGAATCTAAATGTAAACAAACAACAAATGTAAATAAAGTCTACAAACGTAAACAAAGACTCTAAAGGTAAACAAGGACTCTAAATGTAAACAAAGATTCTAAATGTAAACAAAGACTACAAATGTAAAAAAACTCTAAATGTAAACAAAGAATAAAAATGTAGAAAAAGAAATACTAAAGAAATACTAAAGAAATAAAGAAATACTACAAATGTAAAGAAGGACTCTAAATGTAGACAAAGTCTACAAATGTATACAAAGACTACAAATGTAAACAGACTCTAAATGTGAACAAATCTGTAAGTATGAACAAAGACTGCAAAAATAAACAAAGACTTTAAATGTAAACAAAGGCTGCAAATGTAAACAAAGACTACAAATGTAAACAAACTCTAAATCTAAACAAAGACTACAAATGTAAGCAAAGACTCTAAACCTAAACAAATACTTCAAATAAAAACACTCTAAATGTAAACAAAGGCTGCAAATGTAAACAAAGACTCTAAATCGAAACAAAAGTAAACAAAAGTAAACAAATACAAACGTAAACAAAGATTCTAAATGTAAACTGGACTCTAAATGTAAACTGGACTCTAAATGTAAAGAAAGACTACAAATGGAAACAAAGAGCGCAAATGTTAAGACACAAAATGTAAACAAAGAATCTAAATGTAAACAAACAACAAATGTAAATAAAGTCTACAAACGTAAACAAAGACTCTAAAGGTAAACAAGGACTCTAAATGTAAACAAAGATTCTAAATGTAAACAAAGACTACAAATGTAAAAAAACTCTAAATGTAAACAAAGAATAAAAATGTAGAAAAAGAAATACTAAAGAAATACTAAAGAAATAAAGAAATACTACAAATGTAAAGAAGGACTCTAAATGTAGACAAAGTCTACAAATGTATACAAAGACTACAAATGTAAACAGACTCTAAATGTGAACAAATCTGTAAGTATGAACAAAGACTGCAAAAATAAACAAAGACTTTAAATGTAAACAAAGGCTGCAAATGTAAACAAAGACTACAAATGTAAACAAACTCTAAATCTAAACAAAGACTACAAATGTAAGCAAAGACTCTAAACCTAAACAAATACTTCAAATAAAAACACTCTAAATGTAAACAAAGGCTGCAAATGTAAACAAAGACTCTAAATCGAAACAAAAGTAAACAAAAGTAAACAAATACAAACGTAAACAAAGATTCTAAATGTAAACTGGACTCTAAATGTAAACTGGACTCTAAATGTAAAGAAAGACTACAAATATAAACAAAGAGCGCAAATGTTACGACACAAAATGTGAACAAAGACTCTAAATGTAAACAACGAGTACAAATGTAAACAAAGACAATAATGGTAAACAAAACTATAAGTATAAACAAAGACCCTAAATGTAAACAAAGACCACAAATGTAAACAGACTCTAAATGTAAACAAAGACTAAATCTAAAGAAATACTACAAATGTAAACAAGGACTTCAAATGTAAACAAAGACTCTAAATGTAAACAAAGACTCTAAATGTAAACAGACTACAAATGTAAATAAAGTCTACAAACGTAAACAAAGACTCTAAAGGTTGACAAGGACTCTTAATGTAAACAAAGTCTACAAATGTATACAAAGACTACAAACGTAAACAAAGACTCTAAAGGTAAACAAGGACTCTAAATGTAAACAAAGACTTTAAATGTAAACAAAGTCTCTAATAAAAGTAAACAAAGACTACAAATGTAAACAGACTCTAATTGTCAACAAAGAATACAAATTTAAACAAAGGCTCTAAATGTAAACAACGATTACAAATGTAAACAGAGACTCTAAATGTAAATAAAGGCTCTAAATGTAAAGAGACTACAAAGGTAAACAAAGACTACATATGTAAACAAAGACTCTTAATGTAAATAAAGAGTAAAGATGTAAACAGACTACAAATGTAAACAAAGAGTAAAAATATAAAAAAGATGTAAACAAAGACTCTAAATGTAGACAAAGACTACAAATAAAAAGAGACTGTAAATTTAAACATGGACTACAAATATAAACAAAGACTTTAAATGGAAAAAAAGAGTACAAACCTAAACAAAGAATACAAACGTAAACAAAGACTCTAAGTGTAAACAAGGACTCTAAATAAAAGCAAAGACTCTAAATGTAAACAAAGACTGCAAATGTAAAAAAAGGCTCTAAATGTAAACACTCTAAATGTAAACAAAGACTCTAAATGTAAACAAAGACACTAAATGTAATCAAAAACTCTAGGTGTAAACAAAGACCCTAGGTGTAAACAAAGACTAAAATTGTTAACAAAGACTCTAAATGTAAACAAAATCTAAAAATGTAAACGAAGTCTACAAATGTAAACACTCTAAATGTAAACAAAGACTGCAAATGTAAACAAAGACTCTAAATGTAAACAAAGACTACAAATGTAAACAAAGAGCGCAAATGTTAAGATCCAAGATGTAAACAAAGACGCTAAATATAAACAAAGAGTAAAAATGTAAACAAAGACAATAATGGTAAACAAAACTATAAGTATAAAGAAAGACCCCAAATGTAAACAAAAACCACAAATGTAAACAGACTCTAAATGTAAACAAAGACTACAAATGTAAACAAAAACTCTAAATGTAATCAAAACTCTAAATATAAACATACTCTGAATGTATACAAAGACTATAAATAAGAACAAAGAGTACAAATGCAAACGAAGACTCTAAAAGTAAACAAAGGTTACAAATGTAAACAAAGAACGCACATGTAAACAGGCACTTTATGTAAACAACGGTTCTAAATGTAAACAAAGACTAAAAATGTAAAAAAAAGAATACAAATGTAGATTTCAAATGTAAACAAAGACTACAAATGTAAACAGAGAACGCAAATGTAAACAGACTCT
Source organism: Salticus scenicus (assembly GCA_963930645.1). Taxonomy (NCBI): domain Eukaryota; kingdom Metazoa; phylum Arthropoda; class Arachnida; order Araneae; family Salticidae; genus Salticus; species Salticus scenicus. The sequence goes on from OZ005655.1 coordinate 307,701,085, forward strand.
AAATGTAAACAAAGACTAAATCTAAAGAAATACTACAGATGTAAACAAGGACTACAAATGTAAACGAAGACTCTAAATGTAAACAAAGACTACAAATGTAAACAAAACCTCTAAATGTAATCAAAACTCTAAATGTATCCATACTCTAAATGTATATAAAGACTATAAATAAGAACGAAGAGAACAAATGCAAACAAAGACTCTTGTGTAAACAAAGGCTACAAACGTAAACAAAGACTCTAAAGGTTCACAAGGACTCTTAATGTAAACAAAGACTACAAATGTAAACAAAAACTCTAAATGTAAACAAAGTCTACAAATGTAAACACTCTAAATGTAAACAAAAACTTCAAATGTAAACAAACACTCTAAATATAAACAAACACTACAAATGTAAACAGACTCTAAACATAAACAAAGACTACAAGCATAAACAAGGACTACAAAAGTACACAAAGAGCACAAATGTTAAGAGACTCAAAATGTAAACAAAGAATCTAAATGTAAACAAAGTCTCTAATAAAAGTAAACAAAGACTACAAATGTAAACAGACTCTAATTGTCAACAAAGAATACAAATTTAAACAAAGGCTTTAAATGTAAACAAAGATTACAAATGTAAACAGAGACTCTAAATGTAAATAAAGGCTCTAAATGTAAAGAGACTACAAATGTAAACAAAGACTACATATGTAAATAAAGACTCTTAATGTAAATAAAGAGTAAAGATGTAAACAGACTACAAATGTAAACAAAGACTCTAAATGAAAACAAAGGCTACAAATGTAAACAAAGAGTACAAATATAAAAAAGACTATAAATGTAAACAAAGACTCTAAATGTAGACAAAGACTACAAATAAAAAGAGACTGTAAATTTAAACATGGACTACAAATGTAAACAACGTGTACAAATTTAAACAGGCACTGAATGTAAATAAAAGCTCTAAACGTAAACAAAGACTACAAATGTAAACAAAGACTACAAATATAAACAAAGACTTTAAATGGAAACAAAGAGTACAAACCTAAAGAAAGAATACAAACGTAAACAAAGACTCTAAGTGTAAACAAGGACTCTAAATAAAAGCAAAGACTCTAAATGTAAACAAAGACTGCAAATGTAAAAAAAGGCTCTAAATGTAAACACTCTAAATGTAAACAAAGACTCTAAATGTAAACGAAGACACTAAATGTAAACAAAAACTCTAGGTGTAAACAAAGACCCTAGGTGTAAACAAAGACTAAATTTGTTAAAAAAGACTCTAAATGTAAACAAAATCTAAAAATGTAAACGAAGTCTACAAATGTAATCACTCTAAATGTAAACAAAGACTGCAAATGTAAACAAAGACTCTAAATGTAAACAAAGGCTACAAATGTAAACAAAGAGCGCAAATGTTAAGATCCAAAATGTAAACAAAGACTCTAAATATAAACAAAGAGTACAAATGTAAACAAAGACAATAATGGTAAACAAAACTATAAGTATAAACAAAGACCCTAAATGTAAAGAAAGACCACAAATGTAAACAGACTCTAAATGTAAACAAAGACTAAATCTAAAGAAATACTACAAATGTAAACAAGGACTCTAAATGTAAACAAAGAATCTAAATGTAAACTGACTACAAATGTAAATAAAGTCTACAAACGTAAACAAAGACTCTAAAGGTTGACAAGGACTCTTAATGTATACAAAGACTACAAATGTAAAAAAACTCTAAATGTAAACAAAGAATAAAAATGTAAAAATAGAAATACTAAAGAAATAAAGAAATACTAAAGTCTAAAGAAATACTACAAATGTAAACAAAGACTACAAATGTAAACAAAAACTCTAAATGTAAACAAAGTCTACAAATGTAAACACTCTAAATGTAAACAAAAACTTCAAATGTAAACAAACACTCTAAATATAAACAAACACTACAAATGTAAACAGACTCTAAACATAAACAAAGACTTCAAATGTACACAAAGAGCACAAATGTTAAGAGACTCAAAATGTAAACAAAGAATCTAAATGTAAACAAAGTCTCTAATAAAAGTAAACAAAGACTACAAATGTAAACAGTCTCTAATTGTCAACAAAGAATACAAATTTAAACAAAGGCTCTAAATGTAAACAAAGATTACAAATGTAAACAGAGACTCTAAATTTAAATAAAGGCTCTAAATGTAAAGAGTAAACAAATACTACATATGTAAACAAAGACTCTTAATGTAAATAAAGAGTAAAGATGTAAACAGACTACAAATGTAAGCAAAGACTCTAAATGAAAACAAAGGCTACAAATGTAAACAAAGAGTACAAATATAAAAAAGACTACAAATGTAAACAAAGAATCTAAATGTAGACAAAGACTACAAATAAAAAGAGACTGTAAATTTAAACATGGACTACAAATATAAACAAAGTGTACAAATTTAAACAGGCACTGAATGTAAATAAAAGCTCTAAACGTAAACAAAGACTACAAATGTAAACAAAGACTACAAATATAAACAAAGACTTTAAATGGAAACAAAGAGTACAAACCTAAACAAAGAATACAAACGTAAACAAACACTCTAAGTGTAAACAAGGACTCTAAATAAAAGCAAAGACTCTAAATGTAAACAAAGACTGCAAATGTAAAAAAAGGCTCTAAATGTAAACACTCTAAATGTAAACAAAGACTCTAAATGTAAACAAAGACACTAAATGTAAACAAAAACTCTAGGTGTAAACAAAGACCCTAGGTGTAAACAAAGACTAAAATTGTTAACAAAGACTCTAAATGTAAACAAAATCTAAAAATGTAAACGAAGTCTACAAATGTAAACACTCTAAATGTAAACAAAGACTGCAAATGTAAACAAAGACTCTAAATGTAAACAAAGGCTACAAATGTAAACAAAGAGTGCAAATGTTAAGATCCAAGATGTAAACAAAGACTCTAAATATAAACAAAGAGTAAAAATGTAAACAAAGACAATAATGGTAAACAAAACTATAAGTATAAAGAAAGACCCCAAATGTAAACAAAAACCACAAATGTAAACAGACTCTAAATGTAAACAAAGACTACAAATGTAAACAAAAACTCTAAATGTAATCAAAACTCTAAATGTAAACATACTCTGAATGTATACAAAGACTATAAATAAGAACAAAGAGTACAAATGCAAACGAAGACTCTAAAAGTAAACAAAGGTTACAAATGTAAACAAAGAACGCACATGTAAACAGGCACTTTATGTAAACAACGGTTCTAAATGTAAACAAAGATTAAAAATGTAAAAAAAAGAATACAAATGTAGATTTCAAATGTAAACAAAGACTACAAATGTAAACAGAGAACGCAAATGTAAACAGACTCTAAATGTAAACAAAGACTAAATGTAAAGAAATACTACAGATGTAAACAAGGACTACAAATGTAAACGAAGGCTCTAAATTAAACAAAGAATCTAAATGTAAACAAACTACAAATGTAAATAAAGTCTACAAACGTAAACAAAGACTCTAGAGGAAAACAAGGACTCTAAATGTAAACAAAGACTCTAAATGTAAACAAAGACTACAAATGTAAAAAAAGAAATACTAAAGAAATAAAGAAATACTACAAATGTAAAGAAGGACTCTAAATGTAGACAAAGTCTACAAATGTATACAAAGACTACAAATGTAAACAGACTCTAAATGTAAACAAATCTGTAAGTGTGAACAAAGACTACAAAAATAAACAAAGACTCTAAATGTAAACAAAGGCTGCAAATGTAAACAAAGACTACAAATGTAAACAAAACTCTAAACTTAAACTAAGAATACATATGTAAACAAAACTATAAATCTAAACAAATACTACAAATGTAAACAAAGACTCTAAACCTAAACAAATACTACAAATAAAAACACTCTAAATGTAAACAAAGTCTACAAATGTAAACAAAGACTCTAAATGGAAACAAAGGTAAACAAATACAAACGTAAACAGAGATTCTAAATGTATACTCGACTCTAAATGTAAAGAAAGACTACAAATGTAAACAAAGAGCGCAAATGTTAGGACACAAAATGTGAACAAAGATTCTAAATGTAAACAAAGACAATAATGGTAAACAAAAATTATAAGTATAAACAAAGACTCTAAATGTAAACAAAGACAACAAATGTAAACAAAAACTCTAAATGTAATCAAAACTCTAAATGTAAACATACTCTGAATGTGTACAAAGACTATAAATAAGAACGAAGAGTACAAATGCAAACAAAGACTCTTGTGTAAACAAAGGTTACAAATGTAAACAAAGAACGCAAATGTAAACAGGCACTTTACGTAAACAACGGTTCCAAATGTAAACAAAGACTAAAAATGTAAAAAAAGAATACAAATGTAGACTTCAAATGTAAACAAAAACTAAAACTGTAAAAAAAATACTACAAATGTAGACTTCAAATGTAAACAAAGACTACAAATGTAAACAAAGAACGCAAATGTAAACAACGGCTCTAAATCTAACAAAGACTAAAAATGTAAGAAAAAGACAACAAATGTGGACTCCAAATGTAAATAAAGACTAGAAATGCAAACAGACTCTAAATGTAGACAAAAACTAAATCTAAAGAAATACTGCAAATGTAAACAAGGACTACAAATGTAAACAAAGACTTTAAATGTAAACAAAGAATCTAAATGTAAACAGACTACAAATGTAAATAAAGTCTACAAACGTAAACAAAGACTCTAAAGGTAAACACGGGCTCTAAATGTAAACAAAGACTCTAAATGTAAACAAAGAATGCAAATGTAAAAAAACTCTAATTGTAAACAAAGAATAAAAATGTAAAAAAAGAAATACTAAAGAAATAAAGAAATACTAAAGTCTAAAGAAATACTACAAATGTAAACAAGGACTCTAAATGTAAACAAAGTCTACAAATGTATACAAAGACTACAAATGTAAACAGGCTCAAAATGTAAACAAATCTGTAAGTGTGAACAAAGACTACAAAAATAAACAAAGACTCTAAATGTAAACAAAGGCTGCAAATGTAAACAAAGACTACAAATGTACACAAAACTCTAAATCTAAACTAAGAATACATATGTAAACAAAACTCTAAATCTAAACAAAGACTACAAATGTAAACAAAGACTCTAAACCTAAACAAATACTACAAATAAAAGCACTCTAAATGTAAACAAAGTCTACAAATGTAAACACCCTTAATGGAAAAAAAGGTAAACAAATACAAATGTAAACAGAGATTCTAAATGTATACGGGACTCTAAAAGTAAAGAAAGACTACAAATGTAAACAAAGAGCGCAAATGTTAAAACACAAAATGTGAACAAAGATTCTAAATGTAAACAGAGTACAAATGTAAACAAAGACAATAATGGTAAACAAAAATTATAAGTATAAACAAAGACCCTAAATGTAAACAAAGACCACAAATGTAAACAGATTCTAAATGTAAACAAAGACTACAAATGTAAACAAAAACTCTAAATGTAATCAAAACTCTAAATGTAAACATACTCTGAATGTATACAAAGACTATAAATAAGAACGAAGTGTACAAATGCAAACAAAGACTCTAAAAGTAAACAAAGGCTACAAATGTAAACAAAGAACGCACATGTAAAGAGGCACTTTATGTAAACAAAGGTTCTAAATGTAAACAAAGACTAAAAATGTAAAAAAAAGAATACAAATGTAGATTTCAAATGTAAACAAACACTACAAATGTACACAAAGAAAGAAAATGTAAACAGGCACTAAATGTAAACAACGGCTCTAAATCTAAACAAAGACTAAAAATGTAAGAAAAAGACAAGAAATGTAGACTCCATATGTAAACAAAGACTAGAAATGTAAACAAAGACTACAAATGAAAACAGACTCAACATATAAACAAAGCTGCAAGTGTGAACAAAGACTACAAATGTAAACAAAGACTCTAAATGTAAACAAAGGCTTCAAAAGTTAAACAAAGTCTACAAATGTAAACAAAGACTGCAAATGGAAACAGACTCTAAATGTAAATAAAGACTAAATCTAAAGAAATACTACAAATGTAAACAAGGACTACAAATGTAAAGAAAGACTCTAAATGTAAACAAAAAATCTAAATGTAAACAGAGTCTACAAACGTAAGCAAAGACTCTAAAGGTAAACAAGGACTCTAAATGTAAACAAAGACTACAAATGTAAAAAAAGAAATACTGAAGAAATACTAAAGAAATAAAGAAATACTACAAATATAAAGAAGGACTCTAAATGTAGACAAAGTCTACAAATGTATAAAAAGACTACAAATGTAAACAGACTCTAAATGTAAACAAATCTGTAAGTATGAACAAAGACTACAAAAATAAACAAAGACTTTAAATGTAAACAAAGGCTGCAAATGTAAACAAAGACTACAAATGTAAACAAATCTCTAAATCTAAACAAAGACTACAAATGTAAGCAAAGACTCTAAACCTAAACAAATACTACAAATAAAAAACTCTAAATGTAAACAAAGACTAAAAATGTAAACAAAGACTCAAAATCGAAACAAAAATAAACAAAAGTAAACAAATACAAACGTAAACAAAGATTCTAAATGTAAACTGGACTCTAAATGTAAAGAAAGACCACAAATATAAACAAAGAGCGCAAATGTTACGACACAAAATGTGAACAAAGACTCTAAATGTAAACAACGAGTACAAATGTAAACAAAGACAATAATGGTAAACAAAACTATAAGTATAAACAAAGACCCTAAATGTAAACAAAGAATACAAATGTAAACAGATTGTAAATGTAAACAATGACTAAATCTAAAGAAATACTACAAATGTAAACAAGGACTTCAAATGTAAACAAAGACTCTAAATGTAAACAGAGAATCTAAATGTAAACAGACTACAAATGCAAATAAAGTCTACAAACGTAAACAAAGACTCTAAAGGTTGACAAGGACTCTTCATGTAAACAAAGACTACAAATGTAAAAAAACTCTAAATGTAAACAAAGAATAAAAATGTAAAAATAGAAATACTAAAGAAATAAAGAAATACTAAAGTCTAAAGGAATACTACAAATGTAAACAAGGACTCTAAATGTAAACAAAGTCTACAAATGTATACAAAGACTACAAATGTAAACAGACTCTAAAGGTAAACAAAGCTGTAATTGTGAATAAAGACTACAAAAGTAAACAAAGACTCTAAATGTAAACAGAGGCTGCAAATATAAACAAAGACTACAAATGTAAACAAAACTCTAAATCTAAACAAAGACTCTAAATCTAAACAAAGACTCTGAATATAAACAAAGACTACAAATGTAAACAAAGACTCTAAACCTAAACAAAGACTACAAATAAAAACACTCTAAATGTAAACAAAGACTACATATGTAAACAAATACTCTAAATGGAAACAAAGGCTACAAATGTTAACAAATACTACAAACGTAAACAAAGCCTCTAAATGTAAACAAAAACTACAAATTAAAACCGACTCTAAATGTAAACAAAAACTACAAATATAAACAAAGACTCTAAATGGAAACAGACTACGAAGAATACAAACGTAAATAAAGATTCTAAATGTAAACAGGAATATAAATGTAAAGAAAGACTACAAATGTAAACAAAAACTCTAAATGTAATCAAAATTTTAAATGTATTATAAACATACTCTGAAAGTATACCAAGTCTGTAAATAAGAACAAAGGGTACAAATGCAAACAAAGACTCTAAAGGTAAACAAAGACTACAAATGTAAACAAAGACTCTTGTGTAAACAAAGACTACATATGTAAACAAAAATCTACAAATGTAAACAGACTCTAAATGTAAACAGACTACAAATGTAAAAAAAGAATCTAAATGTAAACATAGTCTGTAAATGTAAACAAAATCTACAAATAAAAACAAACTGTAAATGTAAGCAAAGACTCTGAATGGAAAGAAAGACTACAAATGTAAAAAAAGACTACAAGCGTAAACAAAGACTCTAAATGTAATCAAAGACTTTAAATGTAAACAAAAACTCTAGGTGTCAACAAAGACTAAAAATGTAAACAAAGTCTACAAATGTAAACACTCTAAATGTAAACAAAAACTTCAAATGTAAACAAAGACTACAAATGTAAAAAGAGATTCTAAATGAAACAGATTACTAATGTAAACAAAGACTCTAAATGTAAACAAAAACTCTAGGTGTCAACAAAGACTAAAAATGTAAACAAAGTCTACAAATATAAACACTCTAAATGTAAACAAAAACTTCAAATGTAAACAAAGACTCTAAATGTAAACAAACACTACAAATGTAAACAGACTCTAAACATAAACAAAGACTACAAGTGTAAACAAAGACTTCAAATGTACACAAAGACACCAAATGTAAACAAATGTAAACTCTAGGTGTAAATAAAGACCCTAGGTGTAAACAAAGACCCTAGGTGTAAACAAAGACCCTAGGTGTAAACAAAGACTAAAATTGTTAACAGACTCTAAACTTAAACAAAATCTAAAAATGTAAACGAAGTCAACAAATGTAAACACTCTAAATGTAAACAAAGACTGCAAATGTAAACAAAGACTCTAAATGTAAACAAAGGCTACAAATGTAAACAAAGAGCGCAAATGTTAAGATCCAAAATGTAAACAAAGACTAAATATAAACAAAGACCCCAAATGTAAACAAAAACCACAAATGTAAACAGACTCTAAATGTAAACAAAACCTCTAAATGTAATCAAAACTCTAAATGTAAACATACTCTTAATGTATACAAAGACTATAAATAAGAACAAAGAGTACAAATGCAAACGAAGACTCTAAAAGGCTACAAATGTAAACAAAGACTCTTATGTAAACAAAGGCTACAGATGTAAAAAAAGAACGCAAATGTAAACAGGCACTTTATGTAAACAACGGTTCTAAATGTAAACAAAGACTAAAAATGACAACAAAGACTAAAAAAACAAACAAAGACTGACAAACAAAGACTAAAAAAAGAATACAAATGTAGACTTCAAATGTAAACAAAGACTACAAATGTAAACAGAGAACGCAAATGTAAACAGGTACTATATGTAAACAACGGCTCTAAATGTAAACAAAGACTAAAAATGTAAAAAAATACTACAAATGTAGACTTCAAATGTAAACAAAGACTACAAAATGTACACAAAGAAAGAAAATGTAAACAGGCACTAAATGTAAACAACGGCTCTAAATCTAAACAAAGACTAAAAATGTAAGAAAAATACAACAAATGTAGACTCCATTTGTAAACAAAGACTACAAATTTAAACAGACTCTACATATAAACAAAGCTGCAAGTGTGAACAAAGACTACAAATGTAAACAAAGACTCTAAATGTAAACAAAGAATCTAAATGTAAACAAACTACAAATGTAAATAAAGTCTACAAACGTAAACAAAGACTCTAAAGGTAAACAAGGACTCTAAATGTAAACACTCTAAATGTAAACAAAGACTACAAATGGAAACAAAAGTAAACAAATACAAACGTAAACAAAGATTCTAAATGTAAACTGGACTCTAAATGTAAAGAAAGACTACAAATGTAAACAAAGAGCGCAAATGTTAAGACACAAAATGTGAACAAAGACTCTAAATGTAAACAAAGAATAAAAATGTAGAAAAAGAAATACTAAAGAAATACTAAAGAAATAAAAAAATACTACAAATGTAAAGAAGGACTCTAAATGTAGACAAAGTCTATAAATGTATACAAAGACTACAAATGTAAACAGACTCTAAATGTAAACAAATCTGTAAGTGTGAACAAACACTACAAAAATAAACAAAGACTCTAAATGTAAACAAAGGCTGCAAATGTAAACAAAGACTACAAATGTAAACAAAACTCTAAATCTAAACAAAGACTACAAATGTAAACAAAGACTCTAATCCTAAACAAATACTACAATTAAAACCACTCTAAATGTAAACAAAGACTACAAATGTAAACAAAGACTCTAAATGGAAACAAAAGTAAACAAATACAAACGTAAACAAAGATTCTAAATGTAAACTGGACTCTAAATGTAAAGAAAGACTACAAATGTAAACAAAGAGCGCAAATGTTAAGACACAAAATGTGAACAAAGACTCTAAATGTAAACAAAGAATAAAAATGTAGAAAAAGAAATACTAAAGAAATACTAAAGAAATAAAGAAATACTACAAATGTAAAGAAGGACTCTAAATGTAGACAAAGTCTACAAATGTATACAAAGACTACAAATGTAAACAGACTCTAAATGTAAACAAATCTGTAAGTGTAAAAAACACTACACAAATAAACAAAGACTCTAAATGTAAACAAAGGCTGCAAATGTAAACAAAGACTACAAATGTAAACAAAACTCTAAATCTAAACAAAGACTACAAATGTAAACAAAGACTCTAATCCTAAACAAATACTACAATTAAAACCACTCTAAATGTAAACAAAGACTACAAATGTAAACAAAGACTCTAAATGGAAACAAAAGTAAACAAATACAAATGTAAACAAAGATTCTAAATGTAAACTGGACTCTAAATGTAAAGAAAGACTACAAATGGAAACAAAGAGCGCAAATGTTAAGACACAAAATGTAAACAAAGAATCTAAATGTAAACAAACAACAAATGTAAATAAAGTCTACAAACGTAAACAAAGACTCTAAAGGTAAACAAGGACTCTAAATGTAAACAAAGACTCTAAATGTAAACAAAGACTACAAATGTAAACAAAAACTCTAAATGTAATCAAAACTCTAAATGTAAACATACTCTGAATGTATACAAAGACTATAAATAAGAACAAAGAGTACAAATGCAAACGAAGACTCTAAAAGTAAACAAAGGTTACAAATGTAAACAAAGAACGCACATGTAAACAGGCACTTTATGTAAACAACGGTTCTAAATGTAAACAAAGATTAAAAATGTAAAAAAAAGAATACAAATGTAGATTTCAAATGTAAACAAAGACTACAAATGTAAACAGAGAACGCAAATGTAAACAGACTCTAAATGTAAACAAAGACTAAATGTAAAGAAATACTACAGATGTAAACAAGGACTACAAATGTAAACGAAGGCTCTAAATTAAACAAAGAATCTAAATGTAAACAAACTACAAATGTAAATAAAGTCTACAAACGTAAACAAAGACTCTAGAGGAAAACAAGGACTCTAAATGTAAACAAAGACTCTAAATGTAAACAAAGACTACAAATGTAAAAAAAGAAATACTAAAGAAATAAAGAAATACTACAAATGTAAAAAAGGACTCTAAATGTAGACAAAGTCTACAAATGTATACAAAGACTACAAATGTAAACAGACTCTAAATGTAAACAAATCTGTAAGTGTGAACAAAGACTACAAAAATAAACAAAGACTCTAAATGTAAACAAAGGCTGCAAATGTAAACAAAGACTACAAATGTAAACAAAACTCTAAACTTAAACTAAGAATACATATGTAAACAAAACTATAAATCTAAACAAATACTACAAATGTAAACAAAGACTCTAAACCTAAACAAATACTACAAATAAAAACACTCTAAATGTAAACAAAGTCTACAAATGTAAACAAAGACTCTAAATGGAAACAAAGGTAAACAAATACAAACGTAAACAGAGATTCTAAATGTATACTCGACTCTAAATGTAAAGAAAGACTACAAATGTAAACAAAGAGCGCAAATGTTAAGACACAAAATGTGAACAAAGATTCTAAATGTAAACAAAGACAATAATGGTAAACAAAAATTATAAGTATAAACAAAGACCCTAAATGTAAACAAAGACCACAAATGTAAACAGACTCTAAATGTAAACAAAGACTACAAATGTAAACAAAAACTCTAAATGTAATCAAAACTCTAAATGTAAACATACTCTGAATGTGTACAAAGACTATAAATAAGAACGAAGAGTACAAATGCAAACAAAGACTCTTGTGTAAACAAAGGTTACAAATGTAAACAAAGAACGCAAATGTAAACAGGCACTTTACGTAAACAACGGTTCCAAATGTAAACAAAGACTAAAAATGTAAAAAAAGAATACAAATGTAGACTTCAAATGTAAACAAAAACTAAAACTGTAAAAAAAATACTACAAATGTAGACTTCAAATGTAAACAAAGACTACAAATGTAAACAAAGAACGCAAATGTAAACAACGGCTCTAAATCTAACAAAGACTAAAAATGTAAGAAAAAGACAACAAATGTGGACTCCAAATGTAAATAAAGACTAGAAATGCAAACAGACTCTAAATGTAGACAAAAACTAAATCTAAAGAAATACTGCAAATGTAAACAAGGACTACAAATGTAAACAAAGACTTTAAATGTAAACAAAGAATCTAAATGTAAACAGACTACAAATGTAAATAAAGTCTACAAACGTAAACAAAGACTCTAAAGGTAAACACGGGCTCCAAATGTAAACAAAGACTCTAAATGTAAACAAAGAATGCAAATGTAAAAAAACTCTAATTGTAAACAAAGAATAAAAATGTAAAAAAAGAAATACTAAAGAAATAAAGAAATACTAAAGTCTAAAGAAATACTACAAATGTAAACAAGGACTCTAAATGTAAACAAAGTCTACAAATGTATACAAAGACTACAAATGTAAACAGACTCAAAATGTAAACAAATCTGTAAGTGTGAACAAAGACTACAAAAATAAACAAAGACTCTAAATGTAAACAAAGGCTGCAAATGTAAACAAAGACTACAAATGTACACAAAACTCTAAATCTAAACTAAGAATACATATGTAAACAAAACTCTAAATCTAAACAAAGACTACAAATGTAAACAAAGACTCTAAACCTAAACAAATACTACAAATAAAAGCACTCTAAATGTAAACAAAGTCTACAAATGTAAACAAAGACTCTAAATGGAAAAAAAGGTAAACAAATACAAATGTAAACAGAGATTCTAAATGTATACGGGACTCTAAAAGTAAAGAAAGACTACAAATGTAAACAAAGAGCGCAAATGTTAAAACACAAAATGTGAACAAAGATTCTAAATGTAAACAGAGTACAAATGTAAACAAAGACAATAATGGTAAACAAAAATTATAAGTATAAACAAAGACCCTAAATGTAAACAAAGACCACAAATGTAAACAGACTCTAAATGTAAACAAAGACTACAAATGTAAACAAAAACTCTAAATGTAATCAAAACTCTAAATGTAAACATACTCTGAATGTATACAAAGACTATAAATAAGAACGAAGTGTACAAATGCAAACAAAGACTCTAAAAGTAAACAAAGGCTACAAATGTAAACAAAGAACGCACATGTAAAGAGGCACTTTATGTAAACAAAGGTTCTAAATGTAAACAAAGACTAAAAATGTAAAAAAAAGAATACAAATGTAGATTTCAAATGTAAACAAACACTACAAATGTACACAAAGAAAGAAAATGTAAACAGGCACTAAATGTAAACAACGGCTCTAAATCTAAACAAAGACTAAAAATGTAAGAAAAAGACAAGAAATGTAGACTCCATATGTAAACAAAGACTAGAAATGTAAACAAAGACTACAAATGAAAACAGACTCAACATATAAACAAAGCTGCAAGTGTGAACAAAGACTACAAATGTAAACAAAGACTCTAAATGTAAACAAAGGCTTCAAAAGTTAAACAAAGTCTACAAATGTAAACAAAGACTGCAAATGGAAACAGACTCTAAATGTAAATAAAGACTAAATCTAAAGAAATACTACAAATGTAAACAAGGACTACAAATGTAAAGAAAGACTCTAAATGTAAACAAAGAATCTAAATGTAAACAGAGTCTACAAACGTAAGCAAAGACTCTAAAGGTAAACAAGGACTCTAAATGTAAACAAAGACTACAAATGTAAAAAAAGAAATACTAAAGAAATACTAAAGAAATAAAGAAATACTACAAATGTAAAGAAGGACTCTAAATGTAGACAAAGTCTACAAATGTATAAAAAGACTACAAATGTAAACAGACTCTAAATGTAAACAAATCTGTAAGTATGAACAAAGACTACAAAAATAAACAAAGACTTTAAATGTAAACAAAGGCTGCAAATGTAAACAAAGACTACAAATGTAAACAAATCTCTAAATCTAAACAAAGACTACAAATGTAAGCAAAGACTCTAAACCTAAACAAATACTACAAATAAAAAACTCTAAATGTAAACAAAGACTAAAAATGTAAACAAAGACTCAAAATCGAAACAAAAATAAACAAAAGTAAACAAATACAAACGTAAACAAAGATTCTAAATGTAAACTGGACTCTAAATGTAAAGAAAGACCACAAATATAAACAAAGAGCGCAAATGTTACGACACAAAATGTGAACAAAGACTCTAAATGTAAACAACGAGTACAAATGTAAACAAAGACAATAATGGTAAACAAAACTATAAGTATAAACAAAGACCCTAAATGTAAACAAAGAATACAAATGTAAACAGATTCTAAATGTAAACAATGACTAAATCTAAAGAAATACTACAAATGTAAACAAGGACTTCAAATGTAAACAAAGACTCTAAATGTAAACAGAGAATCTAAATGTAAACAGACTACAAATGCAAATAAAGTCTACAAACGTAAACAAAGACTCTAAAGGTTGACAAGGACTCTTCATGTAAACAAAGACTACAAATGTAAAAAAACTCTAAATGTAAACAAAGAATAAAAATGTAAAAATAGAAATACTAAAGAAATAAAGAAATACTAAAGTCTAAAGGAATACTACAAATGTAAACAAGGACTCTAAATGTAAACAAAGTCTACAAATGTATACAAAGACTACAAATGTAAACAGACTCTAAAGGTAAACAAAGCTGTAATTGTGAATAAAGACTACAAAAGTAAACAAAGACTCTAAATGTAAACAGAGGCTGCAAATATAAACAAAGACTACAAATGTAAACAAAACTCTAAATCTAAACAAAGACTCTAAATCTAAACAAAGACTCTGAATATAAACAACGACTACAAATGTAAACAAAGACTCTAAACCTAAACAAAGACTACAAATAAAAACACTCTAAATGTAAACAAAGACTACATATGTAAACAAATACTCTAAATGGAAACAAAGGCTACAAATGTTAACAAATACTACAAACGTAAACAAAGCCTCTAAATGTAAACAAAAACTACAAATTAAAACCGACTCTAAATGTAAACAAAAACTACAAATATAAACAAAGACTCTAAATGGAAACAGACTACGAAGAATACAAACGTAAATAAAGATTCTAAATGTAAACAGGAATATAAATGTAAAGAAAGACTACAAATGTAAACAAAAACTCTAAATGTAATCAAAATTTTAAATGTAAACATACTCTGAAAGTATACCAAGTCTGTAAATAAGAACAAAGGGTACAAATGCAAACAAAGACTCTAAAGGTAAACAAAGACTACAAATGTAAACAAAGACTCTTGTGTAAACAAAGACTACATATGTAAACAAAAATCTACAAATGTAAACAGACTCTAAATGTAAACAGACTACAAATGTAAAAAAAGAATCTAAATGTAAACATAGTCTGTAAATGTAAACAAAATCTACAAATAAAAACAAACTGTAAATGTAAGCAAAGACTCTGAATGGAAAGAAAGACTACAAATGTAAAAAAAGACTACAAGCGTAAACAAAGACTCTAAATGTAATCAAAGACTTTAAATGTAAACAAAAACTCTAGGTGTCAACAAAGACTAAAAATGTAAACAAAGTCTACAAATGTAAACACTCTAAATGTAAACAAAAACTTCAAATGTAAACAAAGACTACAAATGTAAAAAGAGATTCTAAATGAAACAGATTACTAATGTAAACAAAGACTCTAAATGTAAACAAAAACTCTAGGTGTCAACAAAGACTAAAAATGTAAACAGACTCTAAACATAAACAAAGACTACAAGTGTAAACAAAGACTTCAAATGTACACAAAGACACCAAATGTAAACAAAAACTCTAGGTGTAAATAAAGACCCTAGGTGTAAACAAAGACCCTAGGTGTAAACAAAGACCCTAGGTGTAAACAAAGACTAAAATTGTTAACAGACTCTAAACTTAAACAAAATCTAAAAATGTAAACGAAGTCAACAAATGTAAACACTCTAAATGTAAACAAAGACTGCAAATGTAAACAAACACTCTAAATGTAAACAAAAACTTCAAATGTAAACAAAGACTCTAAATGTAAACAAACACTACAAATGTAAACAGACTCTAAACATAAACAAAGACTACAAGTGTAAACAAAGACTTCAAATGTACACAAAGACACCAAATGTAAACAAAAACTCTAGGTGTAAATAAAGACCCTAGGTGTAAACAAAGACCCTAGGTGTAAACAAAGACCCTAGGTGTAAACAAAGACTAAAATTGTTAACAGACTCTAAACTTAAACAAAATCTAAAAATGTAAACGAAGTCAACAAATGTAAACACTCTAAATGTAAACAAAGACTGCAAATGTAAACAAAGACTCTAAATGTAAACAAAGGCTACAAATGTAAACAAAGAGCGCAAATGTTAAGATCCAAAATGTAAACAAAGACTAAATATAAACAAAGACCCCAAATGTAAACAAAAACCACAAATGTAAACAGACTCTAAATGTAAACAAAACCTCTAAATGTAATCAAAACTCTAAATGTAAACATACTCTTAATGTATACAAAGACTATAAATAAGAACAAAGAGTACAAATGCAAACGAAGACTCTAAAAGGCTACAAATGTAAACAAAGACTCTTATGTAAACAAAGGCTACAGATGTAAAAAAAGAACGCAAATGTAAACAGGCACTTTATGTAAACAACGGTTCTAAATGTAAACAAAGACTAAAAATGTAAAAAAAAGAATACAAATGTAGACTTCAAATGTAAACAAAGACTACAAATGTAAACAGAGAACGCAAATGTAAACAGGTACTATATGTAAACAACGGCTCTAAATGTAAACAAAGACTAAAAATGTAAAAAAATACTACAAATGTAGACTTCAAATGTAAACAAAGACTACAAAATGTACACAAAGAAAGAAAATGTAAACAGGCACTAAATGTAAACAACGGCTCTAAATCTAAACAAAGACTAAAAATGTAAGAAAAATACAACAAATGTAGACTCCATTTGTAAACAAAGACTACAAATTTAAACAGACTCTACATATAAACAAAGCTGCAAGTGTGAACAAAGACTACAAATGTAAACAAAGACTCTAAATGTAAACAAAGAATCTAAATGTAAACAAACTACAAATGTAAATAAAGTCTACAAACGTAAACAAAGACTCTAAAGGTAAACAAGGACTCTAAATGTAAACACTCTAAATGTAAACAAAGACTACAAATGGAAACAAAAGTAAACAAATACAAACGTAAACAAAGATTCTAAATGTAAACTGGACTCTAAATGTAAAGAAAGACTACAAATGTAAACAAAGAGCGCAAATGTTAAGACACAAAATGTGAACAAAGACTCTAAATGTAAACAAAGAATAAAAATGTAGAAAAAGAAATACTAAAGAAATACTAAAGAAATAAAAAAATACTACAAATGTAAAGAAGGACTCTAAATGTAGACAAAGTCTATAAATGTATACAAAGACTACAAATGTAAACAGACTCTAAATGTAAACAAATCTGTAAGTGTGAACAAACACTACAAAAATAAACAAAGACTCTAAATGTAAACAAAGGCTGCAAATGTAAACAAAGACTACAAATGTAAACAAAACTCTAAATCTAAACAAAGACTACAAATGTAAACAAAGACTCTAATCCTAAACAAATACTACAATTAAAACCACTCTAAATGTAAACAAAGACTACAAATGTAAACAAAGACTCTAAATGGAAACAAAAGTAAACAAATACAAACGTAAACAAAGATTCTAAATGTAAACTGGACTCTAAATGTAAAGAAAGACTACAAATGTAAACAAAGAGCGCAAATGTTAAGACACAAAATGTGAACAAAGACTCTAAATGTAAACAAAGAATAAAAATGTAGAAAAAGAAATACTAAAGAAATACTAAAGAAATAAAGAAATACTACAAATGTAAAGAAGGACTCTAAATGTAGACAAAGTCTACAAATGTATACAAAGACTACAAATGTAAACAGACTCTAAATGTAAACAAATCTGTAAGTGTTAAAAAACACTACACAAATAAACAAAGACTCTAAATGTAAACAAAGGCTGCAAATGTAAACAAAGACTACAAATGTAAACAAAACTCTAAATCTAAACAAAGACTACAAATGTAAACAAAGACTCTAATCCTAAACAAATACTACAATTAAAACCACTCTAAATGTAAACAAAGACTACAAATGTAAACAAAGACTCTAAATGGAAACAAAAGTAAACAAATACAAATGTAAACAAAGATTCTAAATGTAAACTGGACTCTAAATGTAAAGAAAGACTACAAATTTAAACAAAGAGCGCAAATGTTAAGACACAAAATGTAAACAAAGAATCTAAATGTAAACAAACAACAAATGTAAATAAAGTCTACAAACGTAAACAAAGACTCTAAAGGTAAACAAGGACTCTAAATGTAAACAAAGACTCTAAATGTAAACAAAGACTACAAATGTAAAAAAACTCTAAATGTAAACAAAGAATAAAAATGTAGAAAAAGAAATACTAAAGAAATACTAAAGAAATAAAGAAATACTACAAATGTAAAGAAGGACTCTAAATGTAGACAAAGTCTACAAATGTATACAAAGACTACAAATGTAAACAGACTCTAAATATGAACAAATCTGTAAGTATGAACAAAGACTGCAAAAATAAACAAAGACTTTAAATGTAAACAAAGGCTGCAAATGTAAACAAAGACTACAAATGTAAACAAACTCTAAATCTAAACAAAGACTACAAATGTAAGCAAAGACTCTAAACCTAAACAAATACTACAAATAAAAACACTCTAAATGTAAACAAAGGCTGCAAATGTAAACAAAGACTCTAAATCGAAACAAAAGTAAAAAAAGTAAACAAATACAAACGTAAACAAAGATTCTAAATGTAAACTGGGCTCTAAATGTAAAGAAAGACCACAAATATAAACAAAGAGCGCAAATGTTACGACACAAAATGTGACTCTAAATGTAAACAACGAGTACAAATGTAAACAAAGACAATAATGGTAAACAAAACTATAAGTATAAACAAAGACCCTAAATGTAAACAAAGACCACAAATGTAAACAGACTCTAAATGTAAACAAAGACTAAATCTAAAGAAATACTACAAATGTAAACAAGGACTTCAAATGTAAACAAAGACTCTAAATGTAAACAAAGAATCTAAATGTAAACAGACTACAAATGTAAATAAAGTCTACAAACGTAAACAAAGACTCTAAAGGTTGACAAGGACTCTTAATGTAAACAAAGAATACAAATGTAAAAAAACTCTAAATATAAACAAAGAATAAAAATGTAAAAATAGAAATACTAAAGAAATAAAGAAATACTAAAGTCTAAACAAATACTACAAATGTAAACAAGGACTCTAAATGTAAACAAAGTCTACAAATGTATACAAAGACTACAAACGTAAACAAAGACTCTAAAGTTAAACAAGGACTCTAAATGTAAACAAAGACTTTAAATGTAAACAAAGTCTCTAATAAAAGTAAACAAAGACTACAAATGTAAACAGACTCTAATTGTCAACAAAGAATACAAATTTAAACAAAGGCTCTAAATGTAAACAACGATTACAAATGTAAACAGAGACTCTAAATGTAAATAAAGGCTCTAAATGTAAAGAGACTACAAAGGTAAACAAAGACTACATATGTAAACAAAGACTCTTAATGTAAATAAAGAGTAAAGATGTAAACAGACTACAAATGTAAACAAAGACTCTAAATGAAAACAAAGGCTACAAATGTAAACAAAGAGTACAAATATAAAAAAGACTACATATGTAAACAAAGACTCTAAATGTAGACAAAGACTACAAATAAAAAGAGACTGTAAATTTAAACATGGACTACAAATATAAACAAAGACTTTAAATGGAAACAAAGAGTACAAACCTAAACAAAGGATACAAACGTAAACAAAGACTCTAAGTGTAAACAAGGACTCTAAATAAAAGCAAAGACTCTAAATGTAAACAAAGACTGCAAATGTAAAAAAAGGCTCTAAATGTAAACACTCTAAATGTAAACAAAGACTCTAAATGTAAACAAAGACACTAAATGTAAACAAAAACTCTAGGTGTAAACAAAGACCCTAGGTGTAAACAAAGACTAAAATTGTTAACAAAGACTCTAAATGTAAACAAAATCTAAAAATGTAAACGAAGTCTACAAATGTAAACACTCTAAATGTAAACAAAGACTGCAAATGTAAACAAAGACTCTAAATGTAAACAAAGGCTACAAATGTAAACAAAGAGCGCAAATGTTAAGATCCAAGATGTAAACAAAGACGCTATATATAAACAAAGAGTAAAAATGTAAACAAAGACAATAATGGTAAACAAAACTATAAGTATAAAGAAAGACCCCAAATGTAAACAAAAACCACAAATGTAAACAGACTCTAAATGTAAACAAAGACTACAAATGTAAACAAAAACTCTAAATGTAATCAAAACTCTAAATATAAACATACTCTGAATGTATACAAAGACTATAAATAAGAACAAAGAGTACAAATGCAAACGAAGACTCTAAAAGTAAACAAAGGTTACAAATGTAAACAAAGAACACACATGTAAACAGGCACTTTATGTAAACAACGGTTCTAAATGTAAACAAAGACTAAAAATGTAAAAAAAAGAATACAAATGTAGATTTCAAATGTAAACAAAGACTACAAATGTAAACAGAGAACGCAAATGTAAACAGACTCTAAATGTAAACAAAGACTAAATCTAAAGAAATACTACAGATGTAAACAAGGACTACAAATGTAAACGAAGACTCTAAATGTAAACAAAGACTACATATGTAAACAAAACCTCTAAATGTAATCAAAACTCTAAATGTATCCATACTCTAAATGTATATAAAGACTATAAATAAGAACGAAGAGAACAAATGCAAACAAAGACTCTTGTGTAAACAAAGGCTACAAACGTAAACAAAGACTCTAAAGATTCACAAGGACTCTTAATGTAAACAAAGACTACAAATGTAAACAAAAACTCTAAATGTAAACAAAGTCTACAAATGTAAACACTCTAAATGTAAACAAAAACTTCAAATGTAAACAAACACTCTAAATATAAACAAACACTACAAATGTAAACAGACTCTAAACATAAACAAAGACTACAAGCATAAACAAAGACTACAAAAGTACACAAAGAGCACAAATGTTAAGAGACTCAAAATGTAAACAAAGAATCTAAATGTAAACAAAGTCTCTAATAAAAGTAAACAAAGACTACAAATGTAAACAGTCTCTAATTGTCAACAAAGAATACAAATTTAAACAAAGGCTCTAAATGTAAACAAAGATTACAAATGTAAACAGAGACTCTAAATTTAAATAAAGGCTCTAAATGTAAAGAGACTACAAATGTAAACAAAGACTACATATGTAAACAAAGACTCTTAATGTAAATAAAGAGTAAAGATGTAAACAGACTACAAATGTAAGCAAAGACTCTAAATGAAAACAAAGGCTACAAATGTAAACAAAGAGTACAAATATAAAAAAGACTACAAATGTAAACAAAGAATCTAAATGTAGACAAAGACTACAAATAAAAAGAGACTGTAAATTTAAACATGGACTACAAATATAAACAAAGTGTACAAATTTAAACAGGCACTGAATGTAAATAAAAGCTCTAAACGTAAACAAAGACTACAAATGTAAACAAAGACTACAAATATAAACAAAGACTTTAAATGGAAACAAAGAATACAAACGTAAACAAAGACTCTAAGTGTAAACAAGGACTCTAAATAAAAGCAAAGACTCTAAATGTAAACAAAGACTGCAAATGTAAAAAAAGGCTCTAAATGTAAACACTCTAAATGTAAACAAAGACTCTAAATGTAAACAAAGACACTAAATGTAAACAAAAACTCTAGGTGTAAACAAAGACCCTAGGTGTAAACAAAGACTAAAATTGTTAACAAAGACTCTAAATGTAAACAAAATCTAAAAATGTAAACGAAGTCTACAAATGTAAACACTCTAAATGTAAACAAAGACTGCAAATGTAAACAAAGACTCTAAATGTAAACAAAGGCTACAAATGTAAACAAAGAGTGCAAATGTTAAGATCCAAGATGTAAACAAAGACTCTAAATATAAACAAAGAGTAAAAATGTAAACAAAGACAATAATGGTAAACAAAACTATAAGTATAAAGAAAGACCCCAAATGTAAACAAAAACCACAAATGTAAACAGACTCTAAATGTAAACAAAGACTACAAATGTAAACAAAAACTCTAAATGTAATCAAAACTCTAAATGTAAACATACTCTGAATGTATACAAAGACTATAAATAAGAACAAAGAGTACAAATGCAAACGAAGACTCTAAAAGTAAACAAAGGTTACAAATGTAAACAAAGAACGCACATGTAAACAGGCACTTTATGTAAACAACGGTTCTAAATGTAAACAAAGACTAAAAATGTAAAAAAAAGAATACAAATGTAGATTTCAAATGTAAACAAAGACTACAAATGTAAACAGAGAACGCAAATGTAAACAGACTCTAAA
The DNA here is from genome assembly GCA_963930645.1 of Salticus scenicus. Taxonomy (NCBI): domain Eukaryota; kingdom Metazoa; phylum Arthropoda; class Arachnida; order Araneae; family Salticidae; genus Salticus; species Salticus scenicus. The sequence continues at coordinate 307,723,878 of OZ005655.1, forward strand.
TGTAAACAAAGACTAAATGTAAAGAAATACTACAGATGTAAACAAGGACTACAAATGTAAACGAAGGCCCTAAATTAAACAAAGAATCTAAATGTAAACAAACTACAAATGTAAATAAAGTCTACAAACGTAAACAAAGACTCTAGAGGAAAACAAGGACTCTAAATGTAAACAAAGACTCTAAATGTAAACAAAGACTACAAATGTAAAAAAAGAAATACTAAAGAAATAAAGAAATACTACAAATGTAAAGAAGGACTCTAAATGTAGACAAAGTCTACAAATGTATACAAAGACTACAAATGTAAACAGACTCTAAATGTAAACAAATCTGTAAGTGTGAACAAAGACTACAAAAATAAACAAAGACTCTAAATGTAAACAAAGGCTGCAAATGTAAACAAAGACTACAAATGTAAACAAAACTCTAAACTTAAACTAAGAATACATATGTAAACAAAACTATAAATCTAAACAAATACTACAAATGTAAACAAAGACTCTAAACCTAAACAAATACTACAAATAAAAACACTCTAAATGTAAACAAAGTCTACAAATGTAAACAAAGACTCTAAATGGAAACAAAGGTAAACAAATACAAACGTAAACAGAGATTCTAAATGTATACTCGACTCTAAATGTAAAGAAAGACTACAAATGTAAACAAAGAGCGCAAATGTTAAGACACAAAATGTGAACAAAGATTCTAAATGTAAACAAAGAGTACAAATGTAAACAAAGACAATAATGGTAAACAAAAATTATAAGTATAAACAAAGACCCTAAATGTAAACAAAGACCACAAATGTAAACAGACTCTAAATGTAAACAAAGACTACAAATGTAAACAAAAACTCTAAATGTAATCAAAACTCTATATGTAAACATACTCTGAATGTGTACAAAGACTATAAATAAGAACGAAGAGTACAAATGCAAACAAAGACTCTTGTGTAAACAAAGGTTACAAATGTAAACAAAGAACGCAAATGTAAACAGGCACTTTACGTAAACAACGGTTCCAAATGTAAACAAAGACTAAAAATGTAAAAAAAGAATACAAATGTAGACTTCAAATGTAAACAAAAACTAAAACTGTAAAAAAAATACGACAAATGTAGACTTCAAATGTAAACAAAGACTACAAATGTAAACAAAGAACGCAAATGTAAACAACGGCTCTAAATCTAACAAAGACTAAAAATGTAAGAAAAAGACAACAAATGTGGACTCCAAATGTAAATAAAGACTAGAAATGTAAACAGACTCTAAATGTAGACAAAAACTAAATCTAAAGAAATACTGCAAATGTAAACAAGGACTACAAATGTAAACAAAGACTTTAAATGTAAACAAAGAATCTAAATGTAAACAGACTACAAATGTAAATAAAGTCTACAAACGTAAACAAAGACTCTAAAGGTAAACACGGGCTCTAAATGTAAACAAAGACTCTAAATGTAAACAAAGAATGCAAATGTAAAAAAACTCTAATTGTAAACAAAGAATAAAAATGTAAAAAAAGAAATACTAAAGAAATAAAGAAATACTAAAGTCTAAAGAAATACTACAAATGTAAACAAGGACTCTAAATGTAAACAAAGTCTACAAATGTATACAAAGACTACAAATGTAAACAGACTCAAAATGTAAACAAATATGTAAGTGTGAACAAAGACTACAAAAATAAACAAAGACTCTAAATGTAAACAAAGGCTGCAAATGTAAACAAAGACTACAAATGTACACAAAACTTTAAATCTAAACTAAGAATACATATGTAAACAAAACTCTAAATCTAAACAAAGACTACAAATGTAAACAAAGACTCTAAACCTAAACAAATACTACAAATAAAAACACTCTAAATGTAAACAAAGTCTACAAATGTAAACAAAGACTCTAAATGGAAAAAAAGGTAAACAAATACAAATGTAAACAGAGATTCTAAATGTATACGGGACTCTAAAAGTAAAGAAAGACTACAAATGTAAACAAAGAGCGCAAATGTTAAAACACAAAATGTGAACAAAGATTCTAAATGTAAACAGAGTACAAATGTAAACAAAGACAATAATGGTAAACAAAAATTATAAGTATAAACAAAGACCCTAAATGTAAACAAAGACCACAAATGTAAACAGACTCTAAATGTAAACAAAGACTACAAATGTAAACAAAAACTCTAAATGTAATCAAAACTCTAAATGTAAACATACTCTGAATGTATACAAAGACTATAAATAAGAACGAAGAGTACAAATGCAAACAAAGACTCTAAAAGTAAACAAAGGCTACAAATGTAAACAAAGAACGCACATGTAATGAGGCACTTTATGTAAACAACGGTTCTAAATGTAAACAAAGACTAAAAATGTAAAAAAAAGAATACAAATGTAGATTTCAAATGTTAACAAACACTACAAATGTACACAAAGAAAGAAAATGTAAACAGGCACTAAATGTAAACAACGGCTCTAAATCTAAACAAAGACTAAAAATGTAAGAAAAAGACAAGAAATGTAGACTCCATATGTAAACAAAGACTAGAAATGTAAACAAAGACTACAAATGAAAACAAAGACTCTAAATGTAAACAAAGGCTTCAAAAGGTAAACAAAGTCTACAAATGTAAACAAAGACCGCAAATGGAAACAGACTCTAAATGTAAACAAAGACTAAATCTAAAGAAATACTACAAATGTAAACAAGGACTACAAATGTAAACAGACTCTAAATGTAAACAAATCTGTAAGTGTGAACAAACACTACAAAAATAAACAAAGACTCTAAATGTAAACAAAGGCTGCAAATGTAAACAAAGACTACAAATGTAAACAAAACTCTAAATCTAAACAAAGACTACAAATGCAAACAAAGACTCTAATCCTAAACAAATACTACAATTAAAACCACTCTAAATGTAAACAAAGACTACAAATGTAAACAAAGACACTAAATGTAAACAAAAACTCTAGGTGTAAACAAAGACCCTAGGTGTAAACAAAGACTAAAATTGTTAACAAAGACTCTAAATGTAAACAAAATCTAAAAATGTAAACGAAGTCTACAAATGTAAACACTCTAAATGTAAACAAAGACTGCAAATGTAAACAAAGACTCTAAATGTAAACAAAGGCTACAAATGTAAACAAAGTGCGCAAATGTTAAGATCCAAGATGTAAACAAAGACGCTAAATATAAACAAAGAGTAAAAATGTAAACAAAGACAATAATGGTAAACAAAACTATAAGTATAAAGAAAGACCCCAAATGTAAACAAAAACCACAAATGTAAACAGACTCTAAATGTAAACAAAGACTACAAATGTAAACAAAAACTCTAAATGTAATCAAAACTCTAAATATAAACATACTCTGAATGTATACAAAGACTATAAATAAGAACAAAGAGTACAAATGCAAACGAAGACTCTAAAAGTAAACAACGGTTACAAATGTAAACAAAGAACGCACATGTAAACAGGCACTTTATGTAAACAACGGTTCTAAATGTAAACAAAGACTAAAAATGTAAAAAAAAGAATACAAATGTAGATTTCAAATGTAAACAAAGACTACAAATGTAAACAGAGAACGCAAATGTAAACAGACTCTAAATGTAAACAAAGACTAAATCTAAAGAAATACTACAGATGTAAACAAGGACTACAAATGTAAACGAAGACTCTAAATTAAACAAAGAATCTAAATGTAAACAAACTACAAATGTAAATAAAGTCTACAAACGTAAACAAAGACTCTAGAGGTAAGCAAGGACTCTAAATGTAAACAAAGACTCTAAATGTAAACAAAGACTACAAATGTAAAAAAACTCAAAATGTAAACAAAGAATAAAAATGTAAAAAAAGAAATACTAAAGTCTAAAGAAATACTACAAATGTAAACAAGGACTCTAAATGTAAACAAAGTCTACAAATGTATACAAAGACTACAAATGTAAACAGACTCAAAATGTAAACAAATCTGTAAGTGTGAACAAAGACTACAAAAATAAACAAAGACTCTAAATGTAAACAAAGGCTGCAAATGTAAACAAAGACTACAAATGTAAACAAAATTCTAAATCTAAACTAAAAATACATATGTAAACAAAACTGTAAATCTAAACAAAGACTACAAATGTAATCAAAGACTCTAAACCTAAACAAATACTACAAATAAAAAAACTCTAAATGTAAACAAATGCAAATGTAAACAGAGATTCTAAATGTATACGGGACTCTAAAAGTAAAGAAAAACTACAAATGTAAACAAAGAGCGCAAATGTTAAAACACAAAATGTGAACAAAGATTCTAAATGTAAACAGAGTACAAATGTAAACAAAGACAATAATGGTAAACAAAAATTATAAGTATAAACAAAGACCCTAAATGTAAACAAAGACCACAAATGTAAACAGACTCTAAATGTAAACAAAGACTACAAACAAAAACTCTAAATGTAATCAAAACTCTAAATGTAAACATAGTCTACATAGCAAATAAAGTCTACAAACGTAGACAAAGACTCTAAAGGTTGACAAGGACTCTTAATGTAAACAAAGACTACAAATGTAAAAAAACTCTAAATGTAAACAAAGAATAAAAATGTAAAAATAGAAATACTAAAGAAATAAAGAAATACTAAAGTCTAAAGGAATACTACAAATGTAAACAAGGACTCTAAATGTAAACAAAGTCTACAAATGTATACAAAGACTACAAATGTAAACAGACTCTAAATATAAACAAATCTGTAAGTGTGAACAAAGACTACAAATGTAAACAAAAACTCTAAATGTAAACAAAGGCTGCAAATGTAAACAAAGACTACAAATGTAAACAAAACTCTAAATCTAAAGAAAGACTACAAATGTAAGCAAGGACTCTAAACCTAAACAAATACTACAAATAAAAACACTCTAAATGTAAACAAAGACTACAAATGTAAAAAAACTCTAAATGTAAACAAACGAAAAGGGCGAAAAAGGCATTTGGCAAAGTGCCCATCTCATTCAACGCATCACCCCTTTTCCGAGTAGGATCGTTCCGCGAGAGGTAGACATGGTTTACGAAAACGGACAGTATAAACAAAGCTGCAAGTGTGAACAAAGACTACAAATGTAAACAAAGACTCTAAATGTAAACAAAGAATCTAAATGTAAACAAACTACAAATGTAAATAAAGTCTACAAACGTAAACAAAGACTCTAAAGGTAAACAAGGACTCTAAATGTAAACACTCTAAATGTAAACAAAGACTACAAATGTAAACAAAGACTCTAAATGGAAACAAAAGTAAACAAATACAAACGTAAACAAAGATTCTAAATGTAAACTGGACTCTAAATGTAAAGAAAGACTACAAATGTAAACAAAGAGCGCAAATGTTAAGACACAAAATGTGAACAAAGACTCTAAATGTAAACAAAGAATAAAAATGTAGAAAAAGAAATACTAATGAAATACTAAAGAATTAAAGAAATACTACAAATGTAAAGAAGGACTCTAAATGTAGACAAAGTCTAGAAATGTATACAAAGACTACAAATGTAAACAGACTCTAAATGTAAACAAATCTGTAAGTGTGAACAAAGACTACAAAAATAAACAAAGACTCTAAATGTAAACAAAGGCTGCAAATGTAAACAAAGACTACAAATGTAAACAAAACTCTAAATCTAAACAAAGACTACAAATGTAAACAAAGACTCTAATCCTAAACAAATACTACAATTAAAACCACTCTAAATGTAAACAAAGACTACAAATGTAAACAAAGACTCTAAATGGAAACAAAAGTAAACAAATACAAACGTAAACAAAGATTCTAAATGTAAACTGGACTCTAAATGTAAAGAAAGACTACAAATGTAAACAAAGAGCGCAAATGTTAAGACACAAAATGTGAACTAAGTCTCTAAATGTAAACAAAGAATAAAAATGTAGAAAAAGAAATACTAAAGAAATACTAAAGAAATAAAGAAATACTACAAATGTAAAGAAGGACTCTAAATGTAGACAAAGTCTACAAATGTATACAAAGACTACAAATGTAAACAGACTCTAAATGTAAACAAATTTCTAAGTGTGAAAAAACACTACAAAAATAAACAAAGACTCTAAATGTAAACAAAGGCTGCAAATGTAAACAAAGACTACAAATGTAAACAAAACTCTAAATCTAAACAAAGACTACAAATGTAAACAAAGACTCTAATCCTAAACAAATACTACAATTAAAACCACTCTAAATGTAAACAAAGACTACAAATGTAAACAAAGACTCTAAATGGAAACAAAAGTAAACAAATACAAACGTAAACAAAGATTCTAAATGTAAACTGGACTCTAAATGTAAAGAAAGACTACAAATGTAAACAAAGAGCGCAAATGTTAAGACACAAAATGTGAACAAAGACTCTAAATGTAAACAAAGAATAAAAATGTAGAAAAAGAAATACTAAAGAAATACTAAAGAAATAAAGAAATACTACAAATGTAAAGAAGGACTCTAAATGTAGACAAAGTCTACAAATGTATACAAAGACTACAAATGTAAACAGACTCTAAATGTAAACAAATCTGTAAGTGTTAAAAAACACTACAAAAATAAACAAAGACTCTAAATGTAAACAAAGGCTGCAAATGTAAACAAAGACTACAAATGTAAACAAAACTCTAAATCTAAACAAAGACTACAAATGTAAACAAAGACTCTAATCCTAAACAAATACTACAATTAAAACCGCTCTAAATGTAAACAAAGACTACAAATGTAAACAAAGACTCTAAATGGAAACAAAAGTAAACAAATACAAACGTAAACAAAGATTCTAAATGTAAACTGGACTCTAAATGTAAAGAAAGACTACAAATGGAAACAAAGAGCGCAAATGTTAAGACACAAAATGTGAACAAAGTCTCTAAATGTAAACAAAGAATAAAAATGTAGAAAAAGAAATACTAAAGAAATACTAAAGAAATAAAGAAATAGTACAAATGTAAAGAAGGACACTAAATGTAGACAAAGTCTACAAATGTATACAAAGACTACAAATGTAAACAGACTCTAAATGTAAACAAATCTGTAAGTGTGAAAAAACACTACAAAAATAAACAAAGACTCTAAATGTAAACAAAGGCTGCAAATGTAAACAAAGACTACAAATGTAAACAAAACTCTAAATCTAAACAAAGACTACAAATGTAAACAAAGACTCTAATCCTAAACAAATACTACAATTAAAACCACTCTAAATGTAAACAAAGACTACAAATGTAAACAAAGACTCTAAATGGAAACAAAAGTAAACAAATACAAACGTAAACAAAGATTCTAAATGTAAACTGGACTCTAAATGTAAAGAAAGACTACAAATGGAAACAAAGAGCGCAAATGTTAAGACACAAAATGTAAACAAAGAATCTAAATGTAAACAAACTACAAATGTAAATAAAGTCTACAAACGTAAACAAACACTCTAAAGGTAAACAAGGACTCTAAATGTAAACGAAGACTCTAAATGTAAACAAAGACTACAAATGTAAAAAAACTCTAAATGTAAACAAAGAATAAAAATGTAGAAAAAGAAATACTAAAGAAATACTAAAGAAATAAAGAAATACTACAAATGTAAAGAAGGACTCTAAATGTAGACAAAGTCTACAAATGTATACAAAGACTACAAATGTAAACAGACTCTAAATTTGGACAAATCTGTAAGTATGAACAAAGACTGCAAAAATAAACAAAGACTTTAAATGTAAACAAAGGCTGCAAATGTAAACAAAGACTACAAATGTAAACAAACTCTAAATCTAAACAAAGACTACAAATGTAAGCAAAGACTCTAAACCTAAACAAATACTACAAATAAAAACACTATAAATGTAAACAAAGGCTACAAACGTAAACAAAGATTCTAAATGTAAACTGGACTCTAAATGTAAAGAAAGACCACAAATATAAACAAAGAGCGCAAATGTTACGACACAAAATGTGAACAAAGACTCTAAATGTTAACAACGAGTACAAATGTAAACAAAGAAAATAATGGTAAACAAAACTATAAGTATAAACAAAGACCCTAAATGTAAACAAAGACCACAAATGTAAACAGACTCTAAATGTAAACAAAGACTAAATATAAAGAAATACTACAAATGTAAACAAGGACAAACAAAGACTCTAAATGTAAACAAAGAATCTAAATGAAAACAGACTACAAATGTAAATAAAGTCTACAAACGTAAACAAAGACTCTAAAGGATGACAAGGACTCTTAAAGTAAACAAAGAATACAAATGTAAAAAAACTCTAAATGTAAACAAAGAATAAAAATGTAAAAATAGAAATACTAAAGAAATAAAGAAATACTAAAGTCTAAAGAAATACTACAAATGTAAACAAGGACTCTAAATGTAAACAAAGTCTACAAATGTATTCAAAGACTACAAACGTAAACAAAGACTCTAAAGGTAAACAAAGAATCTAAATGTAAACAAACGACAAATGTAAATAAAGTCTACAAACGTAAACAAAGACTCTAAAGGTAAACAAGGACTCTAAATGTAAACAAAGTCACTAATAAAAGCAAACAAAGACTACAAATGTAAACAGACTCTAATTGTCAACAAAGAATACAAATTTAAACAAAGGCTCTAAATGTAAACAACGATTACAAATGTAAATAGAGACTCTAAATGTAAATAAAGGCTCTAAATGTAAAGAGACTACAAATGTAAACAAAGACTACATATGTAAACAAAGACTCTTAATGTAAATAAAGAGTAAAGATGTAAACAGACTACAAATGTAAACAAAGACTCTAAATGAAAACAAAGGCTACAAATGTAAACAAAGAGTACAAATATAAAAAAGACTACAAATGTAAACAAAGACTCTAAATGTAGACAAAGACTACAAATAAAAAGAGACTGTAAATTTAAACATGGACTACAAATATAAACAAAGACTTTAAATGGAAACAAAGAGTACAAACCTAAACAAAGAATACAAACGTAAACAAAGACTCTAAGTGTAAACAAGGACTCTAAATAAAAGCAAAGACTCTAAATGTAAACAAAGACTGCAAATGTAAAAAAAGGCTCTAAATGTAAACACTCTAAATGTAAACAAATTCTCGAAATGTAAACAAAGACACTAAATGTAAACAAAAACTCTAGGAGTAAACAAAGACCCTAGGTGTAAACAAAGACTAAAATTGTTAACAAAGACTCTAAATGTAAACAAAATCTAAAAATGTAAACGAAGTCAACAAATGTAAACACTCTAAATGTAAACAAAGACTGCAAATGTAAACAAAGACTCTAAATGTAAACAAAGGCTACAAATGTAAACAAAGAGCGCAAATGTTAAGATCCAAAATATAAACAAAGACTAAATATAAACAAAGACCCCAAATGTAAACAAAGACCACAAATGTAAACAGACTCTAAATGTAAACAAAGACTACAAATGTAAACAAAAACTCTAAATGTAATCAAAACTCTAAATGTAAACATAATCTTAATGTATACAAAGACTATAAATAAGAACAAAGAGTACAAATGCAAACGAAGACTCTAAAAGGCTACAAATGTAAACAAAGACTCTTATGTAAACAAAGGCTACAGATGTAAAAAAAGAACACAAATGTAAACAGGCACTTTATGTAAACAACGGTTCTAAATGTAAACAAAGACTAAAAATGTAAAAAAAAGAATACAAATGTAGACTTCAAATGTAAACAAAGACAACAAATGTAAACAGAGAACGCAAATGTAAACAGGTACTATATGTAAACAACGGCTCTAAATGTAAACAAAGACTAAAAATGTAAAAAAATACTACAAATGTAGACTTCAAATGTAAACAAAGACTACAAATGTACACAAAGAAAGAAAATGTAAACAGGCACTAAATGTAAACAACGGCTCTAAATCTAAACAAAGACTAAAAATGTAAGAAAAATACAACAAATGTACACTCCATTTGTAAACAAAGACTACAAATTTAAACAGACTCTACATATAAACAAAGCTGCAAGTGTGAACAAAGACTACAAATGTAAACAAAGACTCTAAATGTAAACAAAGAATCTAAATGTAAACAAACGACAAATGTAAATAAAGTCTACAAACGTAAACAAAGACTCTAAAGGTAAACAAGGACTCTAAATGTAAACACTCTAAATGTAAAGAAAGACTACAAATGTAAACAAAGAGCGCAAATGTTAAGACACAAAATGTGAACAAAGACTCTAAATGTAAACAAAGAATAAAAATGTAGAAAAAGAAATACTAAAGAAATACTAAAGAAATAAAGAAATACTACAAATGTAAAGAAGGACTCTAAATGTAGCCAAAGTCTACAAATGTATACAAAGACTACAAATGTAAACAGACTCTAAATGTAAACAAATCTGTAAGTGTGAACAAACACTACAAAAATAAACATAGACTCTAAATGTAAACAAAGGCTGCAAATGTAAACAAAGGCTCCAAATGTAAACAAAACTCTAAATCTAAACAAAGACTACAAATGTAAACAAAGACTCTAATCCTAAACAAATACTACAATTAAAACCACTCTAAATGTAAACAAAGACTACAAATGTAAACAAAGACTCTAAATGGAAACAAAAGTAAACAAATACAAACGTAAACAAAGATTCTAAATGTAAACTGGACTCTAAATGTAAAGAAAGACTACAAATGGAAACAAAGAGCGCAAATGTTAAGACACAAAATGTAAACAAAGAATCTAAATGTAAACAAACTACAAATGTAAATATATTCTACAAACGTAAACAAAGACTCTAAAGGTAAACAAGGACTCTAAATGTAAACAAAGACTCTAAATGTAAACAAAGACTACAAATGTAAAAAAACTCTAAATGTAAACAAAGAATAAAAATGTAGAAAAAGAAATACTAAAGAAATACTAAAGAAATAAAGAAATACTACAAATGTAAAGAAGGACTCTAAATGTAGACAAAGTCTACAAATGTATACAGACTACAAATGTAAACAGACTCTAAATGTGAACAAATCTGTAAGTATGATCAAAGACTGTAAAAATAAACAAAGACTTTAAATGTAAACAAAGGCTGCAAATGTAAACAAAGACTACAAATGTAAACAAACTCTAAATCTAAACAAAGACTACAAATGTAAGCAAAGACTCTAAACCTAAACAAATACTACAAATAAAAACACTCTAAATGTAAACAAAGGCTACAAATGTAAACAAAGACTCTAAATCGAAACAAAAGTAAACAAAAGTAAACAAATACAAACGTAAACAAAGATTCTAAATGTAAACTGGACTCTAAATGTAAAGAAAGACCACAAATATAAACAAAGAGCGCAAATGTTACGACACAAAATGTGAACAAAGACTCTAAATGTAAACAACGAGTACAAATGTAAACAAAGAAAATAATGGTAAACAAAACTATAAGTATAAACAAAGACCCTAAATGTAAACAAAGACCACAAATGTAAACAGACTCTAAATGTAAACAAAGACTAAATATAAAGAAATACTAAAAATGTAAACAAGGACTTCAAATGTAAACAAAGACTCTAAATGTAAACAAAGAATCTAAATGAAAACAGACTACAAATGTAAATAAAGTCTACAAACGTAAACAAAGACTCTAAAGGATGACAAGGACTCTTAATGTAAACAAAGAATACAAATGTAAAAAAACTCTAAATGTAAACAAAGAATAAAAATGTAAAAATAGAAATACTAAAGAAATTAAGAAATACTAAAGTCTAAAGAAATACTACAAATGTAAACAAGGACTCTAAATGTAAACAAAGTCTACAAATGTATACAAAGACTACAAACGTAAACAAAGACTCTAAAGGTAAACAAGGACTCTAAATGTAAACAAAGACTCTAAATGTAAACAAAGTCTCTAATAAAAGTAAACAAAGACTACAAATGTAAACAGAGGCTCTAAATGTAAACAACGATTACAAATGTAAACAGAGACTCTAAATGTAAATAAAGGCTCTAAATGTAAAGAGACTACAAATGTAAACAAAGACTACATATGTAAACAAAGACTCTTAATGTAAATAAAGAGTAAAGATGTAAACAGACTACAAATGTAAACAAAGACTCTAAATGAAAACAAAGGCTACAAATGTAAACAAAGAGTACAAATATAAAAAAGACTACAAATGTAAACAAAGAATCTAAATGTAGACAAAGACTACAAATAAAAAGAGACTGTAAATTTAAACATGGACTACAAATATAAACAAAGACTTTAAATGGAAACAAAGAGTACAAACCTAAACAAAGAATACAAACGTAAACAAAGACTCTAAGTGTAAACAAGGACTCTAAATAAAAGCAAAGATTCTAAATGTAAACAAAGACTGCAAATGTAAAAAAAGGCTCTAAATGTAAACAAATTCTCGAAATGTAAACAAAGACACTAAATGTAAACAAAAACTCTAGGAGTAAACAAAGACCCTAGGTGTAAACAAAGACTAAAATTGTTAACAAAGACTCTAAATGTAAACAAAATCTAAAAATGTAAACGAAGTCTACAAATGTAATCACTCTAAATGTAAACAAAGACTGCAAATGTAAACAAAGACTCTAAATGTAAACAAAGGCTACAAATGTAAACAAAGAGCGCAAATGTTAAGATCCAAAATGTAAACAAAGACTCAAAATATAAACAAAGAGTACAAATGTAAACAAAGACAATAATGGTAAACAAAACTATAAGTATAAACAAAGACCCTAAATGTAAAGAAAGACCACAAATGTAAACAGACTCTAAATGTAAACAAAGACTAAATCTAAAGAAATACTACAAATGTAAACAAGGACTTCAGTTGTAAACAAAGACTCTAAATGTAAACAAAGAATCTAAATGTAAACTGACTACAAATGTAAATAAAGTCTACAAACGTAAACAAAGACTCTAAAGGTTGACAAGGACTCTTAATGTAAACAAAGACTACAAATTAAAAAAAACTCTAAATGTAAACAAAGAATAAAAATGTAAAAATAGAAATACTAAAGAAATAAAGAAATACTAAAGTCTAAAGAAATACTACAAATGTAAACAAGGACTCTAAATGTAAACAAGGACTACAAATGTAAACAAAGACTCTAAATGTAAACAAAGAATCTAAATGTAAACAGACTACAAATGTAAATAAAGGCTACAAACGTAAACAAAAACTCTAAAGGTTGACAAGGACTCTTAATGTAAACAAAGACAACAAATGTAAACAAAAACTCTAAATGTAAACAAAGTCTACAAATGTAAACACTCTAAATGTAAACAAAAACTTCAAATGTAAACAAACACTCTAAATATAAACAAACACTACAAATGTAAACAGACTCTAAACATAAACAAAGACTTCAAATGTACACAAAGAGCACAAATGTTAAGAGACTCAAAATGTAAACAAAGAATCTAAATGTAAACAAAGTCTCTAATAAAAGTAAACAAAGACTACTAATGTAAACAGTCTCTAATTGTCAACAAAGAATACAAATTTAAACAAAGGCTCTAAATGTAAACAAAGATTACAAATGTAAACAGAGACTCTAAATTTAAATAAAGGCTCTAAATGTAAAGAGACTACAAATGTAAACAAAGACTACATATGTAAACAAAGACTCTTAATGTAAATAAAGAGTAAAGATGTAAACAGACTACAAATGTAAGCAAAGACTCTTAATGTAAATAAAGAGTAAAGATGTAAACAGACTACAAATGTAAGCAAAGACTCTAAATGAAAACAAAGGCTACAAATGTAAACAAAGAGTACAAATATAAAAAAGACTACAAACGTAAACAAAGAATCTAAATGTAGACAAAGACTACAAATAAAAAGAGACTGTAAATTTAAACATGGACTACAAATATAAACAAAGTGTACAAATTTAAACAGGCACTGAATGTAAATAAAAGCTCTAAACGTAAACAAAGACTACAAATGTAAACAAAGACTACAAATATAAACAAAGACTTTAAATGGAAACAAAGAGTACAAACCTAAACAAAGTATACAAACGTAAACAAAGACTCTAAGTGTAAACAAGGACTCTAAATAAAAGCAAAGACTCTAAATGTAAACAAAGACTGCAAATGTAAAAAAAGGCTCTAAATGTAAACACTCTAAATGTAAACAAAGACTCTAAATGTAAACAAAGACACTAAATGTAAACAAAAACTCTAGGTGTAAACAAAGACCCTAGGTGTAAACAAAGACTAAAATTGTTAACAAAGACTCTAAATGTAAACAAAATCTAAAAATGTAAACGAAGTCTACAAATGTAAACACTCTAAATGTAAACAAAGACTGCAAATGTAAACAAAGACTCTAAATGTAAACAAAGGCTACAAATGTAAACAAAGAGTGCAAATGTTAAGATCCAAGATGTAAACAAAGACTCTAAATATAAACAAAGAGTAAAAATGTAAACAAAGACAATAATGGTAAACAAAACTATAAGTATAAAGAAAGACCCCAAATGTAAACAAAAACCACAAATGTAAACAGACTCTAAATGTAAACAAAGACTACAAATGTAAACAAAAACTCTAAATGTAATCAAAACTCTAAATGTAAACATACTCTGAATGTATACAAAGACTATAAATAAGAACAAAGAGTAGAAATGCAAACGAAGACTCTAAAAGTAAACAAAGGTTACAAATGTAAACAAAGAACGCACATGTAAACAGGCACTTTATGTAAACAACGGTTCTAAATGTAAACAAAGACTAAAAATGTAAAAAAAAGAATACAAATGTAGATTTCAAATGTAAACAAAGACTACAAATGTAAACAGAGAACGCAAATGTAAACAGACTCTAAATGTAAACAAAGACTAAATGTAAAGAAATACTACAGATGTAAACAAGGACTACAAATGTAAACGAAGGCTCTAAATTAAACAAAGAATCTAAATGTAAACAAACTACAAATGTAAATAAAGTCTACAAACGTAAACAAAGACTCTAGAGGAAAACAAGGACTCTAAATGTAAACAAAGACTCTAAATGTAAACAAAGACTCTAAATGTAAACAAAGACTACAAATGTAAAAAAAGAAATACTAAAGAAATAAAGAAATACTACAAATGTAAAGAAGGACTCTAAATGTAGACAAAGTCTACAAATGTATACAAAGACTACAAATGTAAACAGACTCTAAATGTAAACAAATCTGTAAGTGTGAACAAAGACTACAAAAATAAACAAAGACTCTAAATGTAAACAAAACTCTAAATCTAAACAAAGACTCTAAATCTAAACAAAGACTCTGAATATAAACAAAGACTACAAATGTAAACAAAGACTCTAAACCTAAACAAAGACTACAAATAAAAACACTCTAAATGTAAACAAAGACTACATATGTAAACAAATACTCTAAATGGAAACAAAGGCTACAAATGTTAACAAATACTACAAACGTAAACAAAGCCTCTAAATGTAAACAAAAACTACAAATTAAAACCGACTCTAAATGTAAACAAAAACTACAAATATAAACAAAGACTCTAAATGGAAACAGACTACGAAGAATACAAACGTAAATAAAGATTCTAAATGTAAACAGGAATATAAATGTAAAGAAAGACTACAAATGTAAACAAAAACTCTAAATGTAATCAAAATTTTAAATGTAAACATACTCTGAAAGTTTACCAAGTCTGTAAATAAGAACAAAGACTACATATGTAAACAAAACCTCTAAATGTAATCAAAACTCTAAATGTATCCATACTCTAAATGTATATAAAGACTATAAATAAGAACGAAGAGAACAAATGCAAACAAAGACTCTTGTGTAAACAAAGGCTACAAACGTAAACAAAGACTCTAAAGGTTCACAAGGACTCTTAATGTAAACAAAGACTACAAATGTAAACAAAAACTCTAAATGTAAACAAAGTCTACAAATGTAAACACTCTAAATGTAAACAAAACTTCAAATGTAAACAAACACTCTAAATATAAACAAACACTACAAATGTAAACAGACTCTAAACATAAACAAAGACTACAAGCATAAACAAAGACTACAAAAGTACACAAAGAGCACAAATGTTAAGAGACTCAAAATGTAAACAAAGAATCTAAATGTAAACAAAGTCTCTAATAAAAGTAAACAAAGACTACAAGTGTAAACAGACTCTAATTGTCAACAAAGAATACAAATTTAAACAAAGGCTCTAAATGTAAACAAAGATTACAAATGTAAACAGAGACTCTGAATGTAAATAAAGGCTCTAAATGTAAAGAGACTACAAATGTAAACAAAGACTACATATGTAAATAAAGACTCTTAATGTAAATAAAGAGTAAAGATGTAAACAGACTAGAAATGTAAACAAAGACTCTAAATGAAAACAAAGGCTACAAATGTAAACAAAGAGTACAAATATAAAAAAGACTATAAATGTAAACAAAGACTCTAAATGTAGACAAAGACTACAAATAAAAAGAGACTGTAAATTTAAACATGGACTACAAATGTAAACAACGTGTACAAATTTAAACTGGCACTGAATGTAAATAAAAGCTCTAAACGTAAACAAAGACTACAAATGTAAACAAAGACTACAAATATAAACAAAGACTTTAAATGGAAACAAAGAGTACAAACCTAAAGAAAGAATACAAACGTAAACAAAGACTCTAAGTGTAAACAAGGACTCTAAATAAAAGCCATGACTCTAAATGTAAACAAAGACTGCAAATGTAAAAAAAGGCTCTAAATGTAAACACTCTAAATGTAAACAAAGACTCTAAATGTAAACGAAGACACTAAATGTAAACAAAAACTCTAGGTGTAAACAAAGACCCTAGGTGTAAACAAAGACTAAAATTGTTAAAAAAGACTCTAAATGTAAACAAAATCTAAAAATGTAAACGAAGTCTACAAATGTAATCACTCTAAATGTAAACAAAGACTGCAAATGTAAACAAAGACTCTAAATGTAAACAAAGGCTACAAATGTAAACAAAGAGCGCAAATGTTAAGATCCAAAATGTAAACAAAGACTCTAAATATAAACAAAGAGTACAAATGTAAACAAAGACAATAATGGTAAACAAAACTATAAGTATAAACAAAGACCTTAAATGTAAAGAAAGACCACAAATGTAAACAGACTCTAAATGTAAACAAAGACTAAATCTAAAGAAATACTACAAATGTAAACAAGGACTTCAATTGTAAACAAAGACTCTAAATGTGAGAGTCTTTGTAACAAAGAGTAAAAATGTAAACAAAGACAATAATGGTAAACAATACTATAAGTATAAAGAAAGACCCCAAATGTAAACAAAAACCACAAATGTAAACAGACTCTAAATGTAAACAAAGACTACAAATGTAAACAAAAACTCTAAATGTAATCAAAACTCTAAATGTAAACATACTCTGAATGTATACAAAGACTATAAATAAGAACAAAGAGTACAAATGCAAACGAAGACTCTAAAAGTAAACAAAGGTTACAAATGTAAACAAAGAACGCACATGTAAACAGGCACTTTATGTAAACAACGGTTCTAAATGTAAACAAAGACTAAAAATGTAAAAAAAAGAATACAAATGTAGATTTCAAATGTAAACAAAGACTACAAATGTAAACAGAGAACGCAAATGTAAACAGACTCTAAATGTAAACAAAGACTAAATCTAAAGAAATACTACAGATGTAAACAAGGACTACAAATGTAAACGAAGACTCTAAATTAAACAAAGAATCTAAATGTAAACAAACTACAAATGTAAATAAAGTCTACAAACGTAAACAAAGACTCTAGAGGAAAACAAGGACTCTAAATGTAAACAAAGACTCTAAATGTAAACAAAGACTACAAATGTAAAAAAAGAAATACTAAAGAAATAAAGAAATACTACAAATGTAAAGAAGGACTCTAAATGTAGACAAAGTCTACAAATGTATACAAAGACTACAAATGTAAACAGACTCTAAATGTAAACAAATCTGTAAGTGTTAACAAAGACTACAAAAATAAACAAAGACTCTAAATGTAAACAAAGGCTGCAAATGTAAACAAAGACTACAAATGTAAACAAAACTCTAAACTTAAACTAAGAATACATATGTAAACAAAACTATAAATCTAAACAAATACAACAAATGTAAACAAAGACTCTAAACCTAAACAAATACTACAAATAAAAACACTCTAAATGTAAACAAAGTCTACAAATGTAAACAAAGACTCTAAATGGAAACAAAGGTAAACAAATACAAACGTAAACAGAGATTCTAAATGTATACTCGACTCTAAATGTAAAGAAAGACTACAAATGTAAACAAAGAGCGCAAATGTTAAGACACAAAATGTGAACAAAGATTCTAAATGTAAACAAAGAGTACAAATGTAAACAAAGACAATAATGGTAAACAAAAATTATAAGTATAAACAAAAACCCTAAATGTAAACAAAGACCACAAATGTAAACAGACTCTAAATGTAAACAAAGACTACAAATGTAGACAAAAACTCTAAATGTAATAAAACTCTAAATGTAAACATACTCTGAATGTGTACAAAGACTATAAATAAGAACGAAGAGTACAAATGCAAACAAAGACTCTTGTGTAAACAAAGGTTACAAATGTAAACAAAGAACGCAAATGTAAACAGGCACTTTACGTAAACAACGGTTCCAAATGTAAACAAAGACTAAAAATGTAAAAAAAGAATACAAATGTAGACTTCAAATGTAAACAAAAACTAAAACTGTAAAAAAAATACGACAAATGTAGACTTCAAATGTAAACAAAGACTACAAATGTAAACAAAGAACGCAAATGTAAACAACGGCTCTAAATCTAACAAAGACTAAAAATGTAAGAAAAAGACAACAAATGTGGACTCCAAATGTAAATAAAGACTAGAAATGTAAACAGACTCTACATGAAAACAAAGCTGCACGTGTGAACAAAGACTACAAATGTAAACATAGACTCTAAATGTAAACAAAGGCTGCAAAAGCTGATAAAGACTACAAATGTAAACAAAGACTCTAAAAGTAAAAATATACTACAAATGTGAACAAAGACTGCAAATGTAAACAGACTCTAAATGTAGACAAAAACTAAATCTAAAGAAATACTGCAAATGTAAACAAGGACTACAAATGTAAACAAAGACTTTAAATGTAAACAAAGAATCTAAATGTAAACAGACTACAAATGTAAATAAAGTCTACAAACGTAAACAAAGACTCTAAAGGTAAACACGGGCTCTAAATGTAAACAAAGACTCTAAATGTAAACAAAGAATGCAAATGTAAAAAAACTCGAATTGTAAACAAAGAATAAAAATGTAAAAAAAGAAATACTAAAGAAATAAAGAAATACTAAAGTCTAAAGAAATACTACAAATGTAAACAAGGACTCTAAATGTAAACAAAGTCTACAAATGTATACAAAGACTACAAATGTAAACAGACTCAAAATGTAAACAAATCTGTAAGTGTGAACAAAGACTACAAAAATAAACAAAGACTCTAAATGTAAACAAAGGCTGCAAATGTAAACAAAGACTACAAATGTACACAAAACTCTAAATCTAAACTAAGAATACATATGTAAACAAAACTCTAAATCTAAACAAAGACTACAAATGTAAACAAAGACTCTAAACCTAAACAAATACTACAAATAAAAACACTCTAAATGTAAACAAAGTCTACAAATGTAAACAAAGACTCTAAATGGAAAAAAAGGTAAGCAAATACAAATGTAAACAGAGATTCTAAATGTATACGGGACTCTAAAAGTAAAGAAAGACTACAAATGTAAACAAAGAGCGCAAATGTTAAAACACAAAATGTGAACAAAGATTCTAAATGTAAACAGAGTACAAATGTAAACAAAGACAATAATGGTAAACAAAAATTATAAGTATAAACAAAGACCCTAAATGTAAACAAAGACCACAAATGTAAACAGA
This sequence comes from Salticus scenicus, assembly GCA_963930645.1. Lineage (NCBI taxonomy): Eukaryota > Metazoa > Arthropoda > Arachnida > Araneae > Salticidae > Salticus > Salticus scenicus. The sequence continues at coordinate 307,743,893 of OZ005655.1, forward strand.
CTCTAAATGTAAACAAAGACTACAAATGTAAACAAAAACTCTAAATGTAATCAAAACTCTAAATGTAAACATACTCTGAATGTATACAAAGACTATAAATAAGAACGAAGAGTACAAATGCAAACAAAGACTCTAAAAGTAAACAAAGGCTACAAATGTAAACAAAGAACGCACATGTAAAGAGGCACTTTATGTAAACAACGGTTCTAAATGTAAACAAAGACTAAAAATGTAAAAAAAAGAATACAAATGTAGATTTCAAATGTTAACAAACACTACAAATGTACACAAAGAAAGAAAATGTAAACAGGCACTAAATGTAAACAACGGCTCTAAATCTAAACAAAGACTAAAAATGTAAGAAAAAGACAAGAAATGTAGACTCCATATGTAAACAAAGACTAGAAATGTAAACAAAGACTACAAATGAAAACAAAGACTCTAAATGTAAACAAAGGCTTCAAAAGGTAAACAAAGTCTACAAATGGAAACAAAGACTGCAAATGGAAACAGACTCTAAATGTAAACAATGACTAAATCTAAAGAAATACTACAAATGTAAACAAGGACTACAAATGTAAAGAAAGACTCTAAATGTAAACAAAGAATCTAAATGTAAACAAAGTCTACAAACGTAAGCAAAGACTCTAAAGGTAAACAAGGACTCTAAATGTAAACAAAGACTACAAATGTAAGAAATACTAAAGAAATAAAGAAATAATACAAATGTAAAGAAGGACTCTAAATGTAGACAAAGTCTACAAATGTATAAAAAGACTACAAATGTAAACAGACTCTAAATGTAAACAAATCTGTAAGTATGAACAAAGACTACAAAAATAAACAAAGACTTTAAATGTAAACAAAGGCTGCAAATGTAAACAAAGACTACAAATGTAAACAAATCTCTAAATCTAAACAAAGACTACAAATGTAAGCAAAGACTCTAAACCTAAACAAATACTACAAATAAAAAAACTCTAAATGTAAACAAAGACTCAAAATCGAAACAAAAATAAACAAAAGTAAACAAATACAAACGTAAACAAAGATTCTAAATGTAAACTGGACTCTAAATGTAAAGAAAGACCACAAATATAAACAAAGAGCGCAAATGTTACGACACAAAATGTGAACAAAGCCTCTAAATGTAAACAACGAGTACAAATGTAAACAAAGACAATAATGGTAAACAAAACTATAAGTATAAACAAAGACCCTAAATGTAAACAAAGACCACAAATGTAAACAGATTCTAAATGTAAACAAAGACTAAATCTAAAGAAATACTACAAATGTAAAGAAGGACTTCAAATGTAAACAAAGACTCTAAATGTAAACAGAGAATCTTAATGTAAACAGACTACAAATGCAAATAAAGTCTACAAACGTAAACAAAGACTCTAAAGGTTGACAAGGACTCTTAATGTAAACAAAGACTACAAATGTAAAAAAACTCTAAATGTAAACAAAGAATAAAAATGTAAAATTAGAAATACTAATGAAATAAAGAAATACTTAAGTCTAAAGGAATACTACAAATGTAAACAAGGACTCTAAATGTAAACAAAGTCTACAAATGTATACAAAGACTACAAATGTAAACAGACTCTAAAGATAAACAAAGCTGTAATTGTGAATAAAAACTACAAAAGTAAACAAAGACTCTAAATGTAAACAGAGGCTGCAAATATAAACAAAGACTACAAATGTAAACAAAACTCTAAATCTAAACAAAGACTCTAAATCTAAACAAAGACTCTGAATATAAACAAAGATTACAAATGTAAACAAAGACTCTAAACCTAAACAAAGACTACAAATAAAAACACTCTAAATGTAAACAAAGACTACATATGTAAACAAATACTCTAAATGGAAACAAAGGCTACAAATGTTAACAAATACTACAAACGTAAACAAAGCCTCTAAATGTAAACAAAAACTACAAATTAAAACCGACTCTAAATGTAAACAAAAACTACAAATATAAACAAAGACTCTAAATGGAAACAGACTACGAAGAATACAAACGTAAATAAAGATTCTAAATGTAAACAGGAATATAAATGTAAAGAAAGACTACAAATGTAAACAAAAACTCTAAATGTAATCAAAATTTTAAATGTAAACATACTCTGAAAGTATACCAAGTCTGTAAATAAGAACAAAGGGTACAAATGCAAACAAAGACTCTAAAGGTAAACAAAGGCTACAAATGTAAACAAAGACTCTTGTGTAAACAAAGACTACATATGTAAACAAAAATCTACAAATGTAAACAGACTCTAAATGTAAACAGACTACAAATGTAAAAAAAGAATCTAAATATAAACATAGTCTGTAAATGTAAACAAAATCTACAAATAAAAACAAACTGTAAATGTAAGCAAAGACTCTGAATGGAAAGAAAGACTACAAATGTAAAAAAAGACTACAAGCGTAAACAAAGACTCTAAATGTAAACAAAGACTTTAAATGTAAACAAAAACTCTAGGTGTCAACAAAGACTAAAAATGTAAACCAAGTCTACAAATGTAAACACTCTAAATGTAAACAAAAACTTCAAATGTAAACAAAGACTACAAATGTAAAAAGAGATTCTAAATGAAACAGACTACTAATGTAAACAAAGACTCTAAATGTAAACAAAAACTCTAGGTGTCAACAAAGACTAAAAATGTAAACAAAGTCTACAAATGTAAACACTCTAAATGTAAACAAAAACTTCAAATGTAAACAAAGACTCTAAATGTAAACAAACACTACAAATGTAAACAGACTCTAAACATAAACAAAGACTACAAGTGTAAACAAAGACTACAAATGTACACAAAGACACCAAATGTAAACAAAAACTCTAGGTGTAAACAAAGACCCTAGGTGTAAACAAAGACCCTAGGTGTAAACAAAGAACCTAGGTGTAAACAAAGACTAAAATTGTTAACAAAGACTCTAAATGTAAACAAAATCTAAAAATGTAAACGAAGTCAACAAATGTAAACACTCTAAATGTAAACAAAGACTGCAAATGTAAACAAAGACTCTAAATGTAAACAAAGGCTACAAATGTAAACAAAGAGCGCAAATGTTAAGATCCAAAATGTAAACAAAGACTAAATATAAACAAAGACCCCAAATGTAAACAAAAACCACAAATGTAAACAGACTCTAAATGTAAACAAAAACTCTAAATGTAATCAAAACTCTAAATGTAAACATACTCTTAATGTATACAAAGACTATAAATAAGAACAAAGAGTACAAATGCAAACGAAGACTCTAAAAGGCTACAAATGTAAACAAAGACTCTTATCTAAACAAAGGCTACAGATGTAAAAAAAGAACGCAAATGTAAACAGGCACTTTATGTAAACAACGGTTCTAAATGTAAACAAAGACTAAAAATGTAAAAAAAAGAATACAAATGTAGACTTCAAATGTAAACAAAGACTACAAATGTAAACAGAGAACGCAAATGTAAACAGGTACTATATGTAAACAACGGCTCTAAATGGAAACAAAGACTAAAAATGTAAAAAAATACTACAAATGTAGACTTCAAATGTAAACAAAGACTACAAATGTACACAAAGAAAGAAAATGTAAACAGGCACTAAATGTAAACAACGGCTCTAAATCTAAACAAAGACTAAAAATGTAAGAAAAATACAACAAATGTAGACTCCATTTGTAAACAAAGACTACAAATTTAAACAGACTCTACATATAAACAAAGCTGCAAGTGTGAACAAAGACTACAAATGTAAACAAAGACTCTAAATACAAAACAAAGAATCTAAATGTAAACAAACTACAAATGTAAATAAAGTCTACAAACGTAAACAAAGACTCTAAAGGTAAACAAGGACTCTAAGTGTAAACACTCTAAATGTAAACAAAGACTACAAATGTAAACAAAGACTCTAAATGGAAACAAAAGTAAACAAATACAAACGTAAACAAAGATTCTAAATGTAAACTGGACTCTAAATGTAAAGAAAGACTACAAATGTAAACAAAGAGCGCAAATGTTAAGACACAAAATGTGAACAAAGACTCTAAATGTAAACAAAGAATAAAAATGTAGAAAAAGAAATACTAAAGAAATACTAAAGAAATAAAGAAATACTACAAATGTAAAGAAGGACTCTAAATGTAGACAAAGTCTACAAATGTATACAAAGACTACAAATGTAAACAGACTCTAAATGTAAACAAATCTGTAAGTGTGAAAAACACTACAAAAATAAACAGACTCTAAATGTAAACAAAGGCTGCAAATGTAAACAAAGACTACAAATGAAAACAGACTCAACATATAAACAAAGCTGCAAGTGTGAACAAAGACTACAAATGTAAACAAAGACTCTAAATGTAAACAAAGGCTTCAAAAGGTAAACAAAGTCTACAAATGTAAACAAAGACTGCAAATGGAAACAGACTCTAAATGTAAACAAAGACTAAATCTAAAGAAATACTACAAATGTAAACAAGGACTACAAATGTAAAGAAAGACTCTAAATGTAAACAAAGAATCTAAATGTAAACAAAGTCTACAAACGTAAGCAAAGACTCTAAAGGTAAACAAGGACTCTAAATGTAAACAAAGACTACAAATGTAAAAAAAGAAATACTAAAGAAATACTAAAGAAATAAAGAAATACTACAAATGTAAAGAAGGACTCTAAATGTAGACAAAGTCTACAAATGTATAAAAAGACTACAAATGTAAACAGACTCTAAATGTAAACAAATCTGTAAGTATGAACAAAGACTACAAAAACAAAGATTCTAAATGTAAACTGGACTCTAAATGTAAAGAAAGACTACAAATGTAAACAAAGAGCGCAAATGTTAAGACACAAAATGTGAACAAAGATTCTAAATGTAAACAAAGAATAAAAATGTAGAAAAAGAAATACTAAAGAAATACTAAAGAAATAAAGAAATACTACAAATGTAAAGAAGGACTCTAAATGTAGACAAAGTCTACAAATGTATACAAAGACTACAAATGTAAACAGACTCTAAATGTAAACAAATCTGTAAGTGTGAATAAACACTACAAAAATAAACAAAGACTCTAAATGTAAACAAAGGCTGCAAATGTAAACAAAGACTACAAATGTAAACAAAACTCTAAATCTAAACAAAGACTACAAATGTAAACAAAGACTCTAATCCTAAACAAATACTACAATTAAAACCACTCTAAATGTAAACAAAGACTACAAATGTAAACAAAGACTCTAAATGGAAACAAAAGTAAACAAATACAAACGTAAACAAAGATTCTAAATGTAAACTGGACTCTAAATGTAAAGAAAGACTACAAATGTAAACAAAGAGCGCAAATGTTAAGACACAAAATGTGAACAAAGACTCTAAATGTAAACAAAGAATAAAAATGTAGAAAAAGAAATACTAAAGAAATACTAAAGAAATAAAGAAATACTACAAATGTAAAGAAGGACTCTAAATGTAGACAAAGTCTACAAATGTATACAAAGACTACAAATGTAAACAGACTCTAAATGTAAACAAATCTGTAAGTGTGAAAAACACTACAAAAATAAACAGACTCTAAATGTAAACAAAGGCTGCAAATGTAAACAAAGACTACAAATGAAAACAGACTCAACATATAAACAAAGCTGCAAGTGTGAACAAAGACTACAAATGTAAACAAAGACTCTAAATGTAAACAAAGGCTTCAAAAGGTAAACAAAGTCTACAAATGTAAACAAAGACTGCAAATGGAAACAGACTCTAAATGTAAACAAAGACTAAATCTAAAGAAATACTACAAATGTAAACAAGGACTACAAATGTAAAGAAAGACTCTAAATGTAAACAAAGAATCTAAATGTAAACAAAGTCTACAAACGTAAGCAAAGACTCTAAAGGTAAACAAGGACTCTAAATGTAAACAAAGACTACAAATGTAAAAAAAGAAATACTAAAGAAATACTAAAGAAATAAAGAAATACTACAAATGTAAAGAAGGACTCTAAATGTAGACAAAGTCTACAAATGTATAAAAAGACTACAAATGTAAACAGACTCTAAATGTAAACAAATCTGTAAGTATGAACAAAGACTACAAAAACAAAGATTCTAAATGTAAACTGGACTCTAAATGTAAAGAAAGACTACAAATGTAAACAAAGAGCGCAAATGTTAAGACACAAAATGTGAACAAAGATTCTAAATGTAAACAAAGAATAAAAATGTAGAAAAAGAAATACTAAAGAAATACTAAAGAAATAAAGAAATACTACAAATGTAAAGAAGGACTCTAAATGTAGACAAAGTCTACAAATGTATACAAAGACTACAAATGTAAACAGACTCTAAATGTAAACAAATCTGTAAGTGTGAATAAACACTACAAAAATAAACAAAGACTCTAAATGTAAACAAAGGCTGCAAATGTAAACAAAGACTACAAATGTAAACAAAACTCTAAATCTAAACAAAGACTACAAATGTAAACAAAGACTCTAATCCTAAACAAATACTACAATTAAAACCACTCTAAATGTAAACAAAGACTACAAATGTAAACAAAGACTCTAAATGGAAACAAAAGTAAACAAATACAAACGTAAACAAAGATTCTAAATGTAAACTGGACTCTAAATGTAAAGAAAGACTACAAATGTAAACAAAGAGCGCAAATGTTAAGACACAAAATGTGAACAAAGTCTCTAAATGTAAACAAAGAATAAAAATGTAGAAAAAGAAATACTAAAGAAATACTAAAGAAATAAAGAAATACTACAAATGTAAAGAAGGACTCTAAATGTAGACAAAGTCTACAAATGTATACAAAGACTACAAATGTAAACAGACTCTAAATGTAAACAAATCTGTAAGTGTGAAAAAACACTACAAAAATAAACAAAGACTCTAAATGTAAACAAAGGCTGCAAATGTAAACAAAGACTACAAATGTAAACAAAACTCTAAATCTAAACAAAGACTACAAATGTAAACAAAGACTCTAATCCTAAACAAATACTACAATTAAAACCACTCTAAATGTAAACAAAGACTACAAATGTAAACAAAGACTCTAAATGGAAACAAAAGTAAACAAATACAAACGTAAACAAAGATTCTAAATGTAAACTGGACTCTAAATGTAAAGAAAGACTACAAATGTAAACAAAGAGCGCAAATGTTAAGACACAAAATGTGAACAAAGACTCTAAATGTAAACAAAGAATAAAAATGTAGAAAAAGAAATACTAAAGAAATACTAAAGAAATACTAAAGAAATAAAGAAATACTACAAATGTAAAGAAGGACTCTAAATGTAGACAAAGTCTATAAATGTATACAAAGACTACAAATGTAAACAGACTCTAAATGTAAACAAATCTGTAAGTGTTAAAAAACACTACAAAAATAAACAAAGACTCTAAATGTAAACAAAGGCTGCAAATGTAAACAAAGACTACAAATGTAAACAAAACTCTAAATCTAAACAAAGACTACAAATGTAAACAAAGACTCTAATCCTAAACAAGTACTATAATTAAAACCACTCTAAATGTAAACAAAGACTACAAATGTAAACAAAGACACTAAATGTAAACAAAAACTCTAGGTGTAAACAAAGACCCTAGGTGTAAACAAAGACTAAAATTGTTAACAAAGACTCTAAATGTAAACAAAATCTAAAAATGTAAACGAAGTCTACAAATGTAAACACTCTAAATGTAAACAAAGACTGCAAATGTAAACAAAGACTCTAAATGAAACAAAGGCTACAAATGTAAACAAAGAGCGCAAATGTTAAGATCCAAGATGTAAACAAAGACGCTAAATATAAACAAAGAGTAAAAATGTAAACAAAGACAATAATGGTAAACAAAACTATAAGTATAAAGAAAGACCCAAAATGTAAACAAAAACCACAAATGTAAACAGACTCTAAATGTAAACAAAGACTACAAATGTAAACAAAAACTCTAAATGTAATCAAAACTCTAAATATAAACATACTCTGAATGTATACAAAGACTATAAATAAGAACAAAGAGTACAAATGCAAACGAAGACTCTAAAAGTAAACAACGGTTACAAATGTAAACAAAGAACGCACATGTAAACAGGCACTTTATGTAAACAACGGTTCTAAATGTAAACAAAGACTAAAAATGTAAAAAAAAGAATACAAATGTAGATTTCAAATGTAAACAAAGACTACAAATGTAAACAGAGAACGCAAATGTAAACAGACTCTAAATGTAAACAAAGACTAAATCTAAAGAAATACTACAGATGTAAACAAGGACTCTAAATGTAAACACTCTAAATGTAAACAAAGACTACAAATGTAAACAAAGACTCTAAATGGAAACAAAAGTAAACAAATACAAACGTAAACAAAGATTCTAAATGTAAACTGGACTCTAAATGTAAAGAAAGACTACAAATGGAAACAAAGAGCGCAAATGTTAAGACACAAAATGTAAACAAAGAATCTAAATGTAAACAAACTACAAATGTAAATAAAGTCTACAAACGTAAACAAAGACTCTAAAGGTAAACAAGGACTCTAAATGTAAACGAAGACTCTAAATGTAAACAAAGACTACAAATGTAAAAAAACTCTAAATGTAAACAAAGAATAAAAATGTAGAAAAAGAAATACTAAAGAAATACTAAAGAAATAAAGAAATACTACAAATGTAAAGAAGGACTCTAAATGTAGACAAAGTCTACAAATGTATACAAAGACTACAAATAAAAACAGACTCTAAATTTGAACAAATCTGTAAGTATGAACAAAGACTGCAAAAATAAACAAAGACTTTAAATGTAAACAAAGGCTGCAAATGTAAACAAAGACTACAAATGTAAACAAACTCTAAATCTAAACAAAGACTACAAATGTAAGCAAAGACTCTAAACCTAAACAAATACTACAAATAAAAACACTCTAAATGTAAACAAAGGCTACAAATGTAAACAAAGACTCTAAATCGAAACAAAAGTAAACAAAAGTAAACAAATACAAACGTAAACAAAGATTCTAAATGTAAACTGGACTCTAAATGTAAAGAAAGACCACAAATATAAACAAAGAGCGCAAATGTTACGACACAAAATGTGAACAAAGACCCTAAATGTAAACAAAGACCACAAATGTAAACAGACTCTAAATGTAAACAAAGACTAAATCTAAAGAAATACTACAAATGTAAACAAGGACTTCAAATGTAAACAAAGACTCTAAATGTAAACAAAGAATCTAAATGTAAACAGACTACAAATGTAAATAAAGTCTACAAACGTAAACAAAGACTCTAAAGGTTGACAAGGACTCTTAATGTAAACAAAGAATACAAATGTAAAAAAACTCTAAATGTAAACAAAGAATAAAAATGTAAAAATAGAAATACTAAAGAAATAAAGAAATACAAAAGTCTAAAGAAATACTACAAATGTAAACAAGGACTCTAAATGTAAACAAAGTCTACAAATGTATACAAAGACTACAAACGTAAACAAAGACTCTAAATGTAAACAAAGAATCTAAATGTAAACAAACTACAAATGTAAATAAAGTCTACAAACGTAAACAAAGACTCTAAAGGTAAACAAGGACTCTAAATGTAAACACTCTAAATGTAAACAAAGACTACAAATGTAAACAAAGACTCTAAATGGAAACAAAAGTAAACAAATACAAACGTAAACAAAGATTCTAAATGTAAACTGGACTCTAAATGTAAAGAAAGACTACAAATGTAAACAAAGAGCGCAAATGTTAAGACACAAAATGTGAACAAAGACTTTAAATGTAAACAAAGAATAAAAATGTAGAAAAAGAAATACTAAAGAAATACTAAAGAAATAAAGAAATACTACAAATGTAAAGAAGGACTCTAAATGTAGACAAAGTCTACAAATGTATACAAAGACTACAAATGTAAACAGACTCTAAATGTAAACAAATCTGTAAGTGTGAAAAAAAAATACAAAAATAAACAAAGACTCTAAATGTAAACAAACGCTGCAAATGTAAACAAAGACTACAAATGTAAACAAAACTCTAAATCTAAACAAAGACTACAAATGTAAACAAAGACTCTAATCCTAAACAAATACAACAATTAAAACCACTCTAAATGTAAACAAAGACTACAAATGTAAACAAAGACTCTAAATGGAAACAAAAGTAAACAAATACAAACGTAAACAAAGATTCTAAATGTAAACTGGACTCTAAATGTAAAGAAAGACTACAAATGTAAACAAAGAGCGCAAATGTTAAGACACAAAATGTGAACAAAGTCTCTAAATGTAAACAAAGAATAAAAATGTAGAAAAAGAAATACTAAAGAAATACTAAAGAAATAAAGAAATACTACAAATGTAAAGAAGGACTCTAAATGTAGACAAAGTCTACAAATGTATACAAAGACTACAAATGTAAACAGACTCTAAATGTAAACAAATCTGTAAGTGTGAAAAAACACTACAAAAATAAACAAAGACTCTAAATGTAAACAAAGGCTGCAAATGTAAACAAAGACTACAAATGTAAACAAAACTCTAAATCTAAACAAAGACTACAAATGTAAACAAAGACTCTAATCCTAAACAAATACTACAATTAAAACCACTCTAAATGTAAACAAAGACTACAAATGTAAACAAAGACTCTAAATGGAAACAAAAGTAAACAAATACAAACGTAAACAAAGATTCTAAATGTAAACTGGACTCTAAATGTAAAGAAAGACTACAAATGTAAACAAAGAGCGCAAATGTTAAGACACAAAATGTGAACAAAGACTCTAAATGTAAACAAAGAATAAAAATGTAGAAAAAGAAATACTAAAGAAATACTAAAGAAATACTAAAGAAATAAAGAAATACTACAAATGTAAAGAAGGACTCTAAATGTAGACAAAGTCTATAAATGTATACAAAGACTACAAATGTAAACAGACTCTAAATGTAAACAAATCTGTAAGTGTTAAAAAACACTACAAAAATAAACAAAGACTCTAAATGTAAACAAAGGCTGCAAATGTAAACAAAGACTACAAATGTAAACAAAACTCTAAATCTAAACAAAGACTACAAATGTAAACAAAGACTCTAATCCTAAACAAATACTACAATTAAAACCACTCTAAATGTAAACAAAGACTACAAATGTAAACAAAGACACTAAATGTAAACAAAAACTCTAGGTGTAAACAAAGACCCTAGGTGTAAACAAAGACTAAAATTGTTAACAAAGACTCTAAATGTAAACAAAATCTAAAAATGTAAACGAAGTCTACAAATGTAAACACTCTAAATGTAAACAAAGACTGCAAATGTAAACAAAGACTCTAAATGAAACAAAGGCTACAAATGTAAACAAAGAGCGCAAATGTTAAGATCCAAGATGTAAACAAAGACGCTAAATATAAACAAAGAGTAAAAATGTAAACAAAGACAATAATGGTAAACAAAACTATAAGTATAAAGAAAGACCCAAAATGTAAACAAAAACCACAAATGTAAACAGACTCTAAATGTAAACAAAGACTACAAATGTAAACAAAAACTCTAAATGTAATCAAAACTCTAAATATAAACATACTCTGAATGTATACAAAGACTATAAATAAGAACAAAGAGTACAAATGCAAACGAAGACTCTAAAAGTAAACAACGGTTACAAATGTAAACAAAGAACGCACATGTAAACAGGCACTTTATGTAAACAACGGTTCTAAATGTAAACAAAGACTAAAAATGTAAAAAAAAGAATACAAATGTAGATTTCAAATGTAAACAAAGACTACAAATGTAAACAGAGAACGCAAATGTAAACAGACTCTAAATGTAAACAAAGACTAAATCTAAAGAAATACTACAGATGTAAACAAGGACTCTAAATGTAAACACTCTAAATGTAAACAAAGACTACAAATGTAAACAAAGACTCTAAATGGAAACAAAAGTAAACAAATACAAACGTAAACAAAGATTCTAAATGTAAACTGGACTCTAAATGTAAAGAAAGACTACAAATGGAAACAAAGAGCGCAAATGTTAAGACACAAAATGTAAACAAAGAATCTAAATGTAAACAAACTACAAATGTAAATAAAGTCTACAAACGTAAACAAAGACTCTAAAGGTAAACAAGGACTCTAAATGTAAACGAAGACTCTAAATGTAAACAAAGACTACAAATGTAAAAAAACTCTAAATGTAAACAAAGAATAAAAATGTAGAAAAAGAAATACTAAAGAAATACTAAAGAAATAAAGAAATACTACAAATGTAAAGAAGGACTCTAAATGTAGACAAAGTCTACAAATGTATACAAAGACTACAAATAAAAACAGACTCTAAATTTGAACAAATCTGTAAGTATGAACAAAGACTGCAAAAATAAACAAAGACTTTAAATGTAAACAAAGGCTGCAAATGTAAACAAAGACTACAAATGTAAACAAACTCTAAATCTAAACAAAGACTACAAATGTAAGCAAAGACTCTAAACCTAAACAAATACTACAAATAAAAACACTCTAAATGTAAACAAAGGCTACAAATGTAAACAAAGACTCTAAATCGAAACAAAAGTAAACAAAAGTAAACAAATACAAACGTAAACAAAGATTCTAAATGTAAACTGGACTCTAAATGTAAAGAAAGACCACAAATATAAACAAAGAGCGCAAATGTTACGACACAAAATGTGAACAAAGACCCTAAATGTAAACAAAGACCACAAATGTAAACAGACTCTAAATGTAAACAAAGACTAAATCTAAAGAAATACTACAAATGTAAACAAGGACTTCAAATGTAAACAAAGACTCTAAATGTAAACAAAGAATCTAAATGTAAACAGACTACAAATGTAAATAAAGTCTACAAACGTAAACAAAGACTCTAAAGGTTGACAAGGACTCTTAATGTAAACAAAGAATACAAATGTAAAAAAACTCTAAATGTAAACAAAGAATAAAAATGTAAAAATAGAAATACTAAAGAAATAAAGAAATACAAAAGTCTAAAGAAATACTACAAATGTAAACAAGGACTCTAAATGTAAACAAAGTCTACAAATGTATACAAAGACTACAAACGTAAACAAAGACTCTAAATGTAAACAAAGAATCTAAATGTAAACAAACTACAAATGTAAATAAAGTCTACAAACGTAAACAAAGACTCTAAAGGTAAACAAGGACTCTAAATGTAAACACTCTAAATGTAAACAAAGACTACAAATGTAAACAAAGACTCTAAATGGAAACAAAAGTAAACAAATACAAACGTAAACAAAGATTCTAAATGTAAACTGGACTCTAAATGTAAAGAAAGACTACAAATGTAAACAAAGAGCGCAAATGTTAAGACACAAAATGTGAACAAAGACTTTAAATGTAAACAAAGAATAAAAATGTAGAAAAAGAAATACTAAAGAAATACTAAAGAAATAAAGAAATACTACAAATGTAAAGAAGGACTCTAAATGTAGACAAAGTCTACAAATGTATACAAAGACTACAAATGTAAACAGACTCTAAATGTAAACAAATCTGTAAGTGTGAAAAAAAAATACAAAAATAAACAAAGACTCTAAATGTAAACAAACGCTGCAAATGTAAACAAAGACTACAAATGTAAACAAAACTCTAAATCTAAACAAAGACTACAAATGTAAACAAAGACTCTAATCCTAAACAAATACAACAATTAAAACCACTCTAAATGTAAACAAAGACTACAAATGTAAACAAAGACTCTAAATGGAAACAAAAGTAAACAAATACAAACGTAAACAAAGATTCTAAATGTAAACTGGACTCTAAATGTAAAGAAAGACTACAAATGTAAACAAAGAGCGCAAATGTTAAGACACAAAATGTGAACAAAGTCTCTAAATGTAAACAAAGAATAAAAATGTAGAAAAAGAAATACTAAAGAAATACTAAAGAAATAAAGAAATACTACAAATGTAAAGAAGGACTCTAAATGTAGACAAAGTCTACAAATGTATACAAAGACTACAAATGTAAACAGACTCTAAATGTAAACAAATCTGTAAGTGTGAAAAAACACTACAAAAATAAACAAAGACTCTAAATGTAAACAAAGGCTGCAAATGTAAACAAAGACTACAAATGTAAACAAAACTCTAAATCTAAACAAAGACTACAAATGTAAACAAAGACTCTAATCCTAAACAAATACTACAATTAAAACCACTCTAAATGTAAACAAAGACTACAAATGTAAACAAAGACTCTAAATGGAAACAAAAGTAAACAAATACAAACGTAAACAAAGATTCTAAATGTAAACTGGACTCTAAATGTAAAGAAAGACTACAAATGTAAACAAAGAGCGCAAATGTTAAGACACAAAATGTGAACAAAGACTCTAAATGTAAACAAAGAATAAAAATGTAGAAAAAGAAATACTAAAGAAATACTAAAGAAATACTAAAGAAATAAAGAAATACTACAAATGTAAAGAAGGACTCTAAATGTAGACAAAGTCTATAAATGTATACAAAGACTACAAATGTAAACAGACTCTAAATGTAAACAAATCTGTAAGTGTTAAAAAACACTACAAAAATAAACAAAGACTCTAAATGTAAACAAAGGCTGCAAATGTAAACAAAGACTACAAATGTAAACAAAACTCTAAATCTAAACAAAGACTACAAATGTAAACAAAGACTCTAATCCTAAACAAATACTACAATTAAAACCACTCTAAATGTAAACAAAGACTACAAATGTAAACAAAGACACTAAATGTAAACAAAAACTCTAGGTGTAAACAAAGACCCTAGGTGTAAACAAAGACTAAAATTGTTAACAAAGACTCTAAATGTAAACAAAATCTAAAAATGTAAACGAAGTCTACAAATGTAAACACTCTAAATGTAAACAAAGACTGCAAATGTAAACAAAGACTCTAAATGAAACAAAGGCTACAAATGTAAACAAAGAGCGCAAATGTTAAGATCCAAGATGTAAACAAAGACGCTAAATATAAACAAAGAGTAAAAATGTAAACAAAGACAATAATGGTAAACAAAACTATAAGTATAAAGAAAGACCCAAAATGTAAACAAAAACCACAAATGTAAACAGACTCTAAATGTAAACAAAGACTACAAATGTAAACAAAAACTCTAAATGTAATCAAAACTCTAAATATAAACATACTCTGAATGTATACAAAGACTATAAATAAGAACAAAGAGTACAAATGCAAACGAAGACTCTAAAAGTAAACAACGGTTACAAATGTAAACAAAGAACGCACATGTAAACAGGCACTTTATGTAAACAACGGTTCTAAATGTAAACAAAGACTAAAAATGTAAAAAAAAGAATACAAATGTAGATTTCAAATGTAAACAAAGACTACAAATGTAAACAGAGAACGCAAATGTAAACAGACTCTAAATGTAAACAAAGACTAAATCTAAAGAAATACTACAGATGTAAACAAGGACTCTAAATGTAAACACTCTAAATGTAAACAAAGACTACAAATGTAAACAAAGACTCTAAATGGAAACAAAAGTAAACAAATACAAACGTAAACAAAGATTCTAAATGTAAACTGGACTCTAAATGTAAAGAAAGACTACAAATGGAAACAAAGAGCGCAAATGTTAAGACACAAAATGTAAACAAAGAATCTAAATGTAAACAAACTACAAATGTAAATAAAGTCTACAAACGTAAACAAAGACTCTAAAGGTAAACAAGGACTCTAAATGTAAACGAAGACTCTAAATGTAAACAAAGACTACAAATGTAAAAAAACTCTAAATGTAAACAAAGAATAAAAATGTAGAAAAAGAAATACTAAAGAAATACTAAAGAAATAAAGAAATACTACAAATGTAAAGAAGGACTCTAAATGTAGACAAAGTCTACAAATGTATACAAAGACTACAAATAAAAACAGACTCTAAATTTGAACAAATCTGTAAGTATGAACAAAGACTGCAAAAATAAACAAAGACTTTAAATGTAAACAAAGGCTGCAAATGTAAACAAAGACTACAAATGTAAACAAACTCTAAATCTAAACAAAGACTACAAATGTAAGCAAAGACTCTAAACCTAAACAAATACTACAAATAAAAACACTCTAAATGTAAACAAAGGCTACAAATGTAAACAAAGACTCTAAATCGAAACAAAAGTAAACAAAAGTAAACAAATACAAACGTAAACAAAGATTCTAAATGTAAACTGGACTCTAAATGTAAAGAAAGACCACAAATATAAACAAAGAGCGCAAATGTTACGACACAAAATGTGAACAAAGACCCTAAATGTAAACAAAGACCACAAATGTAAACAGACTCTAAATGTAAACAAAGACTAAATCTAAAGAAATACTACAAATGTAAACAAGGACTTCAAATGTAAACAAAGACTCTAAATGTAAACAAAGAATCTAAATGTAAACAGACTACAAATGTAAATAAAGTCTACAAACGTAAACAAAGACTCTAAAGGTTGACAAGGACTCTTAATGTAAACAAAGAATACAAATGTAAAAAAACTCTAAATGTAAACAAAGAATAAAAATGTAAAAATAGAAATACTAAAGAAATAAAGAAATACAAAAGTCTAAAGAAATACTACAAATGTAAACAAGGACTCTAAATGTAAACAAAGTCTACAAATGTATACAAAGACTACAAACGTAAACAAAGACTCTAAATGTAAACAAAGAATCTAAATGTAAACAAACTACAAATGTAAATAAAATCTACAAACGTAAACAAAGACTCTAAAGGTAAACAAGGACTCTAAATGTAAACACTCTAAATGTAAACAAAGACTACAAATGTAAACAAAGACTCTAAATGGAAACAAAAGTAAACAAATACAAACGTAAACAAAGATTCTAAATGTAAACTGGACTCTAAATGTAAAGAAAGACTACAAATGTAAACAAAGAGCGCAAATGTTAAGACACAAAATGTGAACAAAGACTTTAAATGTAAACAAAGAATAAAAATGTAGAAAAAGAAATACTAAAGAAATACTAAAGAAATAAAGAAATACTACAAATGTAAAGAAGGACTCTAAATGTAGACAAAGTCTACAAATGTATACAAAGACTACAAATGTAAACAGACTCTAAATGTAAACAAATCTGTAAGTGTGAAAAAAAAATACAAAAATAAACAAAGACTCTAAATGTAAACAAACGCTGCAAATGTAAACAAAGACTACAAATGTAAACAAAACTCTAAATCTAAACAAAGACTACAAATGTAAACAAAGACTCTAATCCTAAACAAATACAACAATTAAAACCACTCTAAATGTAAACAAAGACTACAAATGTAAACAAAGACTCTAAATGGAAACAAAAGTAAACAAATACAAACGCAAACAAAGATTCTAAATGTAAACTGGACTCTAAATGTAAAGAAAGACTACAAATGTAAACAAAGAGCGCAAATGTTAAGACATAAAATGTGAACAAAGACTCTAAATGTAAACAAAGAATAAAAATGTAGAAAAAGAAATACTAAAGAAATACTAAAGAAATAAAGAAACACTACAAATGTAAAGAAGGACTCTAAATGTAGACAAAGTCTACAAATGTATACAAAGACTACAAATGTAAACAGACTCTAAATGTAAACAAATCTGTAAGTGTGAAAAAAAAAATACAAAAATAAACAAAGACTCTAAATGTAAACAAAGGCTGCAAATGTAAACAAAGACTACAAATGTAAACAAAACTCTAAATCTAAACAAAGACTACAAATGTAAACAGAGACTCTAATCCTAAACAAATACTACAATTAAAACCACTCTAAATGTAAACAAAGACTACAAATGTAAACAAAGACTCTAAATGGGAACAAAAGTAAACAAATACAAATGTAAACAAAGATTCTAAATGTAAACTGGACTCTAAATGTAAAGAAAGACTACAAATGGAAACAAAGAGCGCAAATGTTAAGACACAAAATGTAAACAAAGAATCTAAATGTAAACAAACTACAAATGTAAATAAAGTCTACAAACGTAAACAAAGACTCTAAAGGTAAACAAGGACTCTAAATGTAAACAAAGACTCTAAATGTAAACAAAGACTACAAATGTAAAAAAACTCTAAATGTAAACAAAGAATAAAAATGTAGAAAAAGAAATACTAAAGAAATACTAAAGAAATAAAGAAATACTACAAATGTAAAGGACTCTAAATGTAGACAAAGTCTACAAATGTATACAAAGACTACAAATGTAAACAGACTCTAAATGTGAACAAATCTGTAAGTATGAACAAAGACTGCAAAAATAAACAAAGACTTTAAATGTAAACAAAGGCTGCAAATGTAAACAAAGACTACAAATGTAAACAAACTCTAAATCTAAACAAAGACTACAAATGTAAGCAAAGACTCTAAACCTAAACAAATACTACAAATAAAAACACTCTAAATGTAAACAAAGGCTACAAATGTAAACAAAGACTCTAAATCGAAACAAAAGTAAACAAATACAAACGTAAACAAAGATTCTAAATGTAAACTGGACTCTAAATGTAAAGAAAGACCACAAATATAAACAAAGAGCGCAAATGTTACGACACAAAATGAGAACAAAGACTCTAAATGTAAACAACGAGTACAAATGTAAACAAAGACAATAATGGTAAACAAAACTATAAGTATAAACAAAGACCCTAAATGTCAACAAAGACCACAAATGTAAACAGACTCTAAATGTAAACAAAGACTAAATCTAAAGAAATACTACAAATGTAAACAAGGACTTCAAATGTAAACAAAGACTCTAAATGTAAACAAAGAATCTAAATGAAAACAGACTACAAATGTAAATAAAGTCTACAAACGTAAACAAAGACTCTAAAGGTTGACAAGGACTCTTAATGTAAACAAAGAATACAAATGTAAAAAAACTCTAAATGTAAACAAAGAATAAAAATGTAAAAATAGAAATACTAAAGAAATAAAGAAATACTAAAGTCTAAAGAAATACTACAAATGTAAACAAGGACTCTAAATGTAAACAAAGTCTACAAATGTATACAAAGACTACAAACGTAAACAAAGACTCTAAAGGTAAACAAGGACTCTAAATGTAAACAAAGACTCTAAATGTAAACAAAGTCTCTAATAAAAGTAAACAAAGACTACAAATGTAAACAGACTCTAATTGTCAACAAAGAATACAAATTTAAACAAAGGCTCTAAATGTAAACAACGATTACAAATGTAAAGAGAGACTCTAAATGTAAATAAAGGCTCTAAATGTAAAGAGACTACAAATGTAAACAAAGACTACATATGTAAACAAAGACTCTTAATGTAAATAAAGAGTAAAGATGTAAACAGACTACAAATGTAAACAAAGACTCTAAATGAAAACAAAGGCTACAAATGTAAACAAAGAGTACAAATATAAAAAAGACTACAAATATAAACAAAGACTTTAAATGGAAACAAAGAGTACAAACCTAAACAAAGAATAAAAACGTAAACAAAGACTCTAAGTGTAAACAAGGACTCTAAATAAAAGCAAAGACTCTAAATGTAAACAAAGACTTCAAATGTAAAAAAAGGCTCTAAATGTAAACACTCTAAATGTAAACAAATTCTCGAAATGTAAACAAAGACACTAAATGTAAACAAAAACTCTAGGTGTAAACAAAGACCCTAGGTGTAAACAAAGACTAAAATTGTTAACAAAGACTCTAAATGTAAACAAAATCTAAAAATGTAAACGAAGTCTACAAATGTAAACACTCTAAATGTAAACAAAGACTGCAAATGTAAACAAAGACTCTTAATGTAAACAAAGGCTACAAATGTAAACAAAGAGCGCAAATGTTAAGATCCAAAATGTAAACAAAGACTCTAAATATAAACAAAGAGTAAAAATGTAAACAAAGACAATAATGGTAAACAAAACTATAAGTATAAAAAAAGACCCCAAATGTTAACAAAAACAACAAATGTAAACAGACTCTAAATGTAAACAAAGACTACAAATGTAAACAAAATCTCTAAATGTAATCAAAACTCTTAATGTAAACATTCTCTGAATGTATACAAAGACTATAAATAAAAACAAAGAGTACAAATGCAAACGAAGACTCTAAAAGTAAACAAAGGCTACAAATGTAAACAAAGAACGCACATGTAAACAGGCACTTTATGTAAACAACGGTTCTAAATGTAAACAAAGACTAAAAATGTAAACAAAGATTACAAATGTAAACAAAGACTATAAATGTAAACAAAATCTACAAATGTAAACAGACTCTAAATGTAAACAGACTACAAATGTAAACAAAGAATCTAAATGAAAACATAGACTGTAAATGTAAACAAAGACTACAAATAAAAACAAACTGTAAACGTAAACAAAGACTCTGAATGGAAAGAAAGACTACAAATGTAAAAAAAGACTACAAGCGTAAACAAAGACTCGAAATGTAAACAAAGACTCGAAATGTAAACAAAGGCTACAAATGTAAACAAAGAGCGCAAATGTTAAGATCCAAAATGTAAACAAAGACTAAATATAAACAAAGACCCCAAATGTAAACAAAAACCACAAATGTAAACAGACTCTAAATGTAAACAAAAACTCTAAATGTAATCAAAACTCTAAATGTAAACATACTCTTAATGTATACAAAGACTATAAATAAGAACAAAGTGTACAAATGCAAACAAAGACTCTAAAAGGCTACAAATGTAAACAAAGACTCTTATGTAAACAAAGGCTACAGATGTAAAAAAAGAACGCAAATGTAAACAGGCACTTTATGTAAACAACGGTTCTAAATGTAAACAAAGACTAAAAATGTAAAAAAAAGAATACAAATGTAGACTTCAAATGTAAACAAAGACTACAAATGTAAACAGAGAACGCAAATGTAAACAGGTACTATATGTAAACAACCGCTCTAAATCTAAACAAAGACTAAAAATGTAAGAAAAATACTACAAATGTCGACTTCAAATGTAAACAAAGACTACAAATGTACACAAAGAAAGAAAATGTAAACAGGCACTAAATGTAAACAACGGCTCTAAATCTAAACAAAGACTAAAAATGTAAGAAAAATACAACAAATGTAGACTCCATTTGTAAACAAAGACTACAAATTTAAACAGACTCTACATATAAACAAAGCTGCAAGTGTGAACAAAGACTACAAATGTAAACAAAGACTCTAAATGTAAACAAAGAATCTAAATGTAAACAAACTACAAATGTAAATAAAGTCTACAAACGTAAACAAAGACTCTAAAGGTAAACAAGGACTCTAAATGTAAACACTCTAAATGTAAACAAAGACTACAAGTGTAAACAAAGACTCTAAATGGAAAGAAAAGTAAAAAAATATAAACGTAAACAAAGATTCTAAATGTAAACTGGACTCTAAATGTAAAGAAAGACTACAAATGTAAACAAAGAGCGCAAATGTTAAGACACAAAATGTGAACAAAGACTCTAAATGTAAACAAAGAATAAAAATGTAGAAAAAGAAATACTAAAGAAATAAAGAAATACTACAAATGTAAAGAAGGACTCTAAATGTAGACAAAGTCTACAAATGTATACAAAGACTACAAATGTAAACAGACTCTAAATGTAAACAAATCTGTAAGTGTGAACAAACACTACAAAAATAAACAAAGACTTTAAATGTAAACAAAGGCTGCAAATGTAAACAAAGACTACAAATGTAAACAAAACTCTAAATCTAAACAAAGACTACAAATGTAAACAAAGACTCTAATCCTAAACAAATACTACAATTAAAACCACTCTAAATGTAAACAAAGACTACAAATGTAAACAAAGACTCTAAATGGAAACAAAAGTAAACAAATACAAACGTAAACAAAGATTCTAAATGTAAACTGGACTCTAAATGTAAAGAAAGACTACAAATGTAAACAAAGAGCGCAAATGTTAAGACACAAAATGTGAACAAAGACTCTAAATGTAAACAAAGAATAAAAATGTAGAAAAAGAAATACTAAAGAAATACTACAAATGTAAAGAAGGACTCTAAATGTAGACAAAGTCTACAAATGTATACAAAGACCACAAATGTAAACAGACTCTAAATGTAAACAAATCTGTAAGTGTGAAAAAACACTACAAAAATAAACAAAGACTCTAAATGTAAACAAAGGCTGCAAATGTAAACAAAGACTACAAATGTAAACAAAACTCTAAATCTAAACAAAGACCACAAATGTAAACAAAGACTCTAATCCTAAACAAATACTACAATTAAAACCACTCTAAATGTAAACAAAGACTACAAATGTAAACAAAATCTCTAAATGGAAACAAAAGTAAACAAATACAAACGTAAACAAAGATTCTAAATGTAAACTGGACTCTAAATGTAAAGAAAGACTACAAATGTAAACAAAGAGCGCAAATGTTAAGACACAAAATGTGAACAAAGACTCTAAATGTAAACAAAGAATAAAAATGTAGAAAAAGAAATACTAAAGAAATACTAAAGAAATAAAGAAATACTACAAATGTAAAGAAGGACTCTAAATGTAGACAAAGTCTACAAATGTATACAAAGACTACAAATGTAAACAGACTCTAAATGTAAACAAATCTGTAAGTGTTAAAAAACACTACAAAAATAAACAAAGACTCTAAATGTAAACAAAGGCTGCAAATGTATACAAAGACTACAAATGTAAACAAAACTCTAAATCTAAACAAAGACTACAAATGTAAACAAAGACTCTAATCCTAAACAAATACTACAATTAAAACCACTCTAAATGTAAACAAAGACTACAAATGTAAACAAAGACTCTAAATGGAAACAAAAGTAAACAAATACAAACGTAAACAAAGATTCTAAATGTAAACTGGACTCTAAATGTAAAGAAAGACTACAAATGGAAACAAAGAGCGCAAATGTTAAGACACAAAATGTAAACAAAGAATCTAAATGTAAACAAACTACAAATGTAAATAAAGTCTACAAACGTAAACAAAGACTCTAAAGGTAAACAAGGACTCTAAATGTAAACAAAGACTCTAAATGTAAACAAAGACTACAAATGTAAAAAAACTCTAAATGTAAACAAAGAATAAAAATGTAGAAAAAGAAATACTAAAGAAATACTAAAGAAATAAAGAAATACTACAAATGTAAAGAAGGACTCTAAATGTAGACAAAGTCTACAAATGCATACAAAGACTACAAATGTAAACAGACTCTAAATGTAAACAAATCTGTAAGTGTGAAAAAACACTACAAAAATAAACAAAGACTCTAAATGTAAACAAAGGCTGCAAATGTAAACAAAGACTACAAATGTAAACAAAACTCTAAATCTAAACAAAGACTACAAATGTAAACAAAGACTCTAATCCTAAACAAATACTACAATTAAAACCACTCTAAATGTAAACAAAGACTACAAATGTAAACAAAGACTCTAAATGGAAACAAAAGTAAACAAATACAAACGTAAACAAAGATTCTAAATGTAAACTGGACTCTAAATGTAAAGAAAGACTACAAATGGAAACAAAGAGCGCAAATGTTAAGACACAAAATGTAAACAAAGAATCTAAATGTAAACAAACTACAAATGTAAATAAAGTCTACAAACGTAAACAAAGACTCTAAAGGTACCAAAGACTACAAATGTAAAAAAACTCTAAATGTAAACAAAGAATAAAAATGTAGAAAAAGAAATACTAAAGAAATACTAAAGAAATAAAGAAATACTACAAATGTAAAGAAGGACTCTAAATGTAGACAAAGTCTACAAATGTATACAAAGACTACAAATATAGGGTAACGGCTACAGACCATCGTAACATAACAACATTTATTTAAAACAAAAAGGGGACATTACATAAACACTTAAATTGCTGCATTTTACGAGCGGCAAACACCGTCTGTGTTTTACAGAACCACTCCACGTCAACTCCATAATTATACATTGGTTTACATCCAAGCGGGAGCGTCTTTCCCTCGACAACGATTAAACATCATCTGAATAAAACAGGTGCGCTTCTCGGTGCGTGCGCATACATTGAAAGGATGATACAAACAGTGACGTAGTAATATCGTCATAACTACATAGCAGTGACGTCACACAATGGAAGTAAAGGTAATAGCCGGGAAATATAAATTCCCATATCGGCCATCATGACCAAGCAGGCGGCCTCGCCTGAAGGTTATTAAACAACAAGAAAAAAAATTTAATTATACAAAAACAAAAGAAATAAAAAAAAATATACAATATACAACACTACATAATAGAATTATAGATACAGTAATAATATAGCTGCATTAACTAAATAAAAAAAAAATTGTATACATTACCAAATGGAAAGTATTGTAAATATTACACTCAAAACCTGAATCATACCATCAAATACTAAAATAAAATAAGATAAGATGTTAATATACATACAGACAAGTAGAAAAAAAATAGGTAGATAATTTTCACCAAAAAAAAATCAGGTATTGAAGAATGTTCATGGAAAAAAAAAAAAATTGTTCATTAAAAATAGAGTTTCTCTTATGTTGGTGAGTTCAAGTTCAACATATAATTAAAAAAAAAGTTTAATGTTGCACACAAAAATGTCCAAGGAAGTGTTCTTAAAAAAAAATAAATAGAAAGTCTTGAAGAACTATGTCAATTAAGTTTAAAAAAAAAATAAAAAGTCCTGAAGAAATATGTTAAGTAAGTGTTGCAAAAGTGTCCGTCCAAGGTTTCAGGAATTCGGCGCATGTGCTGGTCTTGAATGGGCCTTCTACGAAGTCACACTTGACGACGTCATATGTGTCGTTTGGTTTCAGTTTTGTTATCTTGTATGGACCTAAAAATTTTTGTTTTAGTTTCAGACCAGGCCCGAACTGGGTGCGTTTAACTGCGACTAAATCGTTGATTTTGAATTTAGCAGCTGGTCGTCTTCGAAGGTTATACTGCCTGCGATTCTCTTCTTGCACTATTCGAATCTGTTTTTTCGCGTCGATACGCTGCTCCTCACGTTGCCTCTGGAATGTGTTTGTAGATTCGTCGTTGAGAAGCTCCAGGATCTTGATGTCATCTTTATTTTTCATCTTGGTACCGAATAGTAATTCAAATGGTGTCGTCTTTATGCTTTTTTGAAATGTCGAGTTGAGGATTTGTTGGAGAGCAGGTACATGGGAAAACCACTTTTCAGGGTTGTCGGATGATAGTTTGGATAGTACAGCGATGATAGTAGAATTTTTATTTTCAACTTGACCATTCGATCTTGGTAAACCTGCTGTAATTGGTATGTGAGTAATATTTTGGTCGTGGCAATAGTCTTTAAATGCAGTGGAAGTGAATGCAGGACCTCGATCAGTTATGATTCTGGCGGGGTTACCGAAGATGGATCGTTGGCTTTCTAGTCGGCTAATAACTTCTGCGGCGTCTGTAGATTTTGTAGGGTACAGCCAGGTAAACTTGGAGAACGCATCAACAACGACCAATATATGCTTGTATTTTTTTGATGTAGTAGCTAGGGGACCAAGGTGATCAACATGGTATGTGTGCAGGGGTGCATCGTCTTTATCAATTGGGTGGAGGAAACCATCTTGTTTACCTCGTTTTCTATTATAGAGTATGCACTTTATACAGTTTTTAATGCAACTTTCGATTTTGTCTTTGAGGTGAGGTATATAAAAATCTTTGTTAATTAATTCTTGGGTACGGAGTGCTGCAAAATGTCCACGCTCGTGCGCTTCTTTAATTATGCTATTCTGCAAGTCGTTAGGGACGACGAGTAAATCAACACCGTTCACTGTTTTATATAGAAGATTATTTTTTATAATGTAATTATCATGGGGAGTGGACTGCAAAAGCGTTTTTAATGCTTGAACTTCTTCATCAGATTGCTGAGCTTTCAAGAGTTTTAGATGAAGGCTATCTTGGATGATGAAACATTGTGGAGCTCGACTTAGAGCGTCCACATGCGCCATGCGGGAACCTGTTCGATGCTCAATTGTGTATTGAAATTCTTGAAGATACAGAGCCCATCGTGCAATGCGGGAGTTTATTTCTTTTTTATTAAGTGCCTTGACGAACGCATCACAGTCTGTGATAATTTTGAAATTTGTTCCGAGGAGGTAGATTCTAAACTTTTTGAGGGCTTCTACCACAGCCAGAACTTCAAGTTCAAAACTAGTATATTTTCTTTCGTTATCAGATGTTTTCTTCGAAAAATAAAAGACTGGATGGAATTGATTATCATGCATGTTTTTCTGCAACAGGACTGCCCCCAAGCCATCTATAGACGCGTCTGTGTGTACCTCAATAGGGGAATTTTGATTAAAAATATTGAGGACTGGTTCTTGGGAAAGTAAATATTTTAATTTTTGAAATGCGGCTCTTTGTTCATTTTGAAATTGAAAAGGGGTGTCCTTACGCAGAAGATCACTTAAGGGTTTTGCAATGGTAGAAAAATGAGGGATAAATTTCCTATAATATCCTGTAAGGCCAAGGAATCTACGTACGTCTTTAACATTTTTCAGATCTGGGTAATTTAAAACAGCTTTAGTTTTGGAGGGGGATGGCAAAAGTTTACCATTTTCTATTATGTGACCGAGGAAATCTATTTTTGTATGTAAAAATTGGCATTTGTTAAAATTTATGTCGAGTCCGTACTCGCTAGCTGTTTGAAGAACAGTTTTCAGTCGTTCTACGGCCTCACGTTCGTTACTCGCGGGAATTACAAGATCATCCATATAAGGGAGTACTATGCCGGCAGCAATCAAGTCTCTAAAAACGGCATTTATATATCTCATGAACACTGAAGGGCAGGAACTAAGTCCGAAAGGCATGTAGCGAAATTGGAATTGACCGTTATGGGTTACAAAACTAGTGAAAGGGCGGCTCTGTTTGTTTACGGGTACATGAAAAAATCCATTACGTAGGTCTATCGTACTAAAAATTTTGGCATGTTGAAGTCTATCCAAAATATCATCAATTAGGGGGAGGGGGTAGTGATCTTTAACTAACTTACGATTGAGCTTCCTGTAATCGATGCAAACTCTGTGTTTACCATCTTTTTTTCGAACAACTACAACTTGGCTGGCATATGGGGAGGACACTGGTTCGATAATACCATCTTTAAGCCATTCAGAGACTTGTGCGTCTACAATGTCTCGTTCGGTAAAGGGTAGACGTCGGGGTGAGTGAAAAATAGGTGTATCGTCAGTTAAAGTGATGTTAAGCTCAATGTTCGCAGTTTTGATTTTATTAGGTTTATAGGCCGACAACAGTTTGTTAATGTCGTTACGAATATATCGTGAAACATTAGGACCAATATCAAATTTGGGATTATCGTCAGTGATCGTCATGATAAAATTTGGATCTGCGGTACATTCATTTTGTTGTGAAAAACTAGAAAAAGTAACACCGGTGGGTGAAATGCTAATGTTCGCTTGTTGGATGACGTCACATCCAATTATAAGATCATAAAATGTGGACACGTCGGGTACAACTGAAATAGTTGCGGAAAACTCTTGATCGTCTATAGTAATAAAAGAATTAAAAGTACCGATAACATGTATACGCGCAAAGCCAAAACCAGTTAAGGATTTATTAATTTTTGACAACGGTGGGGAACCTATTTTTATCCATGCAGAATGTTTCAAAAGGGTTAACTGACTACCAGTATCAACCAAACCAGTTAATTCATTACCACTAATTTTAACTTGTTTACACATGTGAGAAGCATGCGATTCATGTACAGTGTTAACTCTATCTCTAGAAGGAGGTCCGTCATTTGCAGCGGTTCGGCGGCAATCGGTAGACTTGTGTCCAAAAAGACCACATGCAAGGCACCTAGGGCCACGAGAACGGTTAGGACAAAATTTAGATAAGTGACCGATATCGTTACAATTGAAACAACGTAATTTATTTTGAGATGCCGGACCAATATTAAATTTGGATTCGCGAGTGAAAGCTGGTTGTGTGTGACCAGTACTGCGTTTTCGACTGTCATATGTTTGTTTATAATTAAATGAATTTCGTTGATTTAAGTTTATTGTATTAAGAGCAGTTTCATAAATACGCAATTTTTCTTTAAATTCTGAAAAAGATTTTGCTCCACAGAGAAGAATTTTCTCAGAGGGGTTACCCTGTATACCTTGAATGGTGTATTGAATTACTGAAGAATCGTCAATAATAGCATTACCACGGTTAGCAATTTCGCGCATCGCTAAAAAATATTGCGTAGCAGTTTCATTAGAACGCATTTTTCTGTTTTCTAATTGTTTATGTATTTCAATGGATGGTATGGTATCCAAAAATTCAGAAATTAACGCGGCTTTAAATGACTCATAAGTATTAAGATTTCGTTGCGAAAATAAAAATGTTTTAGCAGAACCATTAATTAAACATTTAGCAAAGATAAGTTTTTGTTGACCGGTAAGACTAGGAAATAAACAGAATTGTTCCTCAATGTCATTAAAGAAATTACGAATAGAATATGAATCATTTCCAGAAAAAGTTCTACATGTACTAGCTAAATCTCGAAGGAGGAACCAGAAATGATTACTCAAATCAGACATTGCGTCTGCAGCTTCATTCGGAGAAATATTTTGAACACTCGAAGGGAAAGTTACGCTTTCTGTTTGGGTTTGAGATTCAAAAACAGAAGTAATAGTGGGAACATTCGAAGAGGGGGTTTGAACAGAATGATTATTTACACTGAGATCGTCTTCTTCTGACAAAAAACTAGTATCTAATGTTTTCTGAAATTCAGATAAATTAGTAAGTGCATGAAAAATGTCTTTACATAAATTTTCCTTACTACCGACTGGTTCTAAATGTAGCGAATTAGCGATAGATATAAAATCGGACAAAGAAAATGATTTTAAAATTTGTTCTTGATGTTTATTAATGTCGAAATCGGCAGTAAAACCGCTAAAATTTCGCATACGTTTACGCGATTGATGATCAAATGTTGGGTATCCTAATAGCGTGTTTATCAATTTTATGGTATTTGTTTTAGAATATTTCAAAGAATTTGCAACTAGCGGAAGGTCGCCTAATTTAAGGGCCATTTTTAGGATGCAATAAAAATAAAATAAGGATACTGAAATAAATAAAAAAAAATTGTTCTTTTTTTTTTTTTTTTTTTTTTTTTAAGTAAATATTGGGGAATAAAAAATGGATTAAAACCAGAACATATATATTTTTAGGAATAATAAATAAATATTGGGGAACAGAATATCTTTTTATTCATGGAAAGTAATTGAATATGGGGGGGGGGAATTCTTTAGTTATATAAAATCAACAAGCAAGTCATCTTTAAAGGGCGTAAAACGGCAATGAATTAATTTAAATCCAAATTTAAACTACAAATGAAAAAAAAAAATTTTTTTTTTTTATACTATCATACAAAGAGGAGAAAAAAAAATGCATGCTCCTACCTGACATTAAGGGCAGTCCTTTATGCCGTGATGATTAAAACATATTATTAAGCAGGAACAATTAGATGATGATGAATCTGTGTAGGATGCTCTTACTACATATAAAACAAACTCTAATCGAAATGAATCATTTTAAGAACGTCGGGCATGAAGAAAACAGCACACAGGTAAATTTGAAATCATCGGCAGGAACAAAACTTGAATCATGTTGAAATGAAGCATGATCAAACACTGAATCACTTTTCACATTAAATTACGTCTGTTATAAAACACCGTCCAGTAGATGAAACGAAGAATATTTCAAGGTAGAATGAAGAACACTTGAGAAAAAAAAAATTAATTTCGTCTTCACGCTACTGTTTTTTAAAACCAAAGTAGCGACTTTTTGTGATGCTAGGGGTATTTCCGGATAGGTCGAGCCCCCAAAATATAGGGTAACGGCTACAGACCATCGTAACATAACAACATTTATTTAAAACAAAAAGGGGACATTACATAAACACTTAAATTGCTGCATTTTACGAGCGGCAAACACCGTCTGTGTTTTACAGAACCACTCCACGTCAACTCCATAATTATACATTGGTTTACATCCAAGCGGGAGCGTCTTTCCCTCGACAACGATTAAACATCATCTGAATAAAACAGGTGCGCTTCTCGGTGCGTGCGCATACATTGAAAGGATGATACAAACAGTGACGTAGTAATATCGTCATAACTACATAGCAGTGACGTCACACAATGGAAGTAAAGGTAATAGCCGGGAAATATAAAATCCCATACAAATGTAAACAGACTCTAAATGTGAACAAATCTGTAAGTATGAACAAAGACTGCAAAAATAAACAAAGACTTTAAATGTAAACAAAGGCTGCAAATGTAAACAAAGACTAAAAATGTAAACAAACTCTAAATCTAAACAAAGACTACAAATGTAAGCAAAGACTCTAAACCTAAATAAATACTACAAATAAAAACACTCTAAATGTAAACAAAGGCTACAAATGTAAACAAAGACTCTAAATCGAAACAAAAGTAAACAAAAGTAAACAAATACAAACGTAAACAAAGATTCTAAATGTAAACTGGACTCTAAATGTAAAGAAAGACCAGAAATATAAACAAAGAGCGCAAATGTTCTTAACAAAGACTGCAAATGTAAAAAAAGGCTCTAAATGTAAACACTCTAAATTTAAAGAAAGACTCTAAATGTAAACAAAGACACTAATTTTAAACAAAACTCTAGGTGTAAACAAAGACCCTAGGTGTAAACAAAGACTAAAATTGTTAACAAAGACTCTAAATGTAAACAAAATCTAAAAATGTAAACGAAGTCTACAAATGTAAACACTCTAAATGTAAACAAAGACTGCAAATGTAAACAAAGACTCTAAATGTAAACAAAGGCTACAAATGTAAACAAAGAGTGCAAATGTTAAGATCCAAGATGTAAACAAAGACTCTAAATATAAACAAAGAGTAAAAATGTAAACAAAGACAATAATGGTAAACAAAACTATAAGTATAATCAAAGACCCCAAATGTAAGCAAAACCACAAATGTAAACAGACTAAATGTAAACAAAGACTACAAATGTAAACAAAACCTCTAAATGTAATCAAAACTCTAAATGTATCCATACTCTAGATGTATACAAAGACTATAAATAAGAACGAAGAGAACAAATGCAAACAAAGACTCTTGTGTAAACAAAGGCTACAAACGTAAACAAAGACTCTAAAGGTTCACAAGGACTCTTAATGTAAACAAAGACTACAAATGTAAACAAAAACTCTAAATGTAAACAAAGTCTACAAATGTAAACACTCTAAATGTAAACAAAAACTTCAAATGTAAACAAACACTCTAAATATAAACAAACACTACAAATGTAAACAGACTCTAAACATAAACAAAGACTACAAGCATAAACAAAGACTACAAAAGTACACAAAGAGCACAAATGTTAAGAGACTCAAAATGTAAACAAAGAATCTAAATGTAAACAAAGTCTCTAATACAAGTAAACAAAGACTACAAATGTAAACAGACTCTAATTGTCAACAAAGAATACAAATTTAAACAAAGGCTCTAAATGTAAACAAAGATTACAAATGTAAACAGAGACTCTAAATGTAAATAAAGGCTCTAAATGTAAAGAGACTACAAATGTAAACAAAGACTACATATGTAAATAAAGACTCTTAATGTAAATAAAGAGTAAAGATGTAAACAGACTACAAATGTAAACAAAGACTCTAAATGAAAACAAAGGCTACAAATGTAAACAAAGAGTACAAATATAAAAAAGACTATAAATGTAAACAAAGACTCTAAATGTAGACAAAGACTACAAATAAAAAGAGACTGTAAATTTAAACATGTACTACAAATGTAAACAAAGTGTACAAATTTAAACAGGCACTGAATGTAAATAAAAGCTCTAAACGTAAACAAAGACTACAAATGTAAACAAAGACTACAAATATAAACAAAGACTTTAAATGGAAACAAAGAGTACAAACCTAAAGAAAGAATACAAACGTAAACAAAGACTCTAACGCCCGTATTCACCGATAACCTTAACCGCCAGTAGAACTGGCGGTTCAGAAGCTGCCCGTCGGTCCCGAATAACCGGGAGTGACAAATCGGTATTCACCGTTTACTTGGGAAGTAAAGTTGTTGAACCAAGAGTATTTCAACCTGCTTGAAACTATTGAACGCTTATTGGCCGAAAGGTTCACGTGATAACCGGTGTTTTTAGCTTCTGTTTATTTTCATTTCTATCGAAACGATCGAAAAGAAGCTTTGAATTTTAACTTTCATTTTTGATTTTTTTGTTTTAAATTGCACATATCTTACATAAAAATGGATTGAAAAAGTTTGTTAGTTTATGAAAATAAATTACTGAATATTTTATATATATATATATATAAAAAAATGCATATTACTTCATAAAAGTTACTTAAAAAAAAGAAATAATAAAGGAATTTTTTGCAGTTCTCCGTGTCAAAATGTTAATAATCTTTGTAATTGCTCTAATAAGAATTATTTTTGTTGAGAACAAATAAATGATTTATATGATTAGATTTTACTACAGCATGCGAAACATTTCAGACAGTGATTTGAAAAATAAATAAAACATTGAAATTTAAAATTGAATTAAAATGAAATATACAGTGTGCTAATAGTTCTCATATTTTATATTTTAAGTACATTACAGTAATTGCCGTTGCTTTTATTCTTATAAAAAATAATTACTTATGACTATATATTAATAAATTTCACATTCTGTAATTTCACCACTATAATCCTGAACTTTTTGAAGTTATTTTCTAAGAATAAGAATATTCTCCTCAAAATAATTACAGTATAATAATCTTTTATTTAAAGAAATAAAGTAATATCCAAGAGAATATTCTCTTTAATAAATTTATCTATACTTGGAATGTAATTCATTTATTTTAATTTTTATATTTTTTATTTATTTTGTATGAACTTAACATATTACAGATAAATTTTTATATTGGGCATTAATGCTTATGACAATATTTTCCTTGGTGAAAATATTCTCGCAGATTACTGATTTTACATTTCCAATAGTGTTAAAGTAAAAACAATCATCCATAATTTGCCTATCTACTGCAAAATAATGTATTTAATTTTTAACAATATTCATTATTACAATAAATTTCTTGTTTTTGCTTTAATAAAATTTTATTAATTTTGATAAAATTTATCTTGTTTGCATAAAGAGCAATTTGTTTACACATCTCGAAATACTTTTTATTTTTGTTAAAATAATTACAAGATAAAAGGAATTTTTTTATATACCACGTTTTTAAATTTTCTGTTGAATCATATAAACTTGACAATTCTATGTATTAATAAGTACTTTAAAATAATTTTTTTGATTAATTATCACACGAACTTGATAGAAAATGATCAAATGCGTAACAAAGAAAGAAATTTTAAGAAATTTTCAAACATTTATTAATTGAATAAAAGTATGTCATCGTGTTCTGAGCTATTCGAAAAGTTTCAAATGTCTAGCTAGTCGAGATGTTAGTTAAAATTCAATTGCAAGATTTGTACTGGACAAACAAACAAGAAAGTGAGTTAATAAAAATGTTGTCAGTCACCCTTAATTAGGGAATACATGAGGTGTTGTACAATAATATTGATAGCTTTATCACAGAAATGCTTGCAAATGGAATGATTTTATTCATACATGGACAATTAAAATAATTTTATAAGTATAAAATTTTTTATTCATGAATTCGTCAACCGTGAATACTCATTTTAATTAGGTTGGAGTGTAAAGGTGATTAAATTTTTCATAAACCAACTATGAGAAAAATGCCAGAGCCGGGAATCGAATCCAGGCCCTTCCGCTTAACGTGCAGATGCTCTTCCATTGAGCCACCCTGGCAGATAACCAGCCTAGCATTCCTCACATATCAACCGTTGGCAAGGTCACCTTGTCTGTAAACACAGATGTAACAGGTCAGACAATATTAATCGTAGCAGAACTCCATAGACTATGAAATTTCAATTTAGAAATTTTTTTATTCATGAATTCATCAACCGGGAATATTCATTTTAAATAGGTTGGAGTGTAAAGGCTGATTTAAATTTTTCATAAACCAAATATGTGAAAAATGCCCGGGTTCGATTCTCGGCTCTGGCATTTTTCACATAGTCTCCTATTTAAAAATCTAAAAGAAAAAATCCACTTAAATTAACATTGAAACCTTCATTAAACATGTTTAACACATTGGCGGCTAATCTCGCACTAGTGCATGATGGGGAGTGCTGTTTGCGATGCCAGTCATGTGAGATCGGCAACCAGTGTGTTAAAACTAAAAGGCCTTATTTCGAAGCTTGACAAAGCACAAAATGAAAAATAGAATAAAAGAACATAAATCTGATATTAAATTCGATAGAAAGAGCCACTGCACTAACTACTCTTTATAAAAATAAATTAAAATAGAGTTTGGTAATACAAATAAATTAGCAAATCACAAAAATTATGTTTATACCCTACATCACGAAACTTCCAAAAATTTAAAAAATAGATATAGTTGCAACAGGAACAAACTATTACTGAGCATAAGCTGCAAGTGGTCCCATCTATTGCAATCACAGGACGAGGTTTATGTTTACTTTCGTGATCTACATGGGCCCACCAGTGGCCAAGAGGTTCTATGTTCAAAGCTGGTAGACGTGAGGTGCCAGATTTGATCCCATGTCACGCGTGTCGGCCTAGCCATTCAGAGTTTTCCGTGGTTTTCTCCAAAGCTTGCATAAATATAGGCTAGGACACCTTAGAAAGACCCCCTCGAAGGGAATTCCCACTGAGGCCCAGGACCTACAGCAGTCAATCAGCCTTATTCCCAAATCCAATCCATTCGTGATCTGCATATTATGTGAAGCTGCTCTTGATGAAGTCGTGGAACCGTGACCTTTTTTTTTTTTTTTTTTTTTTTTTAAGTTATAATTTTTTAAAAATACATGCATTTCTTTTAGTACAGCAGATTGTACTATTTCTTTCAAACAGTGATTTTGCCATCGTTACCATTTTCTATCTGTCTCCTTGAATGAACGTGCAAACATTTTTGTTTTTACCTAAATGTATACAGCTACAAGTTTGTCATTATATCTATCAAAATTATTAGGTTTTAACAAAAGTTGGTATACTAATTAATTACTGTAAAATCTAGCTAATGCCATATTCTTTTAGTTCAATCAGATAATTGGTTCAAAAGATATTAAAGAAAATCCCATTGTAACGTTAAAAATTTTAAAAGAAAAAACAAAATTTTGCCAAAAATAAATAAATTTCTTCTGATGTCAAAACAGAATTTTTTTTTTAAATTAATTAAAATTGAGAGAAGTCGTGCTAAAGAAATGTAACAACTTTAGTATGGGACTCCTTGATATTTCGCACCAAATTAGCTCAGACGTTTGTTGCCATTGTCTTTACTTATGCAATTGTGATAACTAATTTAATTAATTGCCAAAATGACAACAAAAGTTAAAAATCCGCCAAAGTGCTCTTATGCTAAAGCTAAAACATAGAAATTTTAAGAAATAAATATAGTAACCGATGCTAGGAAATGATACACAGTTGTTGCATGTCTTTATATGGAAGAATATATTGAAATAAGTCCTATCATACTAAATTAAATTCTGTTTTGTGCAGGGCATAGTGTTTTCTATTTATCTTGAAAAAAAAAAGATTAGATTGGTCCTGATTTTATCGTTTTTTGTCTAGGCCAAGCCTTACATTGCAAAATTAAAAATAAACAGGGTAGGCTGGATAAGCAAGTACGTGTCGGGCCCAGTTCTCAAAATTTCAGCCTGTGCATTTTCTAGTCCTTATGACAGAAACTCGCTTCTTGAGTTTCTGGAAGCAACTTAAAACTGGTGATGGACAATATAATGAAAATCGCCAACGCCAACAGATATTCACAGTTCCTTGTGCAGTGCATTTAATGCTCACTCTGTGATTGCTGATACATAATATTAAGGGTGAGGCATGGTTTAGAAAACTATGGAAGTGCTGAAGCAAAGCGTTTCCAAAAGCAGAAGAAGAATCAATTCAGTCTTTTGACAAAGCGACGTTACTTGATTTTTTTTTTTTTTTTTTTTAATCTTAAATAAGGGAAGCTCTGCTTCCATCACTTCCATGGACGCTTTGCCACTGCATCACTTCCTTGCCTTTCAGCATCAGTTAAATAAGTGTGACCTTCTTCAAACTGCAGACATTATAAAATGCAATAAACTCACAAGAATTGTTTCTGTTCGAAAGAACACACGACCCTTTGTCAGGCAAAGAATGTAGGCTGCAGTTAAAGCGGCAACATGAGTGCAGCGCTCGTGCCTACTTTCTTCACCTAACGAAGGGTCGTGTGTTCTTTCGACTCGAAACAATTGTTGTGAGTTTATTGAATTTTATGGTGTTTATTAAAAGTTTTGTAATTATCGCTTTAAAACGCCAGTTGTGGTGCTTTCTTATATCCATTTCACAATGTCTGAATATGATTATTTCATGATGCTTATACACTACTGATATTTCACAAAAGCATTAGGGTACAGCTTTAGTATAGGACCCCCTAGGTGAAATAAAAAAATTGGCAATTAAGTAGCTCAAATGATTTTCGGTAAAGTCTATAATTATGCAATTGAGATAATTCACATTTAATCTGGCAAAAAATAAAAATTGCCAAGAGGGTACTACACAAAAGATGTGTCCATATTACTTTACAAACAAAATCATGACAAAATAATATTTAAAAAATAAATCTAAATAAAAAATTTAAAACTTTTTATAACATCAGTTTTATCAGCTTTTTTTTTTTTTTTTTTTTTTTTTTTTTTTATGAAGCAGGTTTTAGTCATTTTAACTATGCATTAAAATGATTGTTATCTTATAAAGCTGCACATACCTTGGCAAAAAGTATCAAGCCTACATTGGTTTAAAATTTCAAATTTTGTATAAAGGGTCCTATACTATAAAGCAATTCCTTAATGAGTGCGCCTATTATTTATTTTAAATTAACTTTGTTTTTTATCAACATAATAAAATTCAAATAATTAATGCCATTTATATTTCATTAACAGCTGGAAAATTACAGTACTTGTCTACAGTTTTGATTTGTTGAATATAGTTAAAATGCTAATGAAAATATATTTAAACATTTCTATTGTTTAATTAAAAAAGAAAAAAAGTTAAATATAGTGTCAAGCAAAGCTTGCCAGTAAGTAATATAACTGATATGTAAATTGTTATTACAAAAAAAATATATATATATAATGTAAACTTTTTAAAGCAAGCATCTGCGAGTCTCGAGTTTTTTAAGAGAAATATTTCAATAAATTAATAATAGTTATTTATAATAACAGTAATGTATAAATTTCTTCAGTTTAGCTATTGGGATAAATAATTTTAATGTACTCACCTTATTCATCTTGAATTAACAGCTGTATCGCAACATTGCTTTGCACAAAATTACATACCATAACAATCACTATTATACATGTATGAATACTCTGTGTACATGAAAACCCAAAGCTCAAGTTATAACCATAGAAATAATAATAATAACAAGAACAAATAATAGTACAAGGAATAGCATCCCCCTCCCCCAATCTCATTCAAAAACAATGGTTATCGACTTTTTATAAATGAATACTGAGAAAAAACAGCAATATAATAGCACTGCATTTAATAAGTAAAAGAAAAGAAAATGTAATCTAAAATTTTATGTAACCCTCCATTTTCAAAAGGAAAAAGACTCCAAATATACGTAACATTGAAATGCATTTTTTTACATAGTTATTTTTTTATTCAAATTATTCATTTAAAATTAGAATCATAGACAAAAGCATTAAAAAATAGAGCTGTTATACTTACCAATCAGATTAGTTAGGCAAGGATCCTCTAGAAAGGCCTTCATACAGAGCATTCCACCATACGATTAGGTTCATACTGTAGACTGCCTTTACAACATCAACAAGACTAGCTAAGAAAGCTACCCCATTGAACATACCTTCTATTAAAACAGAAGGCGTCAGCAGAACAACTCACTTGGCATTTGCCTTTAATTTGCAATTAAATCACATATATAAATTTTTAGTCAGTCCAGTGTACTGTTGTTTCTTTAACCACGAACATTTCACTATTGTTCTGATCTTCATATCATGGATTGTTCTGATCTGCACATTTCACAAATAATGCGCTGAAATAATCTAAAAATGATGAACTTAAAAAGAATAACATATTACTGTTAAATTAATAGTGTAATTTGAAAAATGCAGTTGCACTGAAATGTATATTGTAACAAATGGTGTGCCATATACTACTATGAAGGGAAATATTCAGATTAATTATACGAAGATTGAGAACAAAGTATGTTACAAATGTTTTTATAGAAATATAGAAAGTTTAGCTAAATTAATATATATTTGTATATGATGCTATTTTAAACTTTTTCCCATTTTGTTACTAAAGTCATTTTTTAAAGAGCCAATATTTATATGCAATAAATGAAAAATTAAGCTTGCTTTGATAAAAATAATTATTCCGATTAAAAATTTTAATTTTACAAAAGTAAATATACAGTCATATCCTAATATTTTAACTACATTCCTCCAATTTCATAAGCATGCATAGATTCTAAATATTAATCATTAAGGTATTAATAACCCCTTTTTAAAAATTTGTGTGATTATATGGACTATAAAAACAATAAATCAGTGCAGCTGCACGTAGTGTGCTGTGACAATTAATAAAGCATTTGGTATACTTCTACCTGAGTATACAGTTTACCTATGAGATTGCAGATTATTATTCTTTTTAGTTATTTACTTATTCAAAAATTTAAGATGTTGCAGTAGAATATAAGTAGATAACAATAAATAAACGAGCAAGACATAAATTGAAATAATTTATATCGGATGGTATGTAGCACAGAAGAATCAAGTACGGAGATTAATAAGCTTCAATTTTTATCACAGCATTAGCACGGAACAGGTTCGTATGTGTACAGAGATGGTTATATTCCGTGGAAACCATACGATTTGTTTTTAACCATCGTTATTTAAAATTTTGGTAAAATAACATTACTACTTTTAAAGCAGTATGAGCATTTTTTAAAGTAAACAATTCAGAGCAATGAACGAATCATACATAAATACCAATAAAGAAGTTATCGTAAAAGAATACATACTTCCTTTAAAGCAGTATGAGCATTTTTTTAAAGTAAACAATTCAGAGCAATGAACGAATCATACATAAATACCAATAATAAAGAAGTTATCGTAAAAGATTACATACTTCCTTTTTTTTAACAAAATAATTAACACTTAAAGAAAAGAAAAAAGTTTTTTCTCACTCGCAACAGGAGAGCCCCTAACATCAACAAACCGCCATTATTATTTTTATATTTTGCTTGGCTTCATTTACGCTTTACGCATGCTCAGTAACGAAAAATTACGGTTAACCTTCCTCTAGAGCTGGGTAGTGTTTCTGAGCTTGGAGTCGCTTTTCAGCCGCGGTAATACCAACTACGGTTATTGGTGAATACCATTTGAGCGTTCAAGTCGGGTTTTCGCGGTAAACCGCAGGTTGAGGTAAACGGTGAATACGGCCGTTGGTGTAAACAAGGACTCTAAATAAAAGCAAAGACTCTAAATGTAAACAAAGACTGCAAATGTAAAAAAAGGCTCTAAATGTAAACACTCTAAATGTAAACAAAGACTCTAAATGTAAACAAAGACACTAAATGTAAACAAAAACTCTAGGTGTAAACAAAGACCCTAGGTGTAAACAAAGACTAAAATTGTTAAAAAAGACTCTAAATGTAAACAAAATCTAAAAATGTAAACGAAGTCTACAAATGTAAACACTCTAAATGTAAACAAAGACTGCAAATGTAAACAAAGACTGTAAATGTAAACAAAGGCTACAAATGTAAACAAAGAGCGCAAATGTTAAGATCCAAATGTAAACAAAGACTCTAAATATAAACAAAGAGTACAAATGTAAACAAAGACAATAATGGTAAACAAAACTATAAGTATAAACAAAGACCCCAAATGTAAACAAAAACCACAAATGTAAACAGACTCTAAATGTAAACAAAGACTACAAATGTAAACAAAAACTCTAAATGTAATCAAAACTCTAAATGTAAACATACTCTGAATGTATACAAAGACTAAGGTAACGACACCAGTGCTCGTCACTCTTAAGGCCTTATTTTTAAAATGTTTATTTTTTTCGCGTGGCAATTATGTGGAATTTATGTATCAATATTATACTTTGGTCTATTTTATACACTGATTCTTCTAGTTGTTGTTAGACACTTTCAATTTTTTAATACGTTAAGCCATTTTAAAAAATAAAATAAAAATTAAACCTATAAAAATGCACCAGTGCTCGTCACTTGAAAACTGCGTTTCACCAGTAGTCGTCAGGTGTTTCCACCAGTGGTCGTCATGTAAATAAAACGCAACAATTTGCTCAATAGTTTGATTTTAATTGCGTTTTTGCAAAATTAAATGAAACAGAATATCTTTGGAACATATTTAGAACCCAAATCCATTCTTAGGGTTTAAAACACAAAACATTAAATGGTAAAATTCAAAATATTGCGAATAAAACAAATTCATATGTGAAATAATTTGAAAATTCTTTGCTTTTAAGAAAAGTTTTCAAATTTTTATTCGTTCTCAAAAATATCTTTACTTAAAGCAGAGGGTAAGTAGCAGGAGAGGGGGATAATAATCTCGTTTTAAGAGTGACTTTGTTCCAAATTATCGCAGTAGGATTGATTTTACCATGCTTTTTATTAACGCGTATTCTTGTTTGTTTGTCCAGTACAAATCTTACAATTGATTTTTAACTAACTTCCCTACTACCTAGACATTTGAAACTTTCAGAATAGTTAAGAACACGATGAAAATGCATTTTTTAAATACTTTTAGCCAACTGCTCCGGGTTCCTGCAGCCTTCGGCAGCGTTATCAGTATAAATCTTGCAATCGATTTTTAACTGACTTCTCGACTAGCTAGACATTTGAGACTTTCAGAAAAGCTCAGAAGACGGTAACAATGGATTTTTAAAATATTTTTAGTTAATTGTTTCGGGTCACTGCTGCACTCGGCAGCGTTTATATGGTTCAACAGAAAATTTATTTAACTTTTTTTCCGACTAGCTAGACATTTGAAACTTTCAGAATAGCTCAAAACACGGTGACAATGCATTTTTTAAATATTTTTAGCAAAGTGTTTCGTGTCCCCGCTGCCTTCGGTAGCGTTCACATGATTCAACAGAAAATTTATTTAACTAACTTCTCGACTAGCTAGACATTTGAAACTTTTAGAATAGCTCAAAACACGATAACAATGTATTTTTTAATACTTTTAGCCAATTGTTTCGGGTCCTCGCTGCCTTCAGTAGCGTTTATATGATTCATCAATCATATACTCGTCCCGATCATCAATATTCCCGACTACCTAGACTTTTGAAATTTTCAGAATAGCTCAGAACACAGTGACGATGCATTTTTAAATTACTTTTAGCCAATTGTTTCGGGTTCTCGCTGCCTTCAATATCATTTATATGATTCAACAGAAAATTTTAAAACACGGTATATAAAAAATTCTTTTTGTATTGCAATTATTTTTTTTAAACGTATGGGTTGATTATGCGTACGTAACACATACTATAAAGGAATTTTGAGAAATCCTTCGCCTCTCCTTCCTCATTAAGTGTGGGGTGGATGCAAAAACACGTTTTCAAGAGTAATTAGTCTCCAAATTATATCAGGAAAGCAATTTTTTGATGCGTTGATTGGTTATGCGTACCCAAAAATACTGTAAAGGTATTTTGCGTAATTCTTTTCGACCAAAGTTTGAGAAAGGGTAGCAAAAACGTATTTCTACGCATAACTCTGCTCTAAATAATCTTACAAAGGCGATTTCTGATGTGTGAGTTGGTCATTTGCATCCAACACCTAGTATAAAGAGATTTTGCGAAGATCTTTCGTCTATGTGAGGGTGGCAAATATATATATATATATATATATATATATATATATATGTTTTCAAGCTCAACTCTGCTGCAAATTATTTTCGGGAGGGGATTTTTTTTTATGCATTGGTTGGTTGTGTGTGTGTGTACCTTACACGCATTATAAGTCGATTTTGCAAAATTACCCTTCCCCTCTTTCCTCGGCCGGGCGGGCAAAAAACACGTTTTTAACCTTAGCTCCACTCCAAATTAACTCAGAAAGGCGAGTTTTGATGTGTGGGTATTGGTTAAAAGTACGCAATATGTAATTTGATAATATTTCGTTAAAATTCTAAATTTACCCGTGGGAGAGGGGGGGAGGGATAAGAAGCGGTTAAGGCTGTGCCGAAGGCAGTAAAAGCCAATCATCATATTGCGGGACGGAAAGCTATTACAGAAGCCAGCGGGAACATTAACTGCGGTTTCGACTGATTTCAAAGTTTTTTTTTTTTTTTTTTTTTTTTTTTATATAATGATAGGGATTTTTTCCTATTTTATTTAAATATAGGGACCAGCGAAGGTGGCAAATCTTGCTAGTATTATTCTACACATCAAGCTAATGTTATCAAATATTATGGATATTAATGTTATCAA
Source organism: Salticus scenicus (assembly GCA_963930645.1). Taxonomy (NCBI): domain Eukaryota; kingdom Metazoa; phylum Arthropoda; class Arachnida; order Araneae; family Salticidae; genus Salticus; species Salticus scenicus. The sequence goes on from OZ005655.1 coordinate 307,786,566, forward strand.
ATGTTAATGTTATCAAATATTATCTTACAATTTTAATTATTTAAGAACAACAGTCAACAGGGTAATTTTGATCAACATGTTAACTATTTGTTTATCTTACATATATTAATATAATGTATAAACAGAAAACTTGCTTAAGAAATGTTTTTAATGTTTAATATTTTCTATATAAATTTTTATTCACCTTCATCTAACATAACAAAAAAGCCTTAACATAATTTTGAACCGACTCACAGTCATGCTAACTATGAAATTAAGCTTTTGTATTTTATCATTTTCGAAATATATATGAATTAAAATTAAATTATCACGGTCAATAAAAAACTTAAACATCACTTAAATACGTCTTCGCAAAAGCATGACATCATAAAAATTTAAAATACATTAGACAGATGAATGGAGTAATGATGTCTGTTTTTCTAAAATATATAACAGAAAACTAGAAAAAGCTCTTTATAACTAAATATGTTTATGTGCCATTGTTTAATTTTTCCAGCAAAATAATATGGAAAATTTTAGGTGGTTTAAAGTCAGTCATAGTGAATTAAAGGTACCATGACTGACTTTATTTAAACAAGCTATACAAAAGTTACAAATGCAATAAAGTTCACGTTCTTGAGGTTAAAATACATTTGTTTACATTTACGAATACCCCTGACGACTACTGGTGCCGATAGTCAAATTAAAGTAAAAATTATACCATCATAATTCTAAACGAAAATATAGTATTTTTCATCAAAAAAGTTACCCAGTTATTAAAAATGTCAAAACACCAGTGTTCGTCAGAGGTGACGAGCACTGGTAAAACGTGCAAAATATGCACCAGTAGTCGTCATACCATAAAAACCTTTATATTATGTCAAATTTTAAAAAGTTGCGCATAAATCGTATTCTGCATTTCCTAAGCACTACATACAATGCTTTATGAGCAATGTCAAATGCAGCAAACAACAAAATATATCAAGAAATGCATATCTATTCCCTTAATCATTTGCTTTACGTTGACTCAATTCAATTTTAATTTAACGTATACTTCCCTTATTTTGTTTCTCCCTACTCTTCCCCAATAGTTGAAATCGTACTTTTTATGTTATAAGAAGCAGAAGGCTTTGGAGAATCTTATGCGGGTAGATTCAAATTCATACAGGTTATAAAACGGTTATTTTAACACTTCTTTTAAGAGGGTGACGACTACTGGTGCAGATTTTAGGGGTGACGAGCACTGGTGTCTTTACCTTTTAAATAAGAACAAAGAGTACAAATGCAAACGAAGACTCTAAAAGTAAACAAAGGCTACAAATGTAAACAAAGACTCTTATGTAAACAAAGGCTACAAATGTAAACAAAGAACGCACATGTAAACAGGCATTTTATGTAAACAACCATTCTAAATGTAAACAAAGACTAAAAATGTAAAAAAAATACTACAAATGTAGACTTCAAATGTAAACAAAGACTACAAATGTAAACAAAGAACGCAAATGTAAACAACGGCTCTAAATCTAACAAAGACTAAAAATGTAAGAAAAAGACAACAAATGTAAACTCCAAATGTAAACAAAGACTAGAAATGTAAACAAAGACTACAAGTGTAAATAGACTCTACATGAAAACAAAGCTGCAAGTGTGAACACAGACTACAAATGTAAACAAAGACTCTAAATGTAAACAAAGGCTGCAAAAGCTAATAAAAGACTACAAATGTAAACAAAGACTCTAAATGTAAACAGACTCTAAATGTAAACAAAGACCACAAATGTAAACAGACTCTAAATGTAAACAAAGACTAAATCTAAAGAAATACTACAAATGTAAACACTCTAAATGTAAACAAAAACTTCAAATGTAAACAAACACTCTAAATATAAACAAACACTACAAATGTAAACAGACTCTAAACATAAACAAAGACTACAAGCATAAACAAAGACTACAAATGTACACAAAGAGCACAAATGTTAAGAGACTCAAAATGTAAACAAAGAATCTAAATGTAAACAAAGTCTCTAATAAAAGTAAACAAAGACTACAAATGTAAACAGACTCTAATTGTCAACAAAGAATACAAATTTAAACAAAGGCTCTAAATGTAAACAAAGATTACAAATGTAAACAGAGACTCTAAATGTAAATAAAGGCTCTAAATGTAAAGAGACTACAAATGTAAACAAAGACTACATATGTAAATAAAGACTCTTAATGTAAATAAAGAGTAAAGATGTAAACAGACTACAAATGTAAACAAAGACTCTAAATGAAAACAAAGGCTACAAATGTAAACAAAGAGTACAAATATAAAAAAGACTATAAATGTAAACAAAGACTCTAAATGTAGACAAAGACTACAAATAAAAAGAGACTGTAAATTTAAACATGGACTACAAATGTAAACAAAGACTTTAAATGGAAACAAAGAGTACAAACCTAAAGAAAGAATACAAACGTAAACAAAGACTCTAAGTGTAAACAAGGACTCTAAATAAAAGCAAAGACTCTAAATGTAAACAAAGACTGCAAATGTAAAAAAAGGCTCTAAATGTAAACACTCTAAATGTAAACAAAGACTCTAAATGTAAACAAAGACACTAAATGTAAACAAAAACTCTAGGTGTAAACAAAGACCCTAGGTGTAAACAAAGACTAAAATTGTTAAAAAAGACTCTAAATGTAAACAAAATCTAAAAATGTAAACGAAGTCTACAAATGTAAACACTCTAAATGTAAACAAAGACTGCAAATGTAAACAAAGACTCTAAATGTAAACAAAGGCTACAAATGTAAACAAAGAGTGCAAATGTTAAGATCCAAAATGTAAACAAAGTCTCTAAATATAAACAAAGAGTAAAAATGTAAACAAAGACAATAATGGTAAACAAAACTATAAGTATAAACAAAGACCCCAAATGTAAACAAAAACCACAAATGTAAACAGACTCTAAATGTAAACAAAAACTACAAATGTAAACAAAAACTCTAAATGTAATCAAAACTCTAAATGTAAACATACTCTGAATGTATACAAAGACTATAAATAAGAACAAAGAGTACAAATGCAAACGAAGACTCTAAAAGTAAACAAAGGCTACAAATGTAAACAAAGACTCTTATGTAAACAAAGGCTACAAATGTAAACAAAGAACGCACATGTAAACAGGCACTTTATGTAAAGAACGATTCTAAATGTAAACAAAGACTAAAAATGTAAAAAAAATACTACAAATGTAGACTTCAAATGTAAACAAAGACTACAAATGTAAACAAAGAACGCAAATGTAAACAACGGCTCTAAATCTAACAAAGACTAAAAATGTAAGAAAATACAACAAATGTAAACTCCAAATGTAAACAAAGACTAGAAATGTAAACAAAGACTACAAGTGTAAATAGACTCTACATGAAAACAAAGCTGCAAGTGTGAACAAAGACTACATATGTAAACAAAAATATTGTTAAATTAAACTTTAAATTCGCGTAAAAAGGTAAAATAAATATTGAAGACTCATAAAAAGAAAACGAACACGTGTAGAACGAAAAGCGCATTTGGCTAAGTGCCCATCTCATTCAACGCATCACCCCTTTTCCGAGTAGGATCGTTCCGCGAGAGGTAGACATGGTTTACGAAAACGGACAGTATAAACAAAGACCCTAAATGTAAACAAAGACCACAAATGTAAACAGACTCTAAATGTAAACAAAGACTAAATCTAAAGAAATACTACAAATGTAAACAAGGACTTCAAATGTAAACAAAGACTCTAAATGTAAACAAAGAATCTAAATGTAAACAGACTACAAATGTAAATAAAGTCTACAAACGTAAACAAAGACTCTAAAGGTTGACAAGGACTCTTAATGTAAACAAAGACTGCAAATGTAAAAAAACTCTAAATGTAAACAAAGAATAAAAATGGAAAAATGGAAATACCAAAGAAATAAATAAATACTAAAGTCAAAAGAAATACTACAAAGTAAACAAGGACTCTAAATGTAAACAAAGACCACAAATGTAAACAGACTCTAAATGTAAACAAAGACTAAATCTAAAGAAATACTACAAATGTAAACAAGGACTACAAATGTAAACAAAGACTCTATATGTAAACAAAGAATCTAAATGTAAATAGACTACAAATGTAAATAAAGTCTACAAACGTAAACGAAGACTCTAATCCTAAACAAATACTACAATTAAAACCACTCTAAATGTAAACAAAGACTACAAATGTAAACAAAGACTCTAAATGGAAACAAAAGTAAACAAATACAAACGTAAACAAAGATTCTAAATGTAAACTGGACTCTAAATGTAAAGAAAGACTACAAATGGAAACCAAGAGCGCAAATGTTAAGACACAAAATGTAAACAAAGAATCTAAATGTAAACAACGAGTACAAATGTAAACAAAGACAATAATGGTAAACAAAACTATAAGTATAAACAAAGACCCTAAATGTAAACAAAGACCACAAATGTAAACAGACTCTAAATGTAAACAAAGACTAAATCTAAAGAAATACTACAAATGTAAACAAGGACTTCAAATGTAAACAAAGACTCTAAATGTAAATAAAGAATCTAAATGTTAACAGACTACAAATGTAAATAAAGTCTACAAACGTAAACAAAGACTCTAAAGGTTGACAAGGACTCTTAATGTAAACAAAGACTACAAATGTAAAAAAACTCTAAATGTAAACAAAGAATAAAAATGTAAAAATAGAAATACTAAAGAAATAATGAAATACTAAAGTCTAAAGAAATACTACAAATGTAAACAAGGACTCTAAATGTAAACAAAGTCTACAAATGTATACAAAGACTACAAACGTAAACAAAGACTCTAAAGGTAAACAAGGACTCTAAATGTAAACAAAAACTCTAAATGTAAACAAAGACTGCAAATGTAAAAAAAGGCTCTAAATGTAAACACTCTAAATGTAAACAAATTCTCGAAATGTAAACAAAGACACTAAATGTAAACAAAAACTCTAGGAGTAAACAAAGACCCTAGGTGTAAACAAAGACTAAAATTGTTAACAAAGACTCCAAATGTAAACAAAATCTAAAAATGTAAACGAAGTCTACAAATGTAAACACTCTAAATGTAAACATAGACTGCAAATGTAAGCAAAGACTCTTAATGTAAACAAAGGCTACAAATGTAAACAAAGAGCGCAAATGTTAAGATCCAAAATGTAAACAAAGACTCTAAATATAAACAAAGAGTACAAATGTAAACAAAGACAATAATGGTAAACAAAACTATAAGTATAAACAAAGACCCCAAATGTAAACAAAAACCACAAATGTAAACAGACTCTAAATGTAAACAAAGACTACAAATATAAACAAAATCTCTAAATGTAATCAAAACTCTAAATGTAAACATACTCTGAATGTATACAAAGACTATAAATAAAAACAAAGAGTACAAATGCAAACGAAGACTCTAAAAGTAAACAAAGGCTACAAATGTAAACAAAGAACGCACATGTAAACAGGCACTTTATGTAAACAACGGTTCTAAATGTAAACAAAGACTACAAATGTAAACAAAATCTACAAATGTAAACAGACTCTAAATGTAAACAGACTACAAATGTAAACAAAGAATCTAAATGAAAACATAGACTGTAAATGTAAACAAAGACTACAAATAAAAACAAACTGTAAACGTAAACAAAGACTCTGAATGAAAAGAAAGACTACAAATGTAAAAAAAGACTACAAGCGTAAACAAAGACTCTAAATGTAAACAAAGACTCGAAATGTAAACAAAGGCTGCGAATGTAAACAGAGGCTCTAAATGTAAACAATCTAAATGTAAACAATGACTATAAATGTAAACAAAGGCTCTAAATGTAAACAAAGGCACTAAAGGGAAACAAACTATAAATGTAAACAAAGACTACAAATGTAAAAAGAGATTCTAAATGAAACAAAGACTACTAATGTAAACAAAGACTCTAAATGTAAACAAAAACTCTAGGTTTCAACAAAGACTAAAAATGTAAACAAAAACTCTAAATGTAAACAAAGTCTACAAATGTAAACAAAGACTCTAAATGTAAACAAACACTACAAATGTAAACTGACTCTAAACATAAACAAAGACTACAAGTGTAAACAAAGACTACAAATGCACACAAAGAGCACAAATGTTAAGACTCAAAATGTAAAAAAGAATCTAAATGTAAACAAAGTCTCTAATAAAAGTAAACAAAGACTACAAATGTAAACAAACACTAATTGTCAACAAAGACTACAAATTTAAACAACGGCTCTAAATGTAAACAAGGACTCTAAATAAAAGCAAAGACTCTAAATGTAAACAAAGACTGCAAATGTAAAAAAAGGCTCTAAATGTAAACTCTCTAAATTTAAAAAAAGACTCTAAATGTAAACAAAGACACTAAATGTAAACAAAACTCTAGGTGTAAACAAAGACCCTAGGTGTAAACAAAGACTAAAATTGTTAACAAAGACTCTAAATGTAAACAAAATCTAAAAATGTAAACGAAGTCTACAAATGTAAACACTCTAAATGTAAACAAAGACTGCAAATGTAAACAAAGAGCGCAAATGTTAAGATCCAAAATGTAAACAAAGACTCTAAATATAAACAAAGAGTACAAATGTAAACAAAGACAATAATGGTAAACAAAACTATAAGTATAAACAAAGACCCCAAATGTAAACAAAAACCACAAATGTAAACAGACTCTAAATGTAAACAAAGACAACAAATGTAAACAAAAACTCTAAATGTAATCAAAACTCTAAATGTAAACATACTCTGAATGAATACAAAGACTATAAATAAGAACAAAGAGTACAAATGCAAACGAAGACTCTAAAAGTAAACAAAGGCTACAAATGTAAACAAAGACTCTTATGTAAACAAAGGCTACAAATGTAAACAAAGAACGCACATGTAAACAGGCACTTTATGTAAACAACGATTCTAAATGTAAACAAAGACTAAAAATGTAAAAAAGTACTACAAATGTAGACTTCAAATGTAAACAAAGACTACAAATGTAAACAAAGAACGCAAATGTAAACAACGGCTCTAAATCTAACAAAGACTAAAAATGTAAGAAAAGACAACAAATGTAAACTCCAAATGTAAACAAAGACTAGAAATGTAAACAAAGACTACAAGTGTAAATAGACTCTACATGAAAACAAAGCTGCAAGTGTGAACAAAGAATACAAATGTAAACAAAGACTCTAAATGTAAACAAAGGATGCAAAAGCTAATAAAAGACTACAAATGTAAACAAAGACTCTTAAAGTAAAAATATACTACAAATGTAAACAAAGACTGCAAATGTAAACAGACTCTAAATGTAGACAAAAACTAAATCTAAAGAAATACTGCAAATGTAAACAAGGACTACAAATGTAAACAAAGACTCTAAACTTAAACAAAGAATCTAAATGTAAACAGACCACAAATGTAAAAAAATTCGACAAACGTAAACAAAGACTCTAAAGGTAAACAAAGACTGCAAATGTAAAAAAACGCTAATTGTAAACAAAGAATAAAAATGTAAAAAAAGAAATACTAAAGAAATAAAGAAATACTAAAGTCTAAAGAAATACTACAAATGTAAACAAGGACTCTAAATGTAAACAAAGTCTACAAATGTATACAAAGACTACAAATGTAAACAGACTCAAAATGTAAACAAATACTACAAATAAAAAAACTCTAAATGTAAACAAAGACTACAAATGTAAACAAAGACTCTAAATCCAAACAAAAGTAAACAAAAGTAAACAAATACAAACGTAAACAAAGATTCTAAATGTAAACTGGGCTCTAAATGTAAAGAAAGACCACAAATATAAACAAAGAGCGCAAATGTTAAGACACAAAATGTGAACAAAGACTCTAAATGTAAACAACGAGTACAAATGTAAACAAAGACAATAATGGTAAACAAAACTATAAGTATAAACAAAGACCCTAAATGTAAAGAAAGACCACAAATGTAAACAGACTCTAAATGTAAACAAAGACTAAATCTAAAGAAATACTTCAAATGTAAACAAGGACTTCAAATGTAAACAAAGGCTGCGAATGTAAACAGAGGCTCTAAATGTAAACAATCTAAATGTAAACAATGACTATAAATGTAAACAAAGACTCTAAATGTAAACAAAGGCACTAAAGGGAAACAAACTATAAATGTAAACAAAGACTACAAATGTAAAAAGAGATTCTAAATGAAACAAAGACTACTAATGTAAACAAAGACTCTAAATGTAAACAAAAACTCTAGGTTTCAACAAAGACTAAAAATGTAAACAAAAACTCTAAATGTAAACAAAGTCTACAAATGTAAACAAAGACTCTAAATGTAAACAAACACTACAAATGTAAACTGACTCTAAACATAAACAAAGACTACAAGTGTAAACAAAGACTACAAATGCACACAAAGAGCACAAATGTTAAGACTCAAAATGTAAAAAAGAATCTAAATGTAAACAAAGTCTCTAATAAAAGTAAACAAAGACTACAAATGTAAACAAACACTAATTGTCAACAAAGACTACAAATTTAAACAACGGCTCTAAATGTAAACAAGGACTCTAAATAAAAGCAAAGACTCTAAATGTAAACAAAGACTGCAAATGTAAAAAAAGGCTCTAAATGTAAACTCTCTAAATTTAAAAAAAGACTCTAAATGTAAACAAAGACACTAAATGTAAACAAAACTCTAGGTTAAACAAAGACCCTAGGTGTAAACAAAGACTAAAATTGTTAACAAAGACTCTAAATGTAAACAAAATCTAAAAATGTAAACGAAGTCTACAAATGTAAACACTCTAAATGTAAACAAAGACTGCAAATGTAAACAAAGAGCGCAAATGTTAAGATCCAAAATGTAAACAAAGACTCTAAATATAAACAAAGAGTACAAATGTAAACAAAGACAATAATGGTAAACAAAACTATAAGTATAAACAAAGACCCCAAATGTAAACAAAAACCACAAATGTAAACAGACTCTAAATGTAAACAAAGACAACAAATGTAAACAAAAACTCTAAATGTAATCAAAACTCTAAATGTAAACATACTCTGAATGAATACAAAGACTATAAATAAGAACAAAGAGTACAAATGCAAACGAAGACTCTAAAAGTAAACAAAGGCTACAAATGTAAACGAAGACTCTAAAAGTAAACAAAGGCTACAAATGTAAACAAAGAACGCACATGTAAACAGGCACTTTATGTAAACAACGGTTCTAAATGTAAACAAAGACTACAAATGTAAACAAAATCTACAAATGTAAACAGACTCTAAATGTAAACAGACTACAAATGTAAACAAAGAATCTAAATGAAAACATAGACTGTAAATGTAAACAAAGACTACAAATAAAAACAAACTGTAAACGTAAACAAAGACTCTGAATGGAAACAAAGACTACAAATGTAAAAAAAGACTACATGCGTAAACAAAGACTCTAAATGTAAACAAAGACTCGAAATGTAAACAAAGGCTGCGAATGTAAACAGAGGCTCTAAATGTAAACAATCTAAATGTAAACAATGACTATAAATGTAAACAAAGGTTCTAAATGCAAACAAAGGCACTAAAGGGAAACAAACTATAAATGTAAACAAAGACTACAAATGTAAAAAGAGATTCTAAATGAAACAATGACTACTAATGTAAACAAAGACTCTAAATGTAAAAAAAACTCTAGGTTTCAACAAAGACTAAAAATGTAAACAAAAACTCTAAATGTAAACAAAAACTCTAAATGTAAACAAAGTCTACAAATGTAAACTGACTCTAAACATAAACAAAGACTACAAGTGTAAACAAAGACTACAAATGCGCACAAAGAGCAAAAATGTTAAGACTCAAAATGTAAAAAAGAATCTAAATGTAAACAAAGTCTCTAATAAAAGTAAACAAAGACTACAAATGTAAACAGACACTAATTGTCAACAAAGACTACAAATTTAAACAACGGCTCTAAATGTAAACAAGGACTCTAAATAAAAGCAAAGACTCTAAATGTAAACAAAGACTGCAAATGTAAAAAAAGGCTCTAAATGTAAACTCTCTAAATTTAAAAAAAGACTCTAAATGTAAACAAAGACACTAAATGTAAACAAAACTCTAGGTGTAAACAAAGACCCTAGGTGTAAACAAAGACTAAAATTGTTAACAAAGACTCTAAATGTAAACAAAATCTAAAAATGTAAACGAAGTCTACAAATGTAAACACTCTAAATGTAAACAAAGACTGCAAATGTAAACAAAGACTCTAAATGTAAACAAAGGCTACAAATGTAAACAAAGAGCGCAAATGTTAAGATCCAAAATGTAAACAAAGACTCTAAATATAAACAAAGAGTACAAATGTAAACAAAGACAATAATGGTAAACAAAACTATAAGTATAAACAAAGACCCCAAATGTAAACAAAAACCACAAATGTAAACAGACTCTAAATGTAAACAAAGACTAAATCTAAAGAAATACTACAAATGTAAACAAGGACTTCAAATGTAAACAAAGACTCTAAATGTAAATAAAGAATCTAAATGTTAACAGACTACAAATGTAAATAAAGTCTACAAACGTAAACAAAGACTCTAAAGGTTGACAAGGACACTTAATGTAAACAAAAACTACAAATGTAAAAAAACTCTAAATGTAAACAAAGAATAAAAATGTAAAAATAGAAATACTAAAGAAATAATGAAATACTAAAGTCTAAAGAAATACTACAAATGTAAACAAGGACTCTAAATGTAAACAAAGTCTACAAATGTATACAAAGACTACAAACGTAAACAAAGACTCTAAAGGTAAACAAGGACTCTAAATGTAAACAAAGACTCTAAATGTAAACAAAGTCTCTAATAAAAGTAAACAAAGACTACAAATGTAAACAGACTCTAATTGTCAACAAAGAATACAAATTTAAACAAAGGCTCTAAATGTAAACAACGATTACAAATGTAAACAGAGACTCTAAATGTAAATAAAGGCTCTAAATGTAAAGAGACTACAAATGTAAACAAAGACTACATATGTAAACAAAGACTCTTAATGTAAATAAAGAGTAAAGATGTAAACAGACTACAAATGTAAACAAAGACTCTAAATGAAAACAAAGGCTACAAATGTAAACAAAGAGTACAAATATAAAAAAGACTACAAATGTAAACAAAGACTCTAAATGTAGACAAAGACTACAAATAAAAAGAGACTGTAAATTTAAACGTGGACTACAAATATAAACAAAGACTTTAAATGGAAACAAAGAGTACAAACCTAAACAAAGAATACAAACGTAAACAAAGACTCTAAGTGTAAACAAGGTCTCTAAATAAAAGCAAAGACTCTAAATGTAAACAAAGACTGCAAATGTAAAAAAAGGCTCTAAATGTAAACACTCTAAATGTAAACAAATTCTCGAAATGTAAACAAAGACACTAAATGTAAACAAAAACTCTAGGAGTAAACAAAGACCCTAGGTGTAAACAAAGACTAAAATTGTTAACAAAGACTCCAAATGTAAACAAAATCTAAAAATGTAAACGAAGTCTACAAATGTAAACACTCTAAATGTAAACAAAGACTGCAAATGTAAGCAAAGACTCTTAATGTAAACAAAGGCTACAAATGTAAACAAAGAGCGCAAATGTTAAGATCCAAAATGTAAACAAAGACTCTAAATATAAACAAAGAGTACAAATGTAAACAAAGACAATAATGGTAAACAAAACTATAAGTATAAACAAAGACCCCAAATGTAAACAAAAACCACAAATGTAAACAGACTCTAAATGTAAACAAAGACTACAAATATAAACAAAATCTCTAAATGTAATCAAAACTCTAAATGTAAACATACTCTGAATGTATACAAAGACTATAAATAAAAACAAAGAGTACAAATGCAAACGAAGACTCCAAAAGTAAACAAAGGCTACAAATGTAAACAAAGAACGCACATGTAAACAGGCACTTTATGTAAACAACGGTTCTAAATGTAAACAAAGACTACAAATGTAAACAAAATCTACAAATGTAAACAGACTCTAAATGTAAACAGACTACAAATGTAAACAAAGAATCTAAATGAAAACATAGACTGTAAATGTAAACAAAGACTACAAATAAAAACAAACTGTAAACGTAAACAAAGACTCTGAATGGAAAGAAAGACTACAAATGTAAAAAAAGACTACAAGCGTAAACAATGACTCTAAATGTAAACAAAGACTCGAAATGTAAACAAAGGCTGCGAATGTAAACAGAGGCTCTAAATGTAAACAATCTAAATGTAAACAATGACTATAAATGTAAACAAAGATTCTAAATGTAAACAAAGGCACTAAAAGGAAACAAACTATAAATGTAAACAAAGACTACAAATGTAAAAAGAGATTCTAAATGAAACAAAGACTACTAATGTAAACAAAAACTCTAAATGTAAACAAAAACTCTAGGTTTCAACAAAGACTAAAAATGTAAACAAAAACTCTAAATGTAAACAAAGGCTACAAATGTAAACTGACTCTAAACATAAACAAAGACTACAAGTGTAAACAAAGACTACAAATGCGCACAAAGAGCACAAATGTTAAGACTCAAAATGTAAAAAAGAATCTAAATGTAAACAAAGTCTCTAATAAAAGTAAACAAAGACTACAAATGTAATCAGACACTAATTGTCAACAAAGACTACAAATTTAAACAACGGCTCTAAATGTAAACAAGGACTCTAAATAAAAGCAAAGACTCTAAATGTAAACAAAGACTGCAAATGTAAAAAAAGGCTCTAAATGTAAACTCTCTAAATTTAAAAAAAGACTCTAAATGTAAACAAAGACACTAAATGTAAACAAAACTCTAGGTGTAAACAAAGACCCTAGGTGTAAACAAAGACTAAAATTGTTAACAAAGACTCTAAATGTAAACAAAATCTAAAAATGTAAACGAAGTCTACAAATGTAAACACTCTAAATGTAAACAAAGACTGCAAATGTAAACAAAGACTCTAAATGTAAACAAAGGCTACAAATGTAAACAAAGAGCGCAAATGTTAAGATCCAAAATGTAAACAAAGAATCTAAATATAAACAAAGAGTACAAATGTAAACAAAGACAATAATGGTAAACAAAACTATAAGTATAAACAAAGACCCCAAATGTAAACAAAAACCACAAATGTAAACAGACTCTAAATGTAAACAAAGACTAAATCTAAAGAAATACTACAAATGTAAACAAGGACCTCAAATGTAAACAGACTCTAAATGTAAATAAAGAATCTAAATGTTAACAGACTACAAATGTAAATAAAGTCTACAAACGTGAACAAAGACTCTAAAGGTTGACAAGGACTCTTAATGTAAACAAAAACTACAAATGTAAAAAAACTCTAAATGTAAACAAAGAATAAAAATGTAAAAATAGAAATACTAAAGAAATAATGAAATACTAAAGTCTAAAGAAATACTACAAATGTAAACAAGGACTCTAAATGTAAACAAAGTCTACAAATGTATACAAAGACTACAAATGTAAACAAAGACTCTAAATGTAAACAAAGGCTACAAATGTAAACAAAGAGCGCAAATGTTAAGATCCAAAATGTAAACAAAGACTCTAAATATAATCAAAGAGTACAAATGTAAACAAAGACAATAATGGTAAACAAAACTATAAGTATAATCAAAGACCCCAAATGTAAGCAAAACCACAAATGTAAACAGACTCTAAATGTAAACAAAGACTACAAATGTAAACAAAACCTCTAAATGTAATCAAAACTCTAAGTGTATCCATACTCTAAATGTATACAAAGACTATAAATAAGAACGAAGAGAACAAATGCAAACAAAGACTCTTGTGTAAACAAAGGCTACAAACGTAAACAAAGACTCTAAAGGTTGACAAGGACTCTTAATGTAAACAAAGACTACAAATGTAAACAAAAACTCTAAATGTAAACAAAGTCTACAAATGTAAACACTCTAAATGTAAACAAAAACTTCAAATGTAAACAAACACTCTAAATATAAACAAACACTACAAATGTAAACAGACTCTAAACATAAACAAAGACTACAAGCATAAACAAAGACTACAAATGTAAACAAAGAGCACAAATGTTAAGAGACTCAAAATGTAAACAAAGAATCTAAATGTAAACAAAGTCTCTAATAAAAGTAAACAAAGACTACAAATGTAAACAGACTCTAATTGTCAACAAAGAATACAAATTTAAACAAAGGCTCTAAATGTAAACAAAGATTACAAATGTAAACAGAGACTCTAAATGTAAATAAAGGCTCTAAATGTAAAGAGACTACAAATGTAAACAAAGACTACATATGTAAATAAAGACTCTTAATGTAAATAAAGGGTAAAGATGTAAACAGACTACAAATGTAAACAAAGACTCTAAATGAAAACAAAGGCTACAAATGTGAACAAAGAGTACAAATATAAAAAAGACTATAAATGTAAACAAAGACTCTAAATGTAGACAAAGACTACAAATAAAAAGAGACTGTAAATTTAAACATGGACTACAAATGTAAACAAAGACTTTAAATGGAAACAAAGAGTACAAACCTAAAGAAAGAATACAAACGTAAACAAAGACTCTAAGTGTAAACAAGGACTCTAAATAAAAGCAAAGACTCTAAATGTAAACAAAGACTGCAAATGTAAAAAAAGGCTCTAAATGTAAACTCTCTAAATGTAAACAAAGACTCTAAATGTAAACAAAGACACTAAATGTAAACAAAAACTCTAGGTGTAAACAAAGACCCTAGGTGTAAACAAAGACTAAAATTGTTAAAAAAGACTCTAAATGTAAACAAAATCTAAAAATGTAAACGAAGTCTACAAATGTAAACACTCTAAATGTAAACAAAGACTGCAAATGTAAACAAAGACTCTAAATGTAAACAAAGGCTACAAATGTAAACAAAGAGCGCAAATGTTAAGATCCAAAATGTAAACAAAGACTCTAAATATAAACAAAGAGTACAAATGTAAACAAAGACAATAATGGTAAACAAAACTATAAGTATAATCAAAGACCCTAAATGTAAACAAAGACCACAAATGTAAACAGACTCTAAATGTAAACAAAGACTAAATCTAAAGAAATACTACATATGTAAACAAGGACTTCAAATGTAAACAAAGACTCTAAATGTAAACAAAGAATATAAATGTAAACAGACTACAAATGTAAATAAAGTCTACAAACGTAAACAAAGACTCTAAAGGTTGACAAGGACTCTTAATGTAAACAAAGACTACAAATGTAAAAAAACTCTAAATGTAAACAAAGAATAAAAATGTAAAAATAGAAATACCAAAGAAATAAAGAAATACTAAAGTCTAAAGAAATACTACAAATGTAAACAGACACTAATTGTCAACAAAGACTACAAATTTAAACAACGGCTCTAAATGTAAACAAGGACTCTAAATAAAAGCCAAGACTCTAAATGCAAACAAAGACTGCAAATGTAAAAAAAGGCTCTAAATGTAAACACTCTAAATTTAAAGAAAGACTCTAAATGTAAACAAAGACACTAAATGTAAACAAACACTACAAATGTAAACAGACTCTAAACATAAACAAAGACTACAAGCATAAACAAAGACTACAAATGTACACAAAGAGCAGAAATGTTAAGAGACTCAAAATGTAAACAAAGAATCTAAATGTAAACAAAGTCTCTAATAAAAGTAAACAAAGACTACAAATGTAAACAGACTCTAATTGTCAACAAAGAATACAAATTTAAACAAAGGCTCTAAATGTAAACAAAGATTACAAATGTAAACAGAGACTCTAAATGTAAATAAAGGCTCTAAATGTAAAGAGACTACAAATGTAAACAAAGACTACATATGTAAATAAAGACTCTTAATGTAAATAAAGAGTAAAGATGTAAACAGACTACAAATGTAAACAAAGACTCTAAATGAAAACAAAGGCTACAAATGTAAACAAAGAGTACAAATATAAAAAAGACTATAAATGTAAACAAAGACTCTAAATGTAGACAAAGACTACAAATAAAAAGAGACTATAAATTTAAACATGGACTACAAATGTAAACAAAGACTTTAAATGGAAACAAAGAGTACAAACCTAAAGAAAGAATACAAACGTAAACAAAGACTCTAAGTGTAAACAAGGACTCTAAATAAAAGCAAAGACTCTAAATGTAAACAAAGACTGCAAATGTAAAATAAGGCTCTAAATGTAAACACTCTAAATGTAAACAAAGACTCTAAATGTAAACAAAGACACTAAATGTAAACAAAAACTCTAGGTGTAAACAAAGACCCTAGGTGTAAACAAAGACTAAAATTGTTAAAAAAGACTCTAAATGTAAACAAAATCTAAAAATGTAAACGAAGTCTACAAATGTAAACACTCTAAATGTAAACAAAGACTGCAAATGTAAACAAAGACTCTAAATGTAAACAAAGGCTACAAATGTAAACAAAGAGTGCAAATGTTAAGATCCAAAATGTAAACAAAGACTCTAAATATAAACAAAGAGTACAAATGTAAACAAAGACAATAATGGTAAACAAAACTATAAGTATAAACAAAGACCCCAAATGTAAACAAAAACCACAAATGTAAACAGACTCTAAATGTAAACAAAGACTACAAATGTAAACAAAAACTCTAAATGTAATCAAAACTCTAAATGTAAACATACTCTGAATGTATACAAAGACTATAAATAAGAACAAAGAGTACAAATGCAAACGAAGACTCTAAAAGTAAACAAAGGCTACAAATGTTAACAAAGACTCTTATGTAAACAAAGGCTACAAATGTAAACAAAGAACGCACATGTAAACAGGCACTTTATGTAAAGAACGATTCTAAATGTAAACAAAGACTAAAAATGTAAAAAAAATACTACAAATGTAGACTTCAAATGTAAACAAAGACTACAAATGTAAACAAAGAACGCAAATGTAAACAACGGCTCTAAATCTAACAAAGACTAAAAATGTAAGAAAAAGACAACAAATGTAAACTCCAAATGTAAACAAAGACTAGAAATGTAAACAAAGACTACAAGTGTAAAAAGACTCTACATGAAAACAAAGCTGCAAGTGTGAACAAAGACTGCATATGTAAACAAAGACTCTAAATGTAAACAAAGGCTGCAAAAGCTAATAAAAGACTACAAATGTAAACAAAGACTCTAAAAGTCAAAATATACTACAAATGTAAACAAAGACTGCAAATGTAAACAGACTCTAAATGTAGACAAAAACTAAATCTAAAGAAATACTGCAAATGTAAACAAGGACTACAAATGTAAACAAAGACTCTAAACTTAAACAAAGAATCTAAATGTAAACAGACCACAAATGTAAAAAAATTCTACAAACGTAAACAAAGACTCTAAAGGTAAACAAAGACTGCAAATGTAAAAAAACTCTAATTGTAAACAAAGAATAAAAATGTAAAAAAAGAAATACTAAAGAAATAAAGAAATACTAAAGTCTAAAGAAATACTACAAATATAAACAAGGACTCTAAATGTAAACAAAGTCTACAAATGTATACAAAGACTACAAATGTAAACAGACTCTAAATGTAAACAAAGACTAAATCTAAAGAAATACTTCAAATGTAAACAAGGACTTCAAATGTAAACAAAGACTCTAAATGTAAACAAAGATTCTAAAAGTAAACAGACTAGAAATGTAAATAAAGTCTACAAACGTAAACAAAGACTCTAAAGGTTGACAAGGACTCTTAATGTAAACAAAGACTACAAATGTAAAAAAACTCTAAATGTAAACAAAGAATAAAAATGTAAAAATAGAAATACCAAAGAAATAAAGAAATACTAAAGTCTAAAGAAATACTACAAATGTAAACAAGGACTCTAAATGTAAACAAAGACCACAAATGTAAACAGACTCTAAATGTAAACAAAGACTAAATCTAAAGAAATACTACAAATGTAAACAAGGACTACAAATGTAAACAAAGACTCTATATGTAAGCAAAGAATCTAAATGTAAACAGACTACAAATGTAAATAAAGTCTACAAACGTAAACGAAGACTCTAAAGGTTGACAAGGACTCTTAATGTAAACAAAGACTACAAATGTAAACAAAAACTCTAAATGTAAACAAAGTCGACAAATGTAAACAATCTAAATGTAAACAAAAACTTCAAATGTAAACAAACACTCTAAATGTAAACAAACACTACAAATGTAAACAGAATTGTCAACAAAGAATACAAATTTAAACAAAGGCTCTAAATGTAAACAAAGATTACATATGTAAACAGAGACTCTAAATGTAAATAAAGGCTCTAAATGTAAAGAGACTACAAATGTAAACAAAGACTACATATGTAAATAAAGACTCTTAATGTAAATAAAGAGTAAAGATGTAAACAGACTACAAATGTAAACAAAGACTCTAAATGAAAACAAAGGCTACAAATGTAAACAAAGAGTACAAATATAAAAAAGACTATAAATGTAAACAAAGACTCTCAATGTAGACAAAGACTACAAATAAAAAGAGACTGTAAATTTAAACATGGACTACAAATGTAAACAAAGTGTACAAATTTAAACAGGCACTGAATGTAAATAAAAGCTATAAACGTAAACAAAGACTACAAATGTAAACAAAGACTACAAATATAAACAAAGACTTTAAATGGAAACAAAGAGTACAAACCTAAAGAAAGAATACAAACGTAAACAAAGACTCTAAGTGTAAACAAGGACTCTAAATAAAAGCAAAGACTCTAAATGTAAACAAAGACTGCAAATGTAAAAAAAGGCTCTAAATGTAAACACTCTAAATGTAAACAAAGACTCTAAATGTAAACAAAGACACTAAATGTAAACAAAAACTCTAGGTGTAAACAAAGACTAAAATTGTTAAAAAAGACTCTAAATGAAAACAAAATCTAAAAATGTAAACGAAGTCTACAAATGTAAACACTCTAAATGTAAACAAAGACTGCAAATGTAAACAAAGACTCTAAATGTAAACAAAGGCTACAAATGTAAACAAAGAGCGCAAATGTTAAGATCCAAAATGTAAACAAAGACTCTAAATATAAGCAAAGAGTACAAATGTAAACAAAGACAATAATGGTTAACAAAACTATAAGTATAAACAAAGACCCTAAATGTAAACAAAGACCACAAATTTAAACAGACTCTAAATGTAAACAAAGACTAAATCTAAAGAAATACTACAAATGTAAACAAGGACTTCAAATGTAAACAAAGACTCTAAATGTAAACAAAGAATCTAAATGTAAACAGACTACAAATGTAAATAAAGTCTACAAACGTAAACAAAGACTCTAAAGGTTGACAAGGACTCTTAATGTAAACAAAGACTACAAATGTAAAAATAGAAATACCAAAGAAATAAAGAAATACTAAAGTCTAAAGAAATACTACAAATGTAAACAAGGACTCTAAATGTAAACAAAGACCACAAATGTAAACAGACTCTAAATGTAAACAAAGACTAAATCTAAAGAAATACTACAAATGTAAACAAGGACTACAAATGTAAACAAAGACTCTATATGTAAACAAAGAATCTAAATGTAAACAGACTACAAATGTAAATAAAGTCTACAAACGTAAACGAAGACTCTAATCCTAAACAAATACTACAATTAAAACCACTCTAAATGTAAACAAAGACTACAAATGTAAACAAAGACTCTAAATGGAAACAAAAGTAAACAAATACAAACGTAAACAAAGATTCTAAATGTAAACTGGACTCTAAATGTAAAGAAAGACTACAAATGGAAACAAAGAGCGCAAATGTTAAGACACAAAATGTAAACAAAGAATCTAAATGTAAACAACGAGTACAAATGTAAACAAAGACAATAATGGTAAACAAAACTATAAGTATAAACAAAGACCCTAAATGTAAACAAAGACCACAAATGTAAACAGACTCTAAATGTAAACAAAGACTAAATCTAAAGAAATACTACAAATGTAAACAAGGACTTCAAATGTAAACAAAGACTCTAAATGTAAACAAAGAATCTAAATGTAAACAGACTACAAATGTAAATAAAGTCTACAAACGTAAACAAAGACTCTAAAGGTTGACAAGGACTCTTAATGTAAACAAAGACTACAAATGTAAAAAAACTCTAAATGTAAACAAAGAATAAAAATGTAAAAATAGAAATACTAAAGAAATAATGAAATACTAAAGTCTAAAGAAATACTACAAATGTAAACAAGGACTCTAAATGTAAAGAAAGTCTACAAATGTATACAAAGACTACAAACGTAAACAAAGACTCTAAAGGTAAACAAGGACTCTAAATGTAAACAAAGACTCTAAATGTAAACAAAGTCTCTAATAAAAGTAAACAAAGACTACAAATGTAAACAGACTCTAATTGTCAACAAAGAATACAAATTTAAACAAAGGCTCTAAATGTAAACAACGATTACAAATGTAAACAGAGACTCTAAATGTAAAGAGACTACAAATGTAAACAAAGACTACATATGTAAACAAAGACTCTTAATGTAAATAAAGAGTAAAGATGTAAACAGACTACAAATGTAAACAAAGACTCTAAATGAAAACAAAGGCTACAAATGTAAACAAAGAGTACAAATATAAAAAAGACTACAAATGTAAACAAAGACTCTAAATGTAGACAAAGACTACAAATGTAAAAAAACTCTAAATGTAAACAAAGAATAAAAATGTAAAAATAGAAATACTAAAGAAATAATGAAATACTAAAGTCTAAAGAAATACTACAAATGTAAACAAGGACTCTAAATGTAAACAAAGTCTACAAATGTATACAAAGACTACAAACGTAAACAAAGACTCTAAAGGTAAACAAGGACTCTAAATGTAAACAAAGACTCTAAATGTAAACAAAGACTGCAAATGTAAAAAAAGGCTCTAAATGTAAACACTCTAAATGTAAACAAATTCTCGAAATGTAAACAAAGACACTAAATGTAAACAAAAACTCTAGGAGTAAACAAAGACCCTAGGTGTAAACAAAGACTAAAATTGTTAACAAAGACTCCAAATGTAAACAAAATCTAAAAATGTAAACGAAGTCTACAAATGTAAACACTCTAAATGTAAACATAGACTGCAAATGTAAGCAAAGACTCTTAATGTAAACAAAGGCTACAAATGTAAACAAAGAGCGCAAATGTTAAGATCCAAAATGTAAACAAAGACTCTAAATATAAACAAAGAGTACAAATGTAAACAAAGACAATAATGGTAAACAAAACTATAAGTATAAACAAAGACCCCAAATGTAAACAAAAACCACAAATGTAAACAGACTCTAAATGTAAACAAAGACTACAAATATAAACAAAATCTCTAAATGTAATCAAAACTCTAAATGTAAACATACTCTGAATGTATACAAAGACTATAAATAAAAACAAAGAGTACAAATGCAAACGAAGACTCTAAAAGTAAACAAAGGCTACAAATGTAAACAAAGAACGCACATGTAAACAGGCACTTTATGTAAACAACGGTTCTAAATGTAAACAAAGACTACAAATGTAAACAAAATCTACAAATGTAAACAGACTCTAAATGTAAACAGACTACAAATGTAAACAAAGAATCTAAATGAAAACATAGACTGTAAATGTAAACAAAGACTACAAATAAAAACAAACTGTAAACGTAAACAAAGACTCTGAATGGAAAGAAAGACTACAAATGTAAAAAAAGACTACAAGCGTAAATAAAGACTCTAAATGTAAACAAAGACTCGAAATGTAAACAAAGGCTGCGAATGTAAACAGAGGCTCTAAATGTAAACAATCTAAATGTAAACAATGACTATAAATGTAAACAAAGACTCTAAATGTAAACAAAGGCACTAAAGGGAAACAAAGTATAAATGTAAACAAAGACTACAAATGTAAAAAGAGATTCTAAATGAAACAAAGACTACTAATGTAAACAAAGACTCTAAATGTAAACAAAAACTCTAGGTTTCAACAAAGACTAAAAATGTAAACAAAAACTCTAAATGTAAACAAAGTCTACAAATGTAAACAAAGACTCTAAATGTAAACAAACACTACAAATGTAAACTGACTCTAAACATAAACAAAGACTACAAGTGTAAACAAAGACTACAAATGCACACAAAGAGCACAAATGTTAAGACTCAAAATGTAAAAAAGAATCTAAATGTAAACAAAGTCTCTAATAAAAGTAAACAAAGACTACAAATGTAAACAAACACTAATTGTCAACAAAGACTACAAATTTAAACAACGGCTCTAAATGTAAACAAGGACTCTAAATAAAAGCAAAGACTCTAAATGTAAACAAAGACTGCAAATGTAAAAAAAGGCTCTAAATGTAAACTCTCTAAATTTAAAAAAAGACTCTAAATGTAAACAAAGACACTAAATGTACACAAAACTCTAGGTGTAAACAAAGACCCTAGGTGTAAACAAAGACTAAAATTGTTAACAAAGACTCTAAATGTAAACAAAATCTAAAAATGTAAACGAAGTCTAAAAATGTAAACACTCTAAATGTAAACAAAGACTGCAAATGTAAACAAAGAGCGCAAATGTTAAGATCCAAAATGTAAACAAAGACTCTAAATATAAACAAAGAGTACAAATATAAACAAAGACAATAATGGTAAACAAAACTATAAGTATAAACAAAGACCCCAAATGTAAACAAAAACCACAAATGTAAACAGACTCTAAATGTAAACAAAGACAACAAATGTAAACAAAAACTCTAAATGTAATCAAAACTCTAAATGTAAACATACTCTGAATGAATACAAAGACTATAAATAAGAACAAAGAGTACAAATGCAAACGAAGACTCTAAAAGTAAACAAAGGCTACAAATGTAAACAAAGACTCTTATGTAAACAAAGGCTACAAATGTAAACAAAGAACGCACATGTAAACAGGCACTTTATGTAAACAACGATTCTAAATGTAAACAAAGACTAAAAATGTAAAAAAGTACTACAAATGTAGACTTCAAATGTAAACAAAGACTACAAATGTAAGCAAAGAACGCAAATGTAAACAGGCACTAAATGTAAACAACGGCTCTAAATCTAAACAAAGACTAAAAATGTAAGAAAAATACAACAAATGTAGACTCCATTTGTAAACAAAGACTACAAATTTAAACAGACTCTACATATAAACAAAGCTGCAAGTGTGAACAAAGACTACAAATGTAAACAAAGACTCTAAATGTAAACAAAGGATGCAAAAGCTAATAAAAGACTACAAATGTAAACAAAGACTCTTAAAGTAAAAATATACTACAAATGTAAACAAAGACTGCAAATGTAAACAGACTCTAAATGTAGACAAAAACTAAATCTAAAGAAATACTGCAAATGTAAACAAGGACTACAAATGTAAACAAAGACTCTAAACTTAAACAAAGAATCTAAATGTAAACAGACCACAAATGTAAAAAAATTCGACAAACGTAAACAAAGACTCTAAAGGTAAACAAAGACTGCAAATGTAAAAAAACTCTAATTGTAAACAAAGAATAAAAATGTAAAAAAAGAAATACTAAAGAAATAAAGAAATACTAAAGTCTAAAGAAATACTACAAATGTAAACAAGGACTCTAAATGTAAACAAAGTCTACAAATGTATACAAAGACTACAAATGTAAACAGACTCAAAATGTAAACAAATACTACAAATAAAAAAACTCTAAATGTAAACAAAGACTACAAATGTAAACAAAGACTCTAAATCGAAACAAAAGTAAACAAAAGTAAACAAATACAAACGTAAACAAAGATTCTAAATGTAAACTGGACTCTAAATGTAAAGAAAGACCACAAATATAAACAAAGAGCGCAAATGTTAAGACACAAAATGTGAACAAAGACTCTAAATGTAAACAACGAGTACAAATGTAAACAAAGACAATAATGGTAAACAAAACTATAAGTATAAACAAAGACCCTAAATGTAAAGAAAGACCACAAATGTAAACAGACTCTAAATGTAAACAAAGACTAAATCTAAAGAAATACTTCAAATGTAAACAAGGACTTCAAATGTAAACAAAGGCTGCGAATGTAAACAGAGGCTCTAAATGTAAACAATCTAAATGTAAACAATGACTATAAATGTAAACAAAGACTCTAAATGTAAACAAAGGCACTAAAGGGAAACAAACTATAAATGTAAACAAAGACTACAAATGTAAAAAGAGATTCTAAATGAAACAAAGACTACTAATGTAAACAAAGACTCTAAATGTAAACAAAAACTCTAGGTTTCAACAAAGACTAAAAATGTAAACAAAAACTCTAAATGTAAACAAAGTCTACAAATGTAAACAAAGACTCTAAATGTAAACAAACACTACAAATGTAAACTGACTCTAAACATAAACAAAGACTACAAGTGTAAACAAAGACTACAAATGCACACAAAGAGCACAAATGTTAAGACTCAAAATGTAAAAAAGAATCTAAATGTAAACAAAGTCTCTAATAAAAGTAAACAAAGACTACAAATGTAAACAAACACTAATTGTCAACAAAGACTACAAATTTAAACAACGGCTCTAAATGTAAACAAGGACTCTAAATAAAAGCAAAGACTCTAAATGTAAACAAAGACTGCAAATGTAAAAAAAGGCTCTAAATGTAAACTCTCTAAATTTAAAAAAAGACTCTAAATGTAAACAAAGACACTAAATGTAAACAAAACTCTAGGTTAAACAAAGACCCTAGGTGTAAACAAAGACTAAAATTGTTAACAAAGACTCTAAATGTAAACAAAATCTAAAAATGTAAACGAAGTCTACAAATGTAAACACTCTAAATGTAAACAAAGACTGCAAATGTAAACAAAGAGCGCAAATGTTAAGATCCAAAATGTAAACAAAGACTCTAAATATAAACAAAGAGTACAAATGTAAACAAAAACCACAAATGTAAACAGACTCTAAATGTAAACAAAGACAACAAATGTAAACAAAAACTCTAAATGTAATCAAAACTCTAAATGTAAACATACTCTGAATGAATACAAAGACTATAAATAAGAACAAAGAGTACAAATGCAAACGAAGACTCTAAAAGTAAACAAAGGCTACAAATGTAAACAAAGACTCTTATGTAAACAAAGGCTACAAATGTAAACAAAGAACGCACATGTAAACAGGCACTTTATGTAAACAACGATTCTAAATGTAAACAAAGACTAAAAATGTAAAAAAAATACTACAAATGTAGACTTCAAATGTAAACAAAGACTACAAATGTAAACAAAGAACGCAAATGTAAACAACGGCTCTAAATCTAACAAAGACTAAAAATGTAAGAAAAAGACAACAAATGTAAACTCCAAATGTAAACAAAGACTAGAAATGTAAACAAAGACTACAAGTGTAAATAGACTCTACATGAAAACAAAGCTGCAAGTGTGAACAAAGAATACAAATGTAAACAAAGACTCTAAATGTAAACAAAGGATGCAAAAGCTAATAAAAGACTACAAATGTAAACAAAGACTCTTAAAGTAAAAATATACTACAAATGTAAACAAAGACTGCAAATGTAAACAGACTCTAAATGCAGACAAAAACTAAATCTAAAGAAATACTGCAAATGTAAACAAGGACTACAAATGTAAACAAAGACTCTAAACTTAAACAAAGAATCTAAATGTAAACAGACCACAAATGTAAAAAAATTCGACAAACGTAAACAAAGACTCTAAAGGTAAACAAAGACTGCAAATGTAAAAAAACTCTAATTGTAAACAAAGAATAAAAATGTAAAAAAAGAAATACTAAAGAAATAAAGAAATACTAAAGTCTAAAGAAATACTACAAATGTAAACAAGGACTCTAAATGTAAACAAAGTCTACAAATGTATACAAAGACTACAAATGTAAACAGACTCAAAATGTAAACAAATACTACAAATAAAAAAACTCTAAATGTAAACAAAGACTACAAATGTAAACAAAGACTCTAAATCGAAACAAAAGTAAACAAAAGTAAACAAATACAAACGTAAACAAAGATTCTAAATGTAAACTGGACTCTAAATGTAAAGAAAGACCACAAATATAAACAAAAAGCGCAAATGTTAAGACACAAAATGTGAACAAAGACTCTAAATGTAAACAACGAGTACAAATGTAAACAAAGACAATAATGGTAAACAAAACTATAAGTATAAACAAAGACCCTAAATGTAAAGAAAGACCACAAATGTAAACAGACTCTAAATGTAAACAAAGACTAAATCTAAAGAAATACTTCAAATGTAAACAAGGACTTCAAATGTAAACAAAGACTCTAAATGTAAACAAAGAATCTAAATGTAAACAGACTACAAATGTAAATAAAGTTTACAAACGTAAACAAAGACTCTAAAGGTTGACAAGAACTCCTAATGTAAACAAAGACTACAAATGTAAAAAAACTCTAAATGTAAACAAAGAATAAAAATGTAAAAATAGAAATACTAAAGAAATAAAGAAATACTAAAGTCTAAAGAAATACTACAAATGTAAACAAGGACTCTAAATGTAAACAAAGACCACAAATGTAAACAGACTCTAAATGTAAACAAAGACTAAATCTAAAGAAATACTACAAATGTAAACACTCTAAATGTAAACAAAAACTTCAAATGTAAACAAACACTCTAAATATAAACAAACACTACAAATGTAAAAAGACTCTAAACATAAACAAAGACTACAAGCATAAACAAAGACTACAAATGTACACAAAGAGCACAAATGTTAAGAGACTCAAAATGTAAACAAAGAATCTAAATGTAAACAAAGTCTCTAATAAAAGTAAACAAAGACTACAAATGTAAACAGACTCTAATTGTCAACAAAGAATACAAATTTAAACAAAGGCTCTAAATGTAAACAACGATTACAAATGTAAACAGAGACTCTAAATGTAAATAAAGGCTCTAAATGTAAAGAGACTACAAATGTAAACAAAGGCTACAAATGTAAACAAAGACTCTTCATGTAAATAAAGAGTAAAGATGTAAACAGACTACAAATGTAAACAAAGACTCTAAATGAAAACAAAGGCTACAAATGTAAACAAAGAGTACAAATATAAAAAAGACTACAAATGTAAACAAAGACTCTAAATGTAGACAAAGACTACAAATAAAAAGAGACTGTAAATTTAAACATGGACTACAAATATAAACAAAGACATTAAATGGAAAAAAAGAGTACAAACCTAAACAAAGACTTTAAATGGAAACAATGAGTACAAACCTAAACAAAGAATACAAACGTAAACAAAGACTCTAAGTGTAAACAAGAACTCTAAATAAAAGCAAATTCTCGAAATGTAAACAAAGACACTAAATGTAAACAAAAACTCTAGGAGTAAACAAAGACCCTAGGTGTAAACAAAGACTAAAATTGTTAACAAAGACTCTAAATGTAAACAAAATCTAAAAATGTAAACGAAGTCTACAAATGTAAACACTCTAAATGTAAACAAAGACTGCAAATGTAAACAAAGACTCTTAATGTAAACAAAGGCTACAAATGTAAACAAAGAGCGCAAATGTTAAGATCCAAAATGTAAACAAAGGCTCTAAATATAAACAAAGAGTACAAATGTAAACAAAGACAATAATTGTAAACAAAACTATAAGTATAAACAAAGACCCCAAATGTAAACAAAAACCACAAATGTAAACAGACTCTAAATGTAAACAAAGACTACAAATGTAAACAAAATCTCTAAATGTAATCAAAACTCTAAATGTAAACATACTCTGAATGTATACAAAGACTATAAATAAAAACAAAGAGTACAAATGCAAACGAAGACTCTAAAAGTAAACAAAGGCTACAAATGTAAACAAAGAACGCACATGTAAACAGACACTTTATGTAAACAACGGTTCTAAATGTAAACAAAGACTACAAATGTAAACAAAATCTACAAATGTAAACAGACTCTAAATGTAAACAGACTACAAATGTAAACAAAGAATCTAAATGAAAACATAGACTGTAAATGTAAACAAAGACTACAAATAAAAACAAACTGTAAACGTAAACAAAGACTCTGAATGGAAAGAAAGACTACAAATGTAAAAAAAGACTACAAGCGTAAACAAAGACTCTAAATGTAAACAAAGACTCTAAATGTAAACAAAGGCTGCGAATGTAAACAGAGGCTCTAAATGTAAACAATCTAAATGTAAACAATGACTATAAATGTAAACAAAGGTTCTAAATGCAAACAAAGGCACTAAAGGGAAACAAACTATAAATGTAAACAAAGACTACAAATGTAAAAAGAGATTCTAAATGAAACAATGACTACTAATGTAAACAAAGACTCTAAATGTAAAAAAAACTCTAGGTTTCAACAAAGACTAAAAATGTAAACAAAAACTCTAAATGTAAACAAAAACTCTAAATGTAAACAAAGTCTACAAATGTAAACTGACTCTAAACATAAACAAAGACTACAAGTGTAAACAAAGACTACAAATGCGCACAAAGAGCACAAATGTTAAGACTGTAAACAAATGTAAACAAATGTAAAGAAATGTAAACAAAGACTAAATCTAAAGAAATACTACAAATGTAAACAAGGACTTCAAATGTAAACAAAGACTCTAAATGTAAACAGAGAATCTAAATGTAAACAGACTACAAATGCAAATAAAGTCTACAAACGTAGACAAAGACTCTAAAGGTTGACAAGGACTCTTAATGTAAACAAAGACTACAAATGTAAAAAAACTCTAAATGTAAACAAAGAATAAAAATGTAAAAATAGAAATACTAAAGAAATAAAGAGATACTAAAGTCTAAAGGAATACTACAAATGTAAACAAGGACTCTAAATGTAAACAAAGTCTACAAATGTATACAAAGACTACAAATGTAAACAGACTCTAAATATAAACAAATCTGTAAGTGTGAACAAAGACTACAAATGTAAACAAAAACTCTAAATGTAAACAAAGGCTGCAAATGTAAACAAAGACTACAAATGTAAACAAAACTCTAAATCTAAAGAAAGACTATAAATGTAAGCAAGGACTCTAAACCTAAACAAATACTACAAATAAAAACACTCTAAATGTAAACAAAGACTACAAATGTAAAAAAACTCTAAATGTAAACAAAGAATAAAAATGTAAAAAAAGACAAGAAATGTAAACAGACTCTAAATGTAAACAAAATCTACAAATGTAAACAAAGAGTACAAATGTAAACAGACTCTAAAGGTAAACAAAGCTGTAAGTGTGAATAAAGACTACAAAAGTAAACAAAGACTCTAAATGTAAACAGAGGCTGCAAATATAAACAAAGACTACAAATGTAAACAAAACTCTAAATCTAAACAAAGACTCTGAATATAAACAAAGACTACAAATGTAAACAAAGACTCTAAACCTAAACAAAGACTACAAATAAAAACACTCTAAATGTAAACAAAGACTACATATGTAAACAAATACTCTAAATGGAAACAAAGGCTACAAATGTTAACAAATACTACAAACGTAAACAAAGCCTCTAAATGTAAACAAAAACTACAAATTAAAACCGACTCTAAATGTAAACAAAAACTACAAATATAAACAAAGACTCTAAATGGAAACAGACTACGAAGAATACAAACGTAAATAAAGATTCTAAATGTAAACAGGAATATAAATGTAAAGAAAGACTACAAATGTAAACAAAAACTCTAGGTGTCAACCAAGACTAAAAATGTAAACAAAGTCTACAAATGTAAACACTCTAAATGTAAACAAAAACTTCAAATGTAAACAAAAAATACAAATTTCAAAAGAGATTCTAAATGAAACAGACTACTAATGTAAACAAAGACTCTAAATGCAAACAAAAACTCTAGGTGTCAACAAAGACTAAAAATGTAAACAAAGTCTACAAATGTAAACACTCTAAATGTAAACAAAAACTTCAAATGTAAACAAAGAATCTAAATGTAAACAAACACTACAAATGTAAACAGACTCTAAACATAAACAAAGACTACAAGTGTAAACAAAGACTACAAATGTACACAAAGACACCAAATGTAAACAAAAACTCTAGGTGTAAACAAAGACCCTAGGTGTAAACAAAGACCCTAGGTGTAAACAAAGACTAAAATTGTTAACAAAGACTCTAAATGTAAACAAAATCTAAAAATGTAAACGAAGTCAACAAATGTAAACACTCTAAATGTAAACAAAGACTGCAAATGTAAACAAAGACTCTAAATGTAAACAAAGGCTACAAATGTAAACAAAGAGCGCAAATGTTAAGATCCAAAATGTAAACAAAGACTAAATATAAACAAAGACCCCAAATGTAAACAAAAACCACAAATGTAATCAAAACTCTAAATGTAAACATACTCTTAATGTATACAAAGACTATAAATAAGAACAAAGAGTACAAATGCAAACGAAGACTCTAAAAGGCTACAAATGTAAACAAAGACTCTTATGTAAACAAAGGCTACAGATGTAAAAAAAGAACGCAAATGTAAACAGGCACTTTATGTAAACAACGGTTCTAAATGTAAACAAAGACTAAAAATGTAAAAAAAAGAATACAAATGTAGACTTCAAATGTAAACAAAGACTACAAATGTAAACAGAGAACGCAAATGTAAACAGGTACTATATGTAAACAACGGCTCTAAATGTAAACAAAGACTAAAAATGTAAAAAAATACTACAAATGTAGACTTCAAATGTAAACAAAGACTACAAATGTACACAAAGAAAGAAAATGTAAACAGGCACTAAATCTAAACAACGGCTCTAAATCTAAACAAAGACTAAAAATGTAAGAAAAATACAACAAATGTAGACTCCATTTGTAAACAAAGACTACAAATTTAAACAGACTCTACATATTGTTTGTTTTCGTTAGCTGTGACCCTGCTCACCTATGCGCATGCGTGAGGTCTGCATTGATTTTGTTAAAATAGGGTAGAAGCGTAGAAGATGAGAGAATGTTTACATTTTACGAGTGAGAGATAAGTTGCGGTTTCTTTTTTCTTTTTTTTTCTTTTCAGGACATTATTGAATTTTGAGGCGATACTTCTTCGTTATATTCGTATAAAGGCAAAATGCTGATTTTTTCCCCTTGTAATTTTTAAATAAGTGTAGAAGATCAGTTTTATTCTTCGATGCAAAATAAAATCCGTAAACTTAAAAGTAAATGCCTGTTTTCTTTTTTCTTCTTCTTCTTTTTTTTTCAGTTAAAATTATTTTTATTTGCTTACTTGATCTCTAAATTCGTACTATATCTGTCATACCTGAACACTTGTTTCATGCACTGATTATAGTAGTAAATTAATTAAAAATGACTTAAATTAGGTAAAATTTACATAATTCATTAATAAAAGAAGAGAAAAAGAACAACGTTTACAGTAGACTTTACCTGTAGTAAAAGTAATATATTTTTTTCTTTTAAATTATACTGCTAAAATAAAAATACCATATTTTTGGATCTCTATTTTACAGAAATTTACAGAAAATCGTATTTAAATCAAATCATTAGATTTTTTTATCATGATTATTTTACACCTTTTATTTTAAATAACTTTAAATTCGCGTAAAAAGGTAAAATAAATATTGAAGACTCATAAAAAGAAAACGAACACGTGTAGAACGAAAAGCGCATTTGGCAAAGTGCCCATCTCATTCAACGCATCACCCCTTTTCCGAGTAGGATCGTTCCGCGAGAGGTAGACATGGTTTACGAAAACGGACAGTATAAACAAAGCTGCAAGTGTGAACAAAGACTACAAATGTAAACAAAGACTCTAAATGTAAACAAAGAATCTAAATGTAAACAAACTACAAATGTAAATAAAGTCTACAAACGTAAACAAAGACTCTAAAGGTAAACAAGGACTCTAAATGTAAACACTCTAAATGTAAACAAAGACTACAAATGTAAACAAAGACTCTAAATGGAAACAAAAGTAAACAAATACAAACGTAAACAAAGATTCTAAATGTAAACTGGACTCTAAATGTAAAGAAAGACTACAAATGTAAACAAAGAGCGCAAATGTTAAGACACAAAATGTGAACAAAGACTCTAAATGTAAACAAAGAATAAAAATGTAGAAAAAGAAATACTAAAGAAATACTAAAGAATTAAAGAAATACTACAAATGTAAAGAAGGACTCTAAATGTAGACAAAGTCTACAAATGTATACAAAGACTACAAATGTAAACAGACTCTAAATGTAAACAAATCTGTAAGTGTGAACAAACACTACAAAAATAAACAGACTCTAAATGTAAACAAAGGCTGCAAATGTAAACAAAGACTACAAATGTAAACAAAACTCTAAATCTAAACAAAGACTACAAATGTAAACAAAGACTCTAATCCTAAACAAATACTACAATTAAAACCACTCTAAATGTAAACAAAGACTACAAATGTAAACAAAGACTCTAAATGGAAACAAAAGTAAACAAATACAAACGTAAACAAAGATTCTAAATGTAAACTGGACTCTAAATGAAAAGAAAGACTACAAATGTAAACAAAGAGCGCAAATGTTAAGACACAAAATGTGAACAAAGACTCTAAATGTAAACAAAGAATAAAAATGTAGAAAAAGAAATACTAAAGAAATACTAAAGAAATAAAGAAATACTACAAATGTAAAGAAGGACTCTAAATGTAGACAAAGTCTACAAATGTATACAAAGACTACAAATGTAAACAGACTCTAAATGTAAACAAATCTGTAAGTGTTAAAAAACACTACAAAAATAAACAAAGACTCTAAATGTAAACAAAGGCTGCAAATGTAAACAAAGACTACAAATGTAAACAAAACTCTAAATCTAAACAAAGACTACAAATGTAAACAAAGACTCTAATCCTAAACAAATACTACAATTAAAACCACTCTAAATGTAAACAAAGACTACAAATGTAAACAAAGACTCTAAATGGAAACAAAAGTAAACAAATACAAACGTAAACAAAGATTCTAAATGTAAACTGGACTCTAAATGTAAAGAAAGACTACAAATGGAAACAAAGAGCGCAAATGTTAAGACACAAAATGTGAACAAAGTCTCTAAATGTAAACAAAGAATAAAAATGTAGAAATAGAAATACTAAAGAAATACTAAAGAAATAAAGAAATACTACAAATGTAAAGAAGGACTCTAAATGTAGACAAAGTCTACAAATGTATACAAAGACTACAAATGTAAACAGACTCTAAATGTAAACAAATCTGTAAGTGTTAAAAAACACTACAAAAATAAACAAAGACTCTAAATGTAAACAAAGGCTGCAAATGTAAACAAAGACTACAAATGTAAACAAAACTCTAAATCTAAACAAAGACTACAAATGTAAACAAAGACTCTAATCCTAAACAAATACTACAATTAAAACCACTCTAAATGTAAACAAAGACTACAAATGTAAACAAAGACTCTAAATGGAAACAAAAGTAAACAAATACAAACGTAAACAAAGATTCTAAATGTAAACTGGACTCTAAATGTAAAGAAAGACTACAAATGGAAACAAAGAGCGCAAATGTTAAGACACAAAATGTGAACAAAGTCTCTAAATGTAAACAAAGAATAAAAATGTAGAAAAAGAAATACTAAAGAAATACTAAAGAAATAAAGAAATAGTACAAATGTAAAGAAAGACACTAAATGTAGACAAAGTCTACAAATGTATACAAAGACTACAAATGTAAACAGACTCTAAATGTAAACAAATCTGTAAGTGTGAAAAAACACTACAAAAATAAACAAAGACTCTAAATGTAAACAAAGGCTGCGAATGTAAACAAAGACTACAAATGTAAACAAAACTCTAAATCTAAACAAAGACTACAAATGTAAACAAAGACTCTAATCCTAAACAAATACTACAATTAAAACTACTCTAAATGTAAACAAAGACTACAAATGTAAACAAAGACTCTAAATGGAAACAAAAGTAAACAAATACAAACGTAAACAAAGATTCTAAATGTAAACTGGACTCTAAATGTAAAGAAAGACTACAAATGGAAACAAAGAGCGCAAATGTTAAGACACAAAATGTAAACAAAGAATCTAAATGTAAACAAACTACAAATGTAAATAAAGTCTACAAACGTAAACAAACACTCTATAGGTAAACAAGGACTCTAAATGTAAACGAAGACTCTAAATGTAAACAAAGACTACAAATGTAAAAAAACTCTAAATGTAAACAAAGAATAAAAATGTAGAAAAAGAAATACTAAAGAAATACTAAAGAAATAAAGAAATACTACAAATGTAAAGAAGGACTCTAAATGTAGACAAAGTCTACAAATGTATACAAAGACTACAAATGTAAACAGACTCTAAATTTAGACAAATCTGTAAGTATGAACAAAGACTGCAAAAATAAACAAAGACTTTAAATGTAAACAAAGGCTGCAAATGTAAACAAAGACTACAAATGTAAACAAACTCTAAATCTAAACAAAGACTACAAATGTAAGCAAAGACTCTAAACCTAAACAAATACTACAAATAAAAACACTCTAAATGTAAACAAAGGCTACAAACGTAAACAAAGATTCTAAATGTAAACTGGACTCTAAATGTAAAGAAAGACCACAAATATAAACAAAGAGCGCAAATGTTACGACACAAAATGTGAACAAAGACTCTAAACGTAAACAACGAGTACAAATGTAAACAAAGAAAATAATGGTAAACAAAACTATAAGTATAAACAAAGACCCTAAATGTAAACAAAGACCACAAATGTAAACAGACTCGAAATGTAAACAAAGACTGCAAATGTAAACAAAGACTCTAAATGTAAACAAAGGCTACAAATGTAAACAAAGAGCGCAAATGTTAAGATCCAAAATGTAAACAAAGACTAAATATAAACAAAGACCCCAAATGTAAACAAAAACCACAAATGTAATCAAAACTCTAAATGTAAACATACTCTTAATGTATACAAAGACTATAAATAAGAACAAAGAGTACAAATGCAAACGAAGACTCTAAAAGGCTACAAATGTAAACAAAGACTCTTATGTAAACAAAGGCTACAGATGTAAAAAAAGAACGCAAATGTAAACAGGCACTTTATGTAAACAACGGTTCTAAATGTAAACAAAGACTAAAAATGTAAAAAAAAGAATACAAATGTAGACTTCAAATGTAAACAAAGACTACAAATGTAAACAGAGAACGCAAATGTAAACAGGTACTATATGTAAACAACGGCTCTAAATGTAAACAAAGACTAAAAATATAAAAAAATACTACAAATGTAGACTTCAAATGTAAACAAAGACTACAAATGTACACAAAGAAAGAAAATGTAAACAGGCACTAAATCTAAGCAACGGCTCTAAATCTAAACAAAGACTAAAAATGTAAGAAAAATACAACAAATGTAGACTCCATTTGTAAACAAAGACTACAAATTTAAACAGACTCTACATATTGTTTGTTTTCGTTAGCTGTGACCCTGCTCACCTATGCGCATGCGTGAGGTCTGCATTGATTTTGTTAAAATAGGGTAGAAGCGTAGAAGATGAGAGAATGTTTACATTTTACGAATGAGAGATAAGTTGCGGTTTCTTTTTTCTTTTTTTTTCTTTTCAGGACATTATTGAATTTTGAGGCGATACTTCTTCGTTATATTCGTATAAAGGCAAAATGCTGATTTTTCCCCCTTGTAATTTTTAAATAAGTGTAGAAGATCAGTTTTATTCTTCGATGCAAAATAAAATCCGTAAACTTAAAAGTAAATGCCTGTTTTCTTTCTTCTTCTTCTTTTTTTTTTTCAGTTAAAATTATTTTTATTTGCTTACTTGATCTCTAAATTCGTACTATATCTGTCATACCTGAACACTTGTTTCATGCACTGATTATAGTAGTAAATTAATTAAAAATGACTTAAATTAGGTAAAATTTACATAATTCATTAATAAAAGAAGAGAAAAAGAACAACGTTTACAGTAGACTTTACCTGTAGTAAAAGTAATATATTTTTTTCTTTTAAATTATACTGCTAAAATAAAAATACCATATTTTTGGATCTCTATTTTACAGAAATTTACAGAAAATCGTATTTAAATCAAATCATTAGATTTTTTTATCATGATTATTTTACACCTTTTATTTTAAATAACTTTAAATTCGCGTAAAAAGGTAAAATAAATATTGAAGACTCATAAAAAGAAAACGAACACGTGTAGAACGAAAAGGGCATTTGGCAAAGTGCCCATCTCATTCAACGCATCACCCCTTTTCCGAGTAGGATCGTTCCGCGAGAGGTAGACATGGTTTACGAAAACGGACAGTATAAACAAAGCTGCAAGTGTGAACAAAGACTACAAATGTAAACAAAGACTCTAAATGTAAACAAAGAATCTAAATGTAAACAAACTACAAATGTAAATAAAGTCTACAAACGTAAACAAAGACTCTAAAGGTAAACAAGGACTCTAAATGTAAACACTCTAAATGTAAACAAAGACTACAAATGTAAACAAAGACTCTAAATGGAAACAAAAGTAAACAAATACAAACGTAAACAAAGATTCTAAATGTAAACTGGACTCTAAATGTAAAGAAAGACTACAAATGTAAACAAAGAGCGCAAATGTTAAGACACAAAATGTGAACAAAGACTCTAAATGTAAACAAAGAATAAAAATGTAGAAAAAGAAATACTAATGAAATACTAAAGAATTAAAGAAATACTACAAATGTAAAGAAGGACTCTAAATGTAGACAAAGTCTACAAATGTATACAAAGACTACAAATGTAAACAGACTCTAAATGTAAACAAATCTGTAAGTGTGAACAAACACTACAAAAATAAACAGACTCTAAATGTAAACAAAGGCTCTAAATGTAAACAAATGGAAACAAAGAGTACAAACCTAAACAAAGAATACAAACGTAAACAAAGACTCTAAGTGTAAACAAGGACTCTAAATAAAAGCAAAGACTCTAAATGTAAACAAAGACTACAAATGTAAAAAAATGCTCTAAATGTAAACACTCTAAATGTAAACAAATTCTCGAAATGTAAACAAAGACACTAAATGTAAACAAAAACTCTAGGAGTAAACAAAGACCCTAGGTGTAAACAAAGACTAAAATTGTTAACAAAGACTCTAAATGTAAACAAAATCTAAAAATGTAAACGAAGTCAACAAATGTAAACACTCTAAATGTAAACAAAGACTGCAAATGTAAACAAAGACTCTAAATGTAAACAAAGGCTACAAATGTAAACAAAGAGCGCAAATGTTAAGATCCAAAATGTAAACAAAGACTAAATATAAACAAAGACCCCAAATGTAAACAAAGACCACAAATGTAAACAGACTCTAAATGTAAACAAAGACTACAAATGTAAACAAAAACTCTAAATGTAATCAAAACTCTAAATGTAAACATAATCTTAATGTATACAAAGACTATAAATAAGAACAAAGAGTACAAATGCAAACGAAGACTCTAAAAGGCTACAAATGTAAACAAAGACTCTTATGTAAACAAAGGCTACAGATGTAAAAAAAGAACACAAATGTAAACAGGCACTTTATGTAAACAACGGTTCTAAATGTAAACAAAGACTAAAAATGTAAAAAAAAGAATACAAATGTAGACTTCAAATGTAAACAAAGACAACAAATGTAAACAGAGAACGCAAATGTAAACAGGTACTATATGTAAACAACGGCTCTAAATGTAAACAAAGACTAAAAATGTAAAAAAATACTACAAATGTAGACTTCAAATGTAAACAAAGACTACAAATGTACACAAAGAAAGAAAATGTAAACAGGCACTAAATGTAAACAACGGCTCTAAATCTAAACAAAGACTAAAAATGTAAGAAAAATACAACAAATGTACACTCCATTTGTAAACAAAGACTACAAATTTAAACAGACTCTACATATAAACAAAGCTGCAAGTGTGAACAAAGACTACAAATGTAAACAAAGACTCTAAATGTAAACAAAGAATCTAAATGTAAACAAACGACAAATGTAAATAAAGTCTACAAACGTAAACAAAGACTCTAAAGGTAAACAAGGACTCTAAATGTAAACACTCTAAATGTAAACAAAGACTACAAATGTAAACAAAAACACTAACTGGAAACAAAAGTAAACAAATACAAACGTAAACAAAGATTCTAAATGTAAACTGGACTCTAAATGTAAAGAAAGACTACAAATGTAAACAAAGAGCGCAAATGTTAAGACACAAAATGTGAACAAAGACTCTAAATGTAAACAAAGAATAAAAATGTAGAAAAAGAAATACTAAAGAAATACTAAAGAAATAAAGAAATACTACAAATGTAAAGAAGGACTCTAAATGTAGCCAAAGTCTACAAATGTATACAAAGACTACAAATGTAAACAGACTCTAAATGTAAACAAATCTGTAAGTGTGAACAAACACTACAAAAATAAACAAAGACTCTAAATGTAAACAAAGGCTGCAAATGTAAACAAAGGCTCCAAATGTAAACAAAACTCTAAATCTAAACAAAGACTACAAATGTAAACAAAGACTCTAATCCTAAACAAATACTACAATTAAAACCACTCTAAATGTAAACAAAGACTACAAATGTAAACAAAGACTCTAAATGGAAACAAAAGTAAACAAATACAAACGTAAACAAAGATTCTAAATGTAAACTGGACTCTAAATGTAAAGAAAGACTACAAATGGAAACAAAGAGCGCAAATGTTAAGACACAAAATGTAAACAAAGAATCTAAATGTAAACAAACTACAAATGTAAATATATTCTACAAACGTAAACAAAGACTCTAAAGGTAAACAAGGACTCTAAATGTAAACAAAGACTCTAAATGTAAACAAAGACTACAAATGTAAAAAAACTCTAAATGTAAACAAAGAATAAAAATGTAGAAAAAGAAATACTAAAGAAATACTAAAGAAATAAAGAAATACTACAAATGTAAAGAAGGACTCTAAATGTAGACAAAGTCTACAAATGTATACAGACTACAAATGTAAACAGACTCTAAATGTGAACAAATCTGTAAGTATGATCAAAGACTGTAAAAATAAACAAAGACTTTAAATGTAAACAAAGGCTGCAAATGTAAACAAAGACTACAAATGTAAACAAACTCTAAATCTAAACAAAGACTACAAATGTAAGCAAAGACTCTAAACCTAAACAAATACTACAAATAAAAACACTCTAAATGTAAACAAAGGCTACAAATGTAAACAAAGACTCTAAATCGAAACAAAAGTAAACAAAAGTAAACAAATACAAACGTAAACAAAGATTCTAAATGTAAACTGGACTCTAAATGTAAAGAAAGACCACAAATATAAACAAAGAGCGCAAATGTTACGACACAAAATGTGAACAAAGACTCTAAATGTAAACAACGAGTACAAATGTAAACAAAGAAAATAATGGTAAACAAAACTATAAGTATAAACAAAGACCCTAAATGTAAACAAAGACCACAAATGTAAACAGACTCTAAATGTAAACAAAGACTAAATATAAAGAAATACTACAAATGTAAACAAGGACTTCAAATGTAAACAAAGACTCTAAATGTAAACAAAGAATCTAAATGAAAACAGACTACAAATGTAAATAAAGTCTACAAACGT
Organism: Salticus scenicus; assembly: GCA_963930645.1. NCBI lineage: Eukaryota > Metazoa > Arthropoda > Arachnida > Araneae > Salticidae > Salticus > Salticus scenicus. The sequence continues at coordinate 307,826,368 of OZ005655.1, forward strand.
AAACAAAGACTCTAAAGGATGACAAGGACTCTTAATGTAAACAAAGAATACAAATGTAAAAAAACTCTAAATGTAAACAAAGAATAAAAATGTAAAAATAGAAATACTAAAGAAATTAAGAAATACTAAAGTCTAAAGAAATACTACAAATGTAAACAAGGACTCTAAATGTAAACAAAGTCTACAAATGTATACAAAGACTACAAACGTAAACAAAGACTCTAAAGGTAAACAAGGACTCTAAATGTAAACAAAGACTCTAAATGTAAACAAAGTCTCTAATAAAAGTAAACAAAGACTACAAATGTAAACAGACTCTAATTGTCAACAAAGAATACAAATTTAAACAAAGGCTCTAAATGTAAACAACGATTACAAATGTAAACAGAGACTCTAAATGTAAATAAAGGCTCTAAATGTAAAGAGACTACAAATGTAAACAAAGACTACATATGTAAACAAAGACTCTTAATGTAAATAAAGAGTAAAGATGTAAACAGACTACAAATGTAAACAAAGACTCTAAATGAAAACAAAGGCTACAAATGTAAACAAAGAGTACAAATATAAAAAAGACTACAAATGTAAACAAAGAATCTAAATGTAGACAAAGACTACAAATAAAAAGAGACTGTAAATTTAAACATGGACTACAAATATAAACAAAGACTTTAAATGGAAACAAAGAGTACAAACCTAAACAAAGAATACAAACGTAAACAAAGACTCTAAGTGTAAACAAGGACTCTAAATAAAAGCAAAGATTCTAAATGTAAACAAAGACTGCAAATGTAAAAAAAGGCTCTAAATGTAAACAAATTCTCGAAATGTAAACAAAGACACTAAATGTAAACAAAAACTCTAGGAGTAAACAAAGACCCTAGGTGTAAACAAAGACTAAAATTGTTAACAAAGACTCTAAATGTAAACAAAATCTAAAAATGTAAACGAAGTCTACAAATGTAATCACTCTAAATGTAAACAAAGACTGCAAATGTAAACAAAGACTCTAAATGTAAACAAAGGCTACAAATGTAAACAAAGAGCGCAAATGTTAAGATCCAAAATGTAAACAAAGACTCAAAATATAAACAAAGAGTACAAATGTAAACAAAGACAATAATGGTAAACAAAACTATAAGTATAAACAAAGACCCTAAATGTAAAGAAAGACCACAAATGTAAACAGACTCTAAATGTAAACAAAGACTAAATCTAAAGAAATACTACAAATGTAAACAAGGACTTCAGTTGTAAACAAAGACTCTAAATGTAAACAAAGAATCTAAATGTAAACTGACTACAAATGTAAATAAAGTCTACAAACGTAAACAAAGACTCTAAAGGTTGACAAGGACTCTTAATGTAAACAAAGACTACAAATGTAAAAAAACTCTAAATGTAAACAAAGAATAAAAATGTAAAAATAGAAATACTAAAGAAATAAAGAAATACTAAAGTCTAAAGAAATACTACAAATGTAAACAAGGACTCTAAATGTAAACAAGGACTACAAATGTAAACAAAGACTCTAAATGTAAACAAAGAATCTAAATGTAAACAGACTACAAATGTAAATAAAGGCTACAAACGTAAACAAAAACTCTAAAGGTTGACAAGGACTCTTAATGTAAACAAAGACTACAAATGTAAACAAAAACTCTAAATGTAAACAAAGTCTACAAATGTAAACACTCTAAATGTAAACAAAAACTTCAAATGTAAACAAACACTCTAAATATAAACAAACACTACAAATGTAAACAGACTCTAAACATAAACAAAGACTTCAAATGTACACAAAGAGCACAAATGTTAAGAGACTCAAAATGTAAACAAAGAATCTAAATGTAAACAAAGTCTCTAATAAAAGTAAACAAAGACTACTAATGTAAACAGTCTCTAATTGTCAACAAAGAATACAAATTTAAACAAAGGCTCTAAATGTAAACAAAGATTACAAATGTAAACAGAGACTCTAAATTTAAATAAAGGCTCTAAATGTAAAGAGACTACAAATGTAAACAAAGACTACATATGTAAACAAAGACTCTTAATGTAAATAAAGAGTAAAGATGTAAACAGACTACAAATGTAAGCAAAGACTCTTAATGTAAATAAAGAGTAAAGATGTAAACAGACTACAAATGTAAGCAAAGACTCTAAATGAAAACAAAGGCTACAAATGTAAACAAAGAGTACAAATATAAAAAAGACTACAAACGTAAACAAAGAATCTAAATGTAGACAAAGACTACAAATAAAAAGAGACTGTAAATTTAAACATGGACTACAAATATAAACAAAGTGTACAAATTTAAACAGGCACTGAATGTAAATAAAAGCTCTAAACGTAAACAAAGACTACAAATGTAAACAAAGACTACAAATATAAACAAAGACTTTAAATGGAAACAAAGAGTACAAACCTAAACAAAGAATACAAACGTAAACAAAGACTCTAAGTGTAAACAAGGACTCTAAATAAAAGCAAAGACTCTAAATGTAAACAAAAACTCTAGGTGTAAACAAAGACCCTAGGTGTAAACAAAGACTAAAATTGTTAACAAAGACTCTAAATGTAAACAAAATCTAAAAATGTAAACGAAGTCTACAAATGTAAACACTCTAAATGTAAACAAAGACTGCAAATGTAAACAAAGACTCTAAATGTAAACAAAGGCTACAAATGTAAACAAAGAGTGCAAATGTTAAGATCCAAGATGTAAACAAAGACTCTAAATATAAACAAAGAGTAAAAATGTAAACAAAGACAATAATGGTAAACAAAACTATAAGTATAAAGAAAGACCCCAAATGTAAACAAAAACCACAAATGTAAACAGACTCTAAATGTAAACAAAGACTACAAATGTAAACAAAAACTCTAAATGTAATCAAAACTCTAAATGTAAACATACTCTGAATGTATACAAAGACTATAAATAAGAACAAAGAGTAGAAATGCAAACGAAGACTCTAAAAGTAAACAAAGGTTACAAATGTAAACAAAGAACGCACATGTAAACAGGCACTTTATGTAAACAACGGTTCTAAATGTAAACAAAGACTAAAAATGTAAAAAAAAGAATACAAATGTAGATTTCAAATGTAAACAAAGACTACAAATGTAAACAGAGAACGCAAATGTAAACAGACTCTAAATGTAAACAAAGACTAAATGTAAAGAAATACTACAGATGTAAACAAGGACTACAAATGTAAACGAAGGCTCTAAATTAAACAAAGAATCTAAATGTAAACAAACTACAAATGTAAATAAAGTCTACAAACGTAAACAAAGACTCTAGAGGAAAACAAGGACTCTAAATGTAAACAAAGACTCTAAATGTAAACAAAGACTCTAAATGTAAACAAAGACTACAAATGTAAAAAAAGAAATACTAAAGAAATAAAGAAATACTACAAATGTAAAGAAGGACTCTAAATGTAGACAAAGTCTACAAATGTATACAAAGACTACAAATGTAAACAGACTCTAAATGTAAACAAATCTGTAAGTGTGAACAAAGACTACAAAAATAAACAAAGACTCTAAATGTAAACAAAACTCTAAATCTAAACAAAGACTCTAAATCTAAACAAAGACTCTGAATATAAACAAAGACTACAAATGTAAACAAAGACTCTAAACCTAAACAAAGACTACAAATAAAAACACTCTAAATGTAAACAAAGACTACATATGTAAACAAATACTCTAAATGGAAACAAAGGCTACAAATGTTAACAAATACTACAAACGTAAACAAAGCCTCTAAATGTAAACAAAAACTACAAATTAAAACCGACTCTAAATGTAAACAAAAACTACAAATATAAACAAAGACTCTAAATGGAAACAGACTACGAAGAATACAAACGTAAATAAAGATTCTAAATGTAAACAGGAATATAAATGTAAAGAAAGACTACAAATGTAAACAAAAACTCTAAATGTAATCAAAATTTTAAATGTAAACATACTCTGAAAGTATACCAAGTCTGTAAATAAGAACAAAGACTACATATGTAAACAAAACCTCTAAATGTAATCAAAACTCTAAATGTATCCATACTCTAAATGTATATAAAGACTATAAATAAGAACGAAGAGAACAAATGCAAACAAAGACTCTTGTGTAAACAAAGGCTACAAACGTAAACAAAGACTCTAAAGGTTCACAAGGACTCTTAATGTAAACAAAGACTACAAATGTAAACAAAAACTCTAAATGTAAACAAAGTCTACAAATGTAAACACTCTAAATGTAAACAAAACTTCAAATGTAAACAAACACTCTAAATATAAACAAACACTACAAATGTAAACAGACTCTAAACATAAACAAAGACTACAAGCATAAACAAAGACTACAAAAGTACACAAAGAGCACAAATGTTAAGAGACTCAAAATGTAAACAAAGAATCTAAATGTAAACAAAGTCTCTAATAAAAGTAAACAAAGACTACAAGTGTAAACAGACTCTAATTGTCAACAAAGAATACAAATTTAAACAAAGGCTCTAAATGTAAACAAAGATTACAAATGTAAACAGAGACTCTGAATGTAAATAAAGGCTCTAAATGTAAAGAGACTACAAATGTAAACAAAGACTACATATGTAAATAAAGACTCTTAATGTAAATAAAGAGTAAAGATGTAAACAGACTACAAATGTAAACAAAGACTCTAAATGAAAACAAAGGCTACAAATGTAAACAAAGAGTACAAATATAAAAAAGACTATAAATGTAAACAAAGACTCTAAATGTAGACAAAGACTACAAATAAAAAGAGACTGTAAATTTAAACATGGACTACAAATGTAAACAACGTGTACAAATTTAAACTGGCACTGAATGTAAATAAAAGCTCTAAACGTAAACAAAGACTACAAATGTAAACAAAGACTACAAATATAAACAAAGACTTTAAATGGAAACAAAGAGTACAAACCTAAAGAAAGAATACAAACGTAAACAAAGACTCTAAGTGTAAACAAGGACTCTAAATAAAAGCCATGACTCTAAATGTAAACAAAGACTGCAAATGTAAAAAAAGGCTCTAAATGTAAACACTCTAAATGTAAACAAAGACTCTAAATGTAAACGAAGACACTAAATGTAAACAAAAACTCTAGGTGTAAACAAAGACCCTAGGTGTAAACAAAGACTAAAATTGTTAAAAAAGACTCTAAATGTAAACAAAATCTAAAAATGTAAACGAAGTCTACAAATGTAATCACTCTAAATGTAAACAAAGACTGCAAATGTAAACAAAGACTCTAAATGTAAACAAAGGCTACAAATGTAAACAAAGAGCGCAAATGTTAAGATCCAAAATGTAAACAAAGACTCTAAATATAAACAAAGAGTACAAATGTAAACAAAGACAATAATGGTAAACAAAACTATAAGTATAAACAAAGACCTTAAATGTAAAGAAAGACCACAAATGTAAACAGACTCTAAATGTAAACAAAGACTAAATCTAAAGAAATACTACAAATGTAAACAAGGACTTCAATTGTAAACAAAGACTCTAAATGTGAGAGTCTTTGTAACAAAGAGTAAAAATGTAAACAGAGACAATAATGGTAAACAAAACTATAAGTATAAAGAAAGACCCCAAATGTAAACAAAAACCACAAATGTAAACAGACTCTAAATGTAAACAAAGACTACAAATGTAAACAAAAACTCTAAATGTAATCAAAACTCTAAATGTAAACATACTCTGAATGTATACAAAGACTATAAATAAGAACAAAGAGTACAAATGCAAACGAAGACTCTAAAAGTAAACAAAGGTTACAAATGTAAACAAAGAACGCACATGTAAACAGGCACTTTATGTAAACAACGGTTCTAAATGTAAACAAAGACTAAAAATGTAAAAAAAAGAATACAAATGTAGATTTCAAATGTAAACAAAGACTACAAATGTAAACAGAGAACGCAAATGTAAACAGACTCTAAATGTAAACAAAGACTAAATCTAAAGAAATACTACAGATGTAAACAAGGACTACAAATGTAAACGAAGACTCTAAATTAAACAAAGAATCTAAATGTAAACAAACTACAAATGTAAATAAAGTCTACAAACGTAAACAAAGACTCTAGAGGAAAACAAGGACTCTAAATGTAAACAAAGACTCTAAATGTAAACAAAGACTACAAATGTAAAAAAAGAAATACTAAAGAAATAAAGAAATACTACAAATGTAAAGAAGGACTCTAAATGTAGACAAAGTCTACAAATGTATACAAAGACTACAAATGTAAACAGACTCTAAATGTAAACAAATCTGTAAGTGTTAACAAAGACTACAAAAATAAACAAAGACTCTAAATGTAAACAAAGGCTGTAAATGTAAACAAAGACTACAAATGTAAACAAAACTCTAAACTTAAACTAAGAATACATATGTAAACAAAACTATAAATCTAAACAAATACAACAAATGTAAACAAAGACTCTAAACCTAAACAAATACTACAAATAAAAACACTCTAAATGTAAACAAAGTCTACAAATGTAAACAAAGACTCTAAATGGAAACAAAGGTAAACAAATACAAACGTAAACAGAGATTCTAAATGTATACTCGACTCTAAATGTAAAGAAAGACTACAAATGTAAACAAAGAGCGCAAATGTTAAGACACAAAATGTGAACAAAGATTCTAAATGTAAACAAAGAGTACAAATGTAAACAAAGACAATAATGGTAAACAAAAATTATAAGTATAAACAAAAACCCTAAATGTAAACAAAGACCACAAATGTAAACAGACTCTAAATGTAAACAAAGACTACAAATGTAGACAAAAACTCTAAATGTAATAAAACTCTAAATGTAAACATACTCTGAATGTGTACAAAGACTATAAATAAGAACGAAGAGTACAAATGCAAACAAAGACTCTTGTGTAAACAAAGGTTACAAATGTAAACAAAGAACGCAAATGTAAACAGGCACTTTACGTAAACAACGGTTCCAAATTTAAACAAAGACTAAAAATGTAAAAAAAGAATACAAATGTAGACTTCAAATGTAAACAAAAACTAAAACTGTAAAAAAAATACGACAAATGTAGACTTCAAATGTAAACAAAGACTACAAATGTAAACAAAGAACGCAAATGTAAACAACGGCTCTAAATCTAACAAAGACTAAAAATGTAAGAAAAAGACAACAAATGTGGACTCCAAATGTAAATAAAGACTAGAAATGTAAACAGACTCTACATGAAAACAAAGCTGCACGTGTGAACAAAGACTACAAATGTAAACATAGACTCTAAATGTAAACAAAGGCTGCAAAAGCTGATAAAGACTACAAATGTAAACAAAGACTCTAAAAGTAAAAATATACTACAAATGTGAACAAAGACTGCAAATGTAAACAGACTCTAAATGTAGACAAAAACTAAATCTAAAGAAATACTGCAAATGTAAACAAGGACTACAAATGTAAACAAAGACTTTAAATGTAAACAAAGAATCTAAATGTAAACAGACTACAAATGTAAATAAAGTCTACAAACGTAAACAAAGACTCTAAAGGTAAACACGGGCTCTAAATGTAAACAAAGACTCTAAATGTAAACAAAGAATGCAAATGTAAAAAAACTCGAATTGTAAACAAAGAATAAAAATGTAAAAAAAGAAATACTAAAGAAATAAAGAAATACTAAAGTCTAAAGAAATACTACAAATGTAAACAAGGACTCTAAATGTAAACAAAGTCTACAAATGTATACAAAGACTACAAATGTAAACAGACTCAAAATGTAAACAAATCTGTAAGTGTGAACAAAGACTACAAAAATAAACAAAGACTCTAAATGTAAACAAAGGCTGCAAATGTAAACAAAGACTACAAATGTACACAAAACTCTAAATCTAAACTAAGAATACATATGTAAACAAAACTCTAAATCTAAACAAAGACTACAAATGTAAACAAAGACTCTAAACCTAAACAAATACTACAAATAAAAACACTCTAAATGTAAACAAAGTCTACAAATGTAAACAAAGACTCTAAATGGAAAAAAAGGTAAGCAAATACAAATGTAAACAGAGATTCTAAATGTATACGGGACTCTAAAAGTAAAGAAAGACTACAAATGTAAACAAAGAGCGCAAATGTTAAAACACAAAATGTGAACAAAGATTCTAAATGTAAACAGAGTACAAATGTAAACAAAGACAATAATGGTAAACAAAAATTATAAGTATAAACAAAGACCCTAAATGTAAACAAAGACCACAAATGTAAACAGACTCTAAATGTAAACAAAGACTACAAATGTAAACAAAAACTCTAAATGTAATCAAAACTCTAAATGTAAACATACTCTGAATGTATACAAAGACTATAAATAAGAACGAAGAGTACAAATGCAAACAAAGACTCTAAAAGTAAACAAAGGCTACAAATGTAAACAAAGAACGCACATGTAAAGAGGCACTTTATGTAAACAACGGTTCTAAATGTAAACAAAGACTAAAAATGTAAAAAAAAGAATACAAATGTAGATTTCAAATGTTAACAAACACTACAAATGTACACAAAGAAAGAAAATGTAAACAGGCACTAAATGTAAACAACGGCTCTAAATCTAAACAAAGACTAAAAATGTAAGAAAAAGACAAGAAATGTAGACTCCATATGTAAACAAAGACTAGAAATGTAAACAAAGACTACAAATGAAAACAAAGACTCTAAATGTAAACAAAGGCTTCAAAAGGTAAACAAAGTCTACAAATGGAAACAAAGACTGCAAATGGAAACAGACTCTAAATGTAAACAATGACTAAATCTAAAGAAATACTACAAATGTAAACAAGGACTACAAATGTAAAGAAAGACTCTAAATGTAAACAAAGAATCTAAATGTAAACAAAGTCTACAAACGTAAGCAAAGACTCTAAAGGTAAACAAGGACTCTAAATGTAAACAAAGACTACAAATGTAAGAAATACTAAAGAAATAAAGAAATAATACAAATGTAAAGAAGGACTCTAAATGTAGACAAAGTCTACAAATGTATAAAAAGACTACAAATGTAAACAGACTCTAAATGTAAACAAATCTGTAAGTATGAACAAAGACTACAAAAATAAACAAAGACTTTAAATGTAAACAAAGGCTGCAAATGTAAACAAAGACTACAAATGTAAACAAATCTCTAAATCTAAACAAAGACTACAAATGTAAGCAAAGACTCTAAACCTAAACAAATACTACAAATAAAAAAACTCTAAATGTAAACAAAGACTCAAAATCGAAACAAAAATAAACAAAAGTAAACAAATACAAACGTAAACAAAGATTCTAAATGTAAACTGGACTCTAAATGTAAAGGAAGACCACAAATATAAACAAAGAGCGCAAATGTTACGACACAAAATGTGAACAAAGCCTCTAAATGTAAACAACGAGTACAAATGTAAACAAAGACAATAATGGTAAACAAAACTATAAGTATAAACAAAGACCCTAAATGTAAACAAAGACCACAAATGTAAACAGATTCTAAATGTAAACAAAGACTAAATCTAAAGAAATACTACAAATGTAAACAAGGACTTCAAATGTAAACAAAGACTCTAAATGTAAACAGAGAATCTTAATGTAAACAGACTACAAATGCAAATAAAGTCTACAAACGTAAACAAAGACTCTAAAGGTTGACAAGGACTCTTAATGTAAACAAAGACTACAAATGTAAAAAAACTCTAAATGTAAACAAAGAATAAAAATGTAAAAATAGAAATACTAATGAAATAAAGAAATACTAAAGTCTAAAGGAATACTACAAATGTAAACAAGGACTCTAAATGTAAACAAAGTCTACAAATGTATACAAAGACTACAAATGTAAACAGACTCTAAAGATAAACAAAGCTGTAATTGTGAATAAAAACTACAAAAGTAAACAAAGACTCTAAATGTAAACAGAGGCTGCAAATATAAACAAAGACTACAAATGTAAACAAAACTCTAAATCTAAACAAAGACTCTAAATCTAAACAAAGACTCTGAATATAAACAAAGATTACAAATGTAAACAAAGACTCTAAACCTAAACAAAGACTACAAATAAAAACACTCTAAATGTAAACAAAGACTACATATGTAAACAAATACTCTAAATGGAAACAAAGGCTACAAATGTTAACAAATACTACAAACGTAAACAAAGCCTCTAAATGTAAACAAAAACTACAAATTAAAACCGACTCTAAATGTAAACAAAAACTACAAATATAAACAAAGACTCTAAATGGAAACAGACTACGAAGAATACAAACGTAAATAAAGATTCTAAATGTAAACAGGAATATAAATGTAAAGAAAGACTACAAATGTAAACAAAAACTCTAAATGTAATCAAAATTTTAAATGTAAACATACTCTGAAAGTATACCAAGTCTGTAAATAAGAACAAAGGGTACAAATGCAAACAAAGACTCTAAAGGTAAACAAAGGCTACAAATGTAAACAAAGACTCTTGTGTAAACAAAGACTACATATGTAAACAAAAATCAACAAATGTAAACAGACTCTAAATGTAAACAGACTACAAATGTAAAAAAAGAATCTAAATATAAACATAGTCTGTAAATGTAAACAAAATCTACAAATAAAAACAAACTGTAAATGTAAGCAAAGACTCTGAATGGAAAGAAAGACTACAAATGTAAAAAAAGACTACAAGCGTAAACAAAGACTCTAAATGTAAACAAAGACTTTAAATGTAAACAAAAACTCTAGGTGTCAACAAAGACTAAAAATGTAAACAAAGTCTACAAATGTAAACACTCTAAATGTAAACAAAAACTTCAAATGTAAACAAAGACTCTAAATGTAAACAAACACTACAAATGTAAACAGACTCTAAACATAAACAAAGACTACAAGTGTAAACAAAGACTACAAATGTACACAAAGACACCAAATGTAAACAAAAACTCTAGGTGTAAACAAAGACCCTAGGTGTAAACAAAGACCCTAGGTGTAAACAAAGAACCTAGGTGTAAACTAAAATTGTAAGACTAAAATTGTTAACAAAGACTCTAAATGTAAACAAAATCTAAAAATGTAAACGAAGTCAACAAATGTAAACACTCTAAATGTAAACAAAGACTGCAAATGTAAACAAAGACTCTAAATGTAAACAAAGGCTACAAATGTAAACAAAGAGCGCAAATGTTAAGATCCAAAATGTAAACAAAGACTAAATATAAACAAAGACCCCAAATGTAAACAAAAACCACAAATGTAAACAGACTCTAAATGTAAACAAAAACTCTAAATGTAATCAAAACTCTAAATGTAAACATACTCTTAATGTATACAAAGACTATAAATAAGAACAAAGAGTACAAATGCAAACGAAGACTCTAAAAGGCTACAAATGTAAACAAAGACTCTTATCTAAACAAAGGCTACAGATGTAAAAAAAGAACGCAAATGTAAACAGGCACTTTATGTAAACAACGGTTCTAAAAGTAAACAAAGACTAAAAATGTAAAAAAAAGAATACAAATGTAGACTTCAAATGTAAACAAAGACTACAAATGTAAACAGAGAACGCAAATGTAAACAGGTACTATATGTAAACAACGGCTCTAAATGGAAACAAAGACTAAAAATGTAAAAAAATACTACAAATGTAGACTTCAAATGTAAACAAAGACTACAAATGTACACAAAGAAAGAAAATGTAAACAGGCACTAAATGTAAACAACGGCTCTAAATCTAAACAAAGACTAAAAATGTAAGAAAAATACAACAAATGTAGACTCCATTTGTAAACAAAGACTACAAATTTAAACAGACTCTACATATAAACAAAGCTGCAAGTGTGAACAAAGACTACAAATGTAAACAAAGACTCTAAATACAAAACAAAGAATCTAAATGTAAACAAACTACAAATGTAAATAAAGTCTACAAACGTAAACAAAGACTCTAAAGGTAAACAAGGACTCTAAGTGTAAACACTCTAAATGTAAACAAAGACTACAAATGTAAACAAAGACTCTAAATGGAAACAAAAGTAAACAAATACAAACGTAAACAAAGATTCTAAATGTAAACTGGACTCTAAATGTAAAGAAAGACTACAAATGTAAACAAAGAGCGCAAATGTTAAGACACAAAATGTGAACAAAGACTCTAAATGTAAACAAAGAATAAAAATGTAGAAAAAGAAATACTAAAGAAATACTAAAGAAATAAAGAAATACTACAAATGTAAAGAAGGACTCTAAATGTAGACAAAGTCTACAAATGTATACAAAGACTACAAATGTAAACAGACTCTAAATGTAAACAAATCTGTAAGTGTGAAAAACACTACAAAAATAAACAGACTCTAAATGTAAACAAAGGCTGCAAATGTAAACAAAGACTACAAATGAAAACAGACTCAACATATAAACAAAGCTGCAAGTGTGAACAAAGACTACAAATGTAAACAAAGACTCTAAATGTAAACAAAGGCTTCAAAAGGTAAACAAAGTCTACAAATGTAAACAAAGACTGCAAATGGAAACAGACTCTAAATGTAAACAAAGACTAAATCTAAAGAAATACTACAAATGTAAACAAGGACTACAAATGTAAAGAAAGACTCTAAATGTAAACAAAGAATCTAAATGTAAACAAAGTCTACAAACGTAAGCAAAGACTCTAAAGGTAAACAAGGACTCTAAATGTAAAGAAAGACTACAAATGTAAACAAAGAGCGCAAATGTTAAGACACAAAATGTGAACAAAGACTCTAAATGTAAACAAAGAATAAAAATGTAGAAAAAGAAATACTAAAGAAATACTAAAGAAATAAAGAAATACTACAAATGTAAAGAAGGACTCTAAATGTAGACAAAGTCTACAAATGTATACAAAGACTACAAATGTAAACAGACTCTAAATGTAAACAAATCTGTAAGTGTGAATAAACACTAAAAAAATAAACAAAGACTCTAAATGTAAACAAAGGCTACAAATGTAAACAAAGACTACAAATGTAAACAAAACTCTAAATCTAAACAAAGACTACAAATGTAAACAAAGACTCTAATCCTAAACAAATACTAATTAAAACCACTCTAAATGTAAACAAAGACTACAAATGTAAACAAAGACTCTAAATGGAAACAAAAGTAAACAAATACAAACGTAAACAAAGATTCTAAATGTAAACTGGACTCTAAATGTAAAGAAAGACTACAAATGTAAACAAAGAGCGCAAATGTTAAGACACAAAATGTGAACAAAGTCTCTAAATGTAAACAAAGAATAAAAATGTAGAAAAAGAAATACTAAAGAAATACTAAAGAAATAAAGAAATACTACAAATGTAAAGAAGGACTCTAAATGTAGACAAAGTCTACAAATGTATACAAAGACTACAAATGTAAACAGACTCTAAATGTAAACAAATCTGTAAGTGTGAAAAAACACTACAAAAATAAACAAAGACTCTAAATGTAAACAAAGGCTGCAAATGTAAACAAAGACTACAAATGTAAACAAAACTCTAAATCTAAACAAAGACTACAAATGTAAACAAAGACTCTAATCCTAAACAAATACTACAATTAAAACCACTCTAAATGTAAACAAAGACTACAAATGTAAACAAAGACTCTAAATGGAAACAAAAGTAAACAAATACAAACGTAAACAAAGATTCTAAATGTAAACTGGACTCTAAATGTAAAGAAAGACTACAAATGTAAACAAAGATCGCAAATGTTAAGACACAAAATGTGAACAAAGACTCTAAATGTAAACAAAGAATAAAAATGTAGAAAAAGAAATACTAAAGAAATACTAAAGAAATACTAAAGAAATAAAGAAATACTACAAATGTAAAGAAGGACTCTAAATGTAGACAAAGTCTATAAATGTATACAAAGACTACAAATGTAAACAGACTCTAAATGTAAACAAATCTGTAAGTGTTAAAAAACACTACAAAAATAAACAAAGACTCTAAATGTAAACAAAGGCTGCAAATGTAAACAAAGACTACAAATGTAAACAAAACTCTAAATCTAAACAAAGACTACAAATGTAAACAAAGACTCTAATCCTAAACAAATACTACAATTAAAACCACTCTAAATGTAAACAAAGACTACAAATGTAAACAAAGACACTAAATGTAAACAAAAACTCTAGGTGTAAACAAAGACCCTAGGTATAAACAAAGACTAAAATTGTTAACAAAGACTCTAAATGTAAACAAAATCTAAAAATGTAAACGAAGTCTACAAATGTAAACACTCTAAATGTAAACAAAGACTGCAAATGTAAACAAAGACTCTAAATGAAAGAAAGGCTACAAATGTAAACAAAGAGCGCAAATGTTAAGATCCAAGATGTAAACAAAGACGCTAAATATAAACAAAGAGTAAAAATGTAAACAAAGACAATAATGGTAAAGAAAACTATAAGTATAAAGAAAGACCCAAAATGTAAACAAAAACCACAAATGTAAACAGACTCTAAATGTAAACAAAGACTACAAATGTAAACAAAAACTCTAAATGTAATCAAAACTCTAAATATAAACATACTCTGAATGTATACAAAGACTATAAATAAGAACAAAGAGTACAAATGCAAACGAAGACTCTAAAAGTAAACAACGGTTACAAATGTAAACAAAGAACGCACATGTAAACAGGCACTTTATGTAAACAACGGTTCTAAATGTAAACAAAGACTAAAAATGTAAAAAAAAGAATACAAATGTAGATTTCAAATGTAAACAAAGACTACAAATGTAAACAGAGAACGCAAATGTAAACAGACTCTAAATGTAAACAAAGACTAAATCTAAAGAAATACTACAGATGTAAACAAGGACTCTAAATGTAAACACTCTAAATGTAAACAAAGACTACAAATGTAAACAAAGACTCTAAATGGAAACAAAAGTAAACAAATACAAACGTAAACAAAGATTCTAAATGTAAACTGGACTCTAAATGTAAAGAAAGACTACAAATGGAAACAAAGAGCGCAAATGTTAAGACACAAAATGTGAACAAAGATTCTAAATGTAAACAAAGAGTACAAATGTAAACAAAGACAATAATGGTAAACAAAGACTCTAAAGGTAAATAAGGACTCTAAATGTAAACGAAGACTCTAAATGTAAACAAAGACTACAAATGTAAAAAAACTCTAAATGTAAACAAAGAATAAAAATGTAGAAAAAGAAATACTAAAGAAATACTAAAGAAATAAAGAAATACTACAAATGTAAAGAAGGACTCTAAATGTAGACAAAGTCTACAAATGTATACAAAGACTACAAATAAAAACAGACTCTAAATTTGAACAAATCTGTAAGTATGAACAAAGACTGCAAAAATAAACAAATACTTTAAATGTAAACAAAGGCAGCAAATGTAAACAAAGACTACAAATGTAAACAAACTCTAAATCTAAACAAAGACTACAAATGTAAGCAAAGACTCTAAACCTAAACAAATACTACAAATAAAAACACTCTAAATGTAAACAAAGGCTACAAATGTAAACAAAGACTCTAAATCGAAACAAAAGTAAACAAAAGTAAACAAATACAAACGTAAACAAAGATTCTAAATGTAAACTGGACTCTAAATGTAAAGAAAGACCACAAATATAAACAAAGAGCGCAAATGTTACGACACAAAATGTGAACAAAGACCCTAAATGTAAACAAAGACCACAAATGTAAACAGACTCTAAATGTAAACAAAGACTAAATCTAAAGAAATACTACAAATGTAAACAAGGACTTCAAATGTAAACAAAGACTCTAAATGTAAACAAAGAATCTAAATGTAAACAGACTACAAATGTAAATAAAGTCTACAAACGTAAACAAAGACTCTAAAGGTTGACAAGGACTCTTAATGTAAACAAAGAATACAAATGTAAAAAAACTCTAAATGTAAACAAAGAATAAAAATGTAAAAATAGAAATACTAAAGAAATAAAGAAATACAAAAGTCTAAAGAAATACTACAAATGTAAACAAGGACTCTAAATGTAAACAAAGTCTACAAATGTATACAAAGACTACAAACGTAAACAAAGACTCTAAAGGTAAACAAGGACTCTAAATGTAAACACTCTAAATGTAAACAAAGACTACAAATGTAAACAAAGACTCTAAATGTAAACAAAAGTAAACAAATACAAACGTAAACAAAGATTCTAAATGTAAACTGGACTCTAAATGTAAAGAAAGACTACAAATGTAAACAAAGAGCGCAAATGTTAAGACACAAAATGTGAACAAAGACTCTAACTGTAAACAAAGAATAAAAATGTAGAAAAAGAAATACTAAAGAAATACTAAAGAAATAAAGAAATACTACAAATGTAAAGAAGGACTCTAAATGTAGACAAAGTCTACAAATGTATACAAAGACTACAAATGTAAACAGACTCTAAATGTAAACAAATCTGTAAGTGTGAAAAAAAAATACAAAAATAAACAAAGACTCTAAATGTAAACAAAGGCTGCAAATGTAAACAAAGACTACAAATGTAAACAAAACTCTAAATCTAAACAAAGACTACAAATGTAAACAAAGACTCTAATCCTAAACAAATACAACAATTAAAACCACTCTAAATGTAAACAAAGACTACAAATGTAAACAAAGACTCTAAATGGAAACAAAAGTAAACAAATACAAACGTAAACAAAGATTCTAAATGTAAACTGGACTCTAAATGTAAAGAAAGACTACAAATGTAAACAAAGAGCGCAAATGTTAAGACATAAAATGTGAACAAAGACTCTAAATGTAAACAAAGAATAAAAATGTAGAAAAAGAAATACTAAAGAAATACTAAAGAAATAAAGAAACACTACAAATGTAAAGAAGGACTCTAAATGTAGACAAAGTCTACAAATGTATACAAAGACTACAAATGTAAACAGACTCTAAATGTAAACAAATCTGTAAGTGTTAAAAAACACTACAAAAATAAACAAAGACTCTAAATGTAAACAAAGGCTGCAAATGTAAACAAAGACTACAAATGTAAACAAAACTCTAAATCTAAACAAAGACTACAAATGTAAACAGAGACTCTAATCCTAAACAAATACTACAATTAAAACCACTCTAAATGTAAACAAAGACTACAAATGTAAACAAAGACTCTAAATGGGAACAAAAGTAAACAAATACAAATGTAAACAAAGATTCTAAATGTAAACTGGACTCTAAATGTAAAGAAAGACTACAAATGGAAACAAAGAGCGCAAATGTTAAGACACAAAATGTAAACAAAGAATCTAAATGTAAACAAACTACAAATGTAAATAAAGTCTACAAACGTAAACAAAGACTCTAAAGGTAAACAAGGACTCTAAATGTAAACAAAGACTCTAAATGTAAACAAAGACTACAAATGTAAAAAAACTCTAAATGTAAACAAAGAATAAAAATGTAGAAAAAGAAATACTAAAGAAATACTAAAGAAATAAAGAAATACTACAAATGTAAAGAAGGACTCTAAATGTAGACAAAGTCTACAAATGTATACAAAGACTACAAATGTAAACAGACTCTAAATGTGAACAAATCTGTAAGTATGAACAAAGACTGCAAAAATAAACAAAGACTTTAAATGTAAACAAAGGCTGCAAATGTAAACAAAGACTACAAATGTAAACAAACTCTAAATCTAAACAAAGACTACAAATGTAAGCAAAGACTCTAAACCTAAACAAATACTACAAATAAAAACACTCTAAATGTAAACAAAGGCTACAAATGTAAACAAAGACTCTAAATCGAAACAAAAGTAAACAAATACAAACGTAAACAAAGATTCTAAATGTAAACTGGACTCTAAATGTAAAGAAAGACCACAAATATAAACAAAGAGCGCAAATGTTACGACACAAAATGAGAACAAAGACTCTAAATGTAAACAACGAGTACAAATGTAAACAAAGACAATAATGGTAAACAAAACTATAAGTATAAACAAAGACCCTAAATGTCAACAAAGACCACAAATGTAAACAGACTCTAAATGTAAACAAAGACTAAATCTAAAGAAATACTACAAATGTAAACAAGGACTTCAAATGTAAACAAAGACTCTAAATGTAAACAAAGAATCTAAATGAAAACAGACTACAAATGTAAATAAAGTCTACAAACGTAAACAAAGACTCTAAAGGTTGACAAGGACTCTTAATGTAAACAAAGAATACAAATGTAAAAAAACTCTAAATGTAAACAAAGAATAAAAATGTAAAAATAGAAATACTAAAGAAATAAAGAAATACTAAAGTCTAAAGAAATACTACAAATGTAAACAAGGACTCTAAATGTAAACAAAGTCTACAAATGTATACAAAGACTACAAACGTAAACAAAGACTCTAAAGGTAAACAAGGACTCTAAATGTAAACAAAGACTCTAAATGTAAACAAAGTCTCTAATAAAAGTAAACAAAGACTACAAATGTAAACAGACTCTAATTGTCAACAAAGAATACAAATTTAAACAAAGGCTCTAAATGTAAACAACGATTACAAATGTAAACAGAGACTCTAAATGTAAATAAAGGCTCTAAATGTAAAGAGACTACAAATGTAAACAAAGACTACATATGTAAACAAAGACTCTTAATGTAAATAAAGAGTAAAGATGTAAACAGACTACAAATGTAAACAAAGACTCTAAATGAAAACAAAGGCTACAAATGTAAACAAAGAGTACAAATATAAAAAAGACTACAAATATAAACAAAGACTTTAAATGGAAACAAAGAGTACAAACCTAAACAAAGAATAAAAACGTAAACAAAGACTCTAAGTGTAAACAAGGACTCTAAATAAAAGCAAAGACTCTAAATGTAAACAAAGACTTCAAATGTAAAAAAAGGCTCTAAATGTAAACACTCTAAATGTAAACAAATTCTCGAAATGTAAACAAAGACACTAAATGTAAACAAAAACTCTAGGTGTAAACAAAGACCCTAGGTGTAAACAAAGACTAAAATTGTTAACAAAGACTCTAAATGTAAACAAAATCTAAAAATGTAAACGAAGTCTACAAATGTAAACACTCTAAATGTAAACAAAGACTGCAAATGTAAACAAAGACTCTTAATGTAAACAAAGGCTACAAATGTAAACAAAGAGCGCAAATGTTAAGATCCAAAATGTAAACAAAGACTCTAAATATAAACAAAGAGTAAAAATGTAAACAAAGACAATAATGGTAAACAAAACTATAAGTATAAAAAAAGACCCCAAATGTTAACAAAAACAACAAATGTAAACAGACTCTAAATGTAAACAAAGACTACAAATGTAAACAAAATCTCTAAATGTAATCAAAACTCTTAATGTAAACATTCTCTGAATGTATACAAAGACTATAAATAAAAACAAAGAGTACAAATGCAAACGAAGACTCTAAAAGTAAACAAAGGCTACAAATGTAAACAAAGAACGCACATGTAAACAGGCACTTTATGTAAACAACGGTTCTAAATGTAAACAAAGACTAAAAATGTAAACAAAGATTACAAATGTAAACAGAGACTATAAATGTAAACAAAATCTACAAATGTAAACAGACTCTAAATGTAAACAGACTACAAATGTAAACAAAGAATCTAAATGAAAACATAGACTGTAAATGTAAACAAAGACTACAAATAAAAACAAACTGTAAACGTAAACAAAGACTCTGAATGGAAAGAAAGACTACAAATGTAAAAAAAGACTACAAGCGTAAACAAAGACTCGAAATGTAAACAAAGACTCGAAATGTAAACAAAGGCTACAAATGTAAACAAAGAGCGCAAATGTTAAGATCCAAAATGTAAACAAAGACTAAATATAAACAAAGACCCCAAATGTAAACAAAAACCACAAATGTAAACAGACTCTAAATGTAAACAAAAACTCTAAATGTAATCAAAACTCTAAATGTAAACATACTCTTAATGTATACAAAGACTATAAATAAGAACAAAGTGTACAAATGCAAACAAAGACTCTAAAAGGCTACAAATGTAAACAAAGACTCTTATGTAAACAAAGGCTACAGATGTAAAAAAAGAACGCAAATGTAAACAGGCACTTTATGTAAACAACGGTTCTAAATGTAAACAAAGACTAAAAATGTAAAAAAAAGAATACAAATGTAGACTTCAAATGTAAACAAAGACTACAAATGTAAACAGAGAACGCAAATGTAAACAGGTACTATATGTAAACAACCGCTCTAAATCTAAACAAAGACTAAAAATGTAAGAAAAATACTACAAATGTCGACTTCAAATGTAAACAAAGACTACAAATGTACACAAAGAAAGAAAATGTAAACAGGCACTAAATGTAAACAACGGCTCTAAATCTAAACAAAGACTAAAAATGTAAGAAAAATACAACAAATGTAGACTCCATTTGTAAACAAAGACTACAAATTTAAACAGACTCTACATATAAACAAAGCTGCAAGTGTGAACAAAGACTACAAATGTAAACAAAGACTCTAAATGTAAACAAAGAATCTAAATGTAAACAAACTACAAATGTAAATAAAGTCTACAAACGTAAACAAAGACTCTAAAGGTAAACAAGGACTCTAAATGTAAACACTCTAAATGTAAACAAAGACTACAAGTGTAAACAAAGACTCTAAATGGAAAGAAAAGTAAAAAAATATAAACGTAAACAAAGATTCTAAATGTAAACTGGACTCTAAATGTAAAGAAAGACTACAAATTTAAACAAAGAGCGCAAATGTTAAGACACAAAATGTGAACAAAGACTCTAAATGTAAACAAAGAATAAAAATGTAGAAAAAGAAATACTAAAGAAATAAAGAAATACTACAAATGTAAAGAAGGACTCTAAATGTAGACAAAGTCTACAAATGTATACAAAGACTACAAATGTAAACAGACTCTAAATGTAAACAAATCTGTAAGTGTGAACAAACACTACAAAAATAAACAAAGACTTTAAATGTAAACAAAGGCTGCAAATGTAAACAAAGACTACAAATGTAAACAAAACTCTAAATCTAAACAAAGACTACAAATGTAAACAAAGACTCTAATCCTAAACAAATACTACAATTAAAACCACTCTAAATGTAAACAAAGACTACAAATGTAAACAAAGACTCTAAATGGAAACAAAAGTAAACAAATACAAACGTAAACAAAGATTCTAAATGTAAACTGGACTCTAAATGTAAAGAAAGACTACAAATGTAAACAAAGAGCGCAAATGTTAAGACACAAAATGTGAACAAAGACTCTAAATGTAAACAAAGAATAAAAATGTAGAAAAAGAAATACTAAAGAAATACTACAAATGTAAAGAAGGACTCTAAATGTAGACAAAGTCTACAAATGTATACAAAGACCACAAATGTAAACAGACTCTAAATGTAAACAAATCTGTAAGTGTGAAAAAACACTACAAAAATAAACAAAGACTCTAAATGTAAACAAAGGCTGCAAATGTAAACAAAGACTACAAATGTAAACAAAACTCTAAATCTAAACAAAGACCACAAATGTAAACAAAGACTCTAATCCTAAACAAATACTACAATTAAAACCACTCTAAATGTAAACAAAGACTACAAATGTAAACAAAGTCTCTAAATGGAAACAAAAGTAAACAAATACAAACGTAAACAAAGATTCTAAATGTAAACTGGACTCTAAATGTAAAGAAAGACTACAAATGTAAACAAAGAGCGCAAATGTTAAGACACAAAATGTGAACAAAGACTCTAAATGTAAACAAAGAATAAAAATGTAGAAAAAGAAATACTAAAGAAATACTAAAGAAATAAAGAAATACTACAAATGTAAAGAAGGACTCTAAATGTAGACAAAGTCTACAAATGTATACAAAGACTACAAATGTAAACAGACTCTAAATGTAAACAAATCTGTAAGTGTTAAAAAACACTACAAAAATAAACAAAGACTCTAAATGTAAACAAAGGCTGCAAATGTATACAAAGACTACAAATGTAAACAAAACTCTAAATCTAAACAAAGACTACAAATGTAAACAAAACTCTAAATCTAAACAAAGACTACAAATGTAAACAAAGACTCTAATCCTAAACAAATACTACAATTAAAACCACTCTAAATGTAAACAAAGACTACAAATGTAAACAAAGACTCTAAATGGAAACAAAAGTAAACAAATACAAACGTAAACAAAGATTCTAAATGTAAACTGGACTCTAAATGTAAAGAAAGACTACAAATGGAAACAAAGAGCGCAAATGTTAAGACACAAAATGTAAACAAAGAATCTAAATGTAAACAAACTACAAATGTAAATAAAGTCTACAAACGTAAACAAAGATTCTAAAGGTAAACAAGGACTCTAAATGTAAACAAAGACTCTAAATGTAAACAAAGACTACAAATGTAAAAAAACTCTAAATGTAAACAAAGAATAAAAATGTAGAAAAAGAAATACTAAAGAAATACTAAAGAAATAAAGAAATACTACAAATGTAAAGAAGGACTCTAAATGTAGACAAAGTCTACAAATGCATACAAAGACTACAAATGTAAACAGACTCTAAATGTAAACAAATCTGTAAGCGTGAAAAAACACTACAAAAATAAACAAAGACTCTAAATGTAAACAAAGGCTGCAAATGTAAACAAAGACTACAAATGTAAACAAAACTCTAAATCTAAACAAAGACTACAAATGTAAACAAAGACTCTAATCCTAAACAAATACTACAATTAAAACCACTCTAAATGTAAACAAAGACTACAAATGTAAACAAAGACTCTAAATGGAAACAAAAGTAAACAAATACAAACGTAAACAAAGATTCTAAATGTAAACTGGACTCTAAATGTAAAGAAAGACTACAAATGGAAACAAAGAGCGCAAATGTTAAGACACAAAATGTAAACAAAGAATCTAAATGTAAACAAACTACAAATGTAAATAAAGTCTACAAACGTAAACAAAGACTCTAAAGGTACCAAAGACTACAAATGTAAAAAAACTCTAAATGTAAACAAAGAATAAAAATGTAGAAAAAGAAATACTAAAGAAATACTAAAGAAATAAAGAAATACTACAAATGTAAAGAAGGACTCTAAATGTAGACAAAGTCTACAAATGTATACAAAGACTACAAATATAGGGTAACGGCTACAGACCATCGTAACATAACAACATTTATTTAAAACAAAAAGGGGACATTACATAAACACTTAAATTGCTGCATTTTACGAGCGGCAAACACCGTCTGTGTTTTACAGAACCACTCCACGTCAACTCCATAATTATACATTGGTTTACATCCAAGCGGGAGCGTCTTTCCCTCGACAACGATTAAACATCATCTGAATAAAACAGGTGCGCTTCTCGGTGCGTGCGCATACATTGAAAGGATGATACAAACAGTGACGTAGTAATATCGTCATAACTACATAGCAGTGACGTCACACAATGGAAGTAAAGGTAATAGCCGGGAAATATAAATTCCCATATCGGCCATCATGACCAAGCAGGCGGCCTCGCCTGAAGGTTATTAAACAACAAGAAAAAAAATTAAATTATACAAAAACAAAAGAAATAAAAAAAAAATATACAATATACAACACTACATAATAGAATTATAGATACAGTAATAATATAGCTGCATTAACTAAATAAAAAAAAAATTGTATACATTACCAAATGGAAAGTATTGTAAATATTACACTCAAAACCTGAATCATATCATCAAATACTAAAATAAAATAAGATAAGATGTTAATATACATACAGACAAGTAGAAAAAAAATAGGTAGATAATTTTCACCAAAAAAAAATCAGGTATTGAAGAATGTTCATGGAAAAAAAAAAAAAAAAATTGTTCATTAAAAATAGAGTTTCTCTTATGTTGGTGAGTTCAAGTTCAACATATAATTAAAAAAAAAGTTTAATGTTGCACACAAAAATGTCCAAGGAAGTGTTCTTAAAAAAAAATAAATAGAAAGTCTTGAAGAACTATGTCAATTAAGTTTAAAAAAAAAATAAAAAGTCCTGAAGAAATATGTTAAGTAAGTGTTGCAAAAGTGTCCGTCCAAGGTTTCAGGAATTCCGCGCATGTGCTGGTCTTGAATGGGCCTTCTACGAAGTCACACTTGACGACGTCATATGTGTCGTTTGGTTTCAGTTTTGTTATCTTGTATGGACCTAAAAATTTTTGTTTTAGTTTCAGACCAGGCCCGAACTGGGTGCGTTTAACTGCGACTAAATCGTTGATTTTGAATTTAGCAGCTGGTCGTCTTCGAAGGTTATACTGCCTGCGATTCTCTTCTTGCACTATTCGAATCTGTTTTTTCGCGTCGATACGCTGCTCCTCACGTTGCCTCTGGAATGTGTTTGTAGATTCGTCGTTGAGAAGCTCCAGGATCTTGATGTCATCTTTATTTTTCATCTTGGTACCGAATAGTAATTCAAATGGTGTCGTCTTTATGCTTCTTTGAAATGTCGAGTTGAGGATTTGTTGGAGAGCAGGTACATGGGAAAACCACTTTTCAGGGTTGTCGGATGATAGTTTGGATAGTACAGCGATGATAGTAGAATTTTTATTTTCAACTTGACCATTCGATCTTGGTAAACCTGCTGTAATTGGTATGTGAGTAATATTTTGGTCGTGGCAATAGTCTTTAAATGCAGTGGAAGTGAATGCTGGACCTCGATCAGTTATGATTCTGGCGGGGTTACCGAAGATGGATCGTTGGCTTTCTAGTCGGCTAATAACTTCTGCGGCGTCTGTAGATTTTGTAGGGTACAGCCAGGTAAACTTGGAGAACGCATCAACAACGACCAATATATGCTTGTATTTTTTTGATGTAGTAGCTAGGGGACCAAGGTGATCAACATGGTATGTGTGCAGGGGTGCATCGTCTTTATCAATTGGGTGGAGGAAACCATCTTGTTTACCTCGTTTTCTATTATAGAGTATGCACTTTATACAGTTTTTAATGCAACTTTCGATTTTGTCTTTGAGGTGAGGTATATAAAAATCTTTGTTAATTAATTCTTGGGTACGGAGTGCTGCAAAATGTCCACGCTCGTGCGCTTCTTTAATTATGCTATTCTGCAAGTCGTTAGGGACGACGAGTAAATCAACACCGTTCACTGTTTTATATAGAAGATTATTTTTTATAATGTAATTATCATGGGGTGTGGACTGCAAAAGCGTTTTTAATGCTTGAACTTCTTCATCAGATTGCTGAGCTTTCAAGAGTTTTAGATGAAGGCTATCTTGGATGATGAAACATTGTGGAGCTCGACTTAGAGCGTCCACATGCGCCATGCGGGAACCTGTTCGATGCTCAATTGTGTATTGAAATTCTTGAAGATACAGAGCCCATCGTGCAATGCGGGAGTTTATTTCTTTTTTATTAAGTGCCTTGACGAACGCATCACAGTCTGTGATAATTTTGAAATTTGTTCCGAGGAGGTAGATTCTAAACTTTTTGAGGGCTTCTACCACAGCCAGAACTTCAAGTTCAAAACTAGTATATTTTCTTTCGTTATCAGATGTTTTCTTCGAAAAATAAAAGACTGGATGGAATTGATTATCATGCATGTTTTTCTGCAACAGGACTGCCCCCAAGCCATCTATAGACGCGTCTGTGTGTACCTCAATAGGGGAATTTTGATTAAAAATATTGAGGACTGGTTCTTGGGAAAGTAAATATTTTAATTTTTGAAATGCGGCTCTTTGTTCATTTTGAAATTGAAAAGGGGTGTCCTTACGCAGAAGATCACTTAAGGGTTTTGCAATGGTAGAAAAATGAGGGATAAATTTCCTAAAATATCCTGTAAGGCCAAGGAATCTACGTACGTCTTTAACATTTTTCAGATCTGGGTAATTTAAAACAGCTTTAGTTTTGGAGGGGGATGGCAAAAGTTTACCATTTTCTATTATGTGACCGAGGAAATCTATTTTTGTATGTAAAAATTGGCATTTGTTAAAATTTATGTCGAGTCCGTACTCGCTAGCTGTTTGAAGAACAGTTTTCAGTCGTTCTACGGCCTCACGTTCGTTACTCGCGGGAATTACAAGATCATCCATATAAGGGAGTACTATGCCGGCAGCAATCAAGTCTCTAAAAACGGCATTTATATATCTCATGAACACTGAAGGGCAGGAACTAAGTCCGAAAGGCATGTAGCGAAATTGGAATTGACCGTTATGGGTTACAAAACTAGTGAAAGGGCGGCTCTGTTTGTTTACGGGTACATGAAAAAATCCATTACGTAGGTCTATCGTACTAAAAATTTTGGCATGTTGAAGTCTATCCAAAATATCATCAATTAGGGGGAGGGGGTAGTGATCTTTAACTAACTTACGATTGAGCTTCCTGTAATCGATGCAAACTCTGTGTTTACCATCTTTTTTTCGAACAACTACAACTTGGCTGGCATATGGGGAGGACACTGGTTCGATAATACCATCTTTAAGCCATTCAGAGACTTGTGCGTCTACAATGTCTCGTTCGGTAAAGGGTAGACGTCGGGGTGAGTGAAAAATAGGTGTATCGTCAGTTAAAGTGATGTTAAGCTCAATGTTCGCAGTTTTGATTTTATTAGGTTTATAGGCCGACAACAGTTTGTTAATGTCGTTACGAATATATCGTGAAACATTAGGACCAATATCAAATTTGGGATTATCGTCAGTGATCGTCATGATAAAATTTGGATCTGCGGTACATTCATTTTGTTGTGAAAAACTAGAAAAAGTAACACCGGTGGGTGAAATGCTAATGTTCGCTTGTTGGATGACGTCACATCCAATTATAAGATCATAAAATGTGGACACGTCGGGTACAACTGAAATAGTTGCGGAAAACTCTTGATCGTCTATAGTAATAAAAGAATTAAAAGTACCGATAACATGTATACGCGCAAAGCCAAAACCAGTTAAGGATTTATTAATTTTTGACAACGGTGGGGAACCTATTTTTATCCATGCAGAATGTTTCAAAAGGGTTAACTGACTACCAGTATCAACCAAACCAGTTAATTCATTACCACTAATTTTAACTTGTTTACACATGTGAGAAGCATGCGATTCATGTACAGTGTTAACTCTATCTCTAGAAGGAGGTCCGTCATTTGCAGCGGTTCGGCGGCAATCGGTAGACTTGTGTCCAAAAAGACCACATGCAAGGCACCTAGGGCCACGAGAACGGTTAGGACAAAATTTAGATAAGTGACCGATATCGTTACAATTGAAACAACGTAATTTATTTTGAGATGCCGGACCAATATTAAATTTGGATTCGCGAGTGAAAGCTGGTTGTGTGTGACCAGTACTGCGTTTTCGACTGTCATATGTTTGTTTATAATTAAATGAATTTCGTTGATTTAAGTTTATTGTATTAAGAGCAGTTTCATAAATACGCAATTTTTCTGTAAATTCTGAAAAAGATTTTGCTCCACAGAGAAGAATTTTCTCAGAGGGGTTACCCTGTATACCTTGAATGGTGTATTGAATTACTGAAGAATCGTCAATAATAGCATTACCACGGTTAGCAATTTCGCGCATCGCTAAAAAATATTGCGTAGCAGTTTCATTAGAACGCATTTTTCTGTTTTCTAATTGTTTATGTATTTCAATGGATGGTATGGTATCCAAAAATTCAGAAATTAACGCGGCTTTAAATGACTCATAAGTATTAAGATTTCGTTGCGAAAATAAAAATGTTTTAGCAGAACCATTAATTAAACATTTAGCAAAGATAAGTTTTTGTTGACCGGTAAGACTAGGAAATAAACAGAATTGTTCCTCAATGTCATTAAAGAAATTACGAATAGAATATGAATCATTTCCAGAAAAAGTTCTACATGTACTAGCTAAATCTCGAAGGAGGAACCAGAAATGATTACTCAAATCAGACATTGCGTCTGCAGCTTCATTCGGAGAAATATTTTGAACACTCGAAGGGAAAGTTACGCTTTCTGTTTGGGTTTGAGATTCAAAAACAGAAGTAATAGTGGAAACATTCGAAGAGGGGGTTTGAACAGAATGATTATTTACACTGAGATCGTCTTCTTCTGACAAAAAACTAGTATCTAATGTTTTCTGAAATTCAGATAAATTAGTAAGTGCATGAAAAATGTCTTTACATAAATTTTCCTTACTACCGACTGGTTCTAAATGTAGCGAATTAGCGATAGATATAAAATCGGACAAAGAAAATGATTTTAAAATTTGTTCTTGATGTTTATTAATGTCGAAATCGGCAGTAAAACCGCTAAAATTTCGCATACGTTTACGCGATTGATGATCAAATGTTGGGTATCCTAATAGCGTGTTTATCAATTTTATGGTATTTGTTTTAGAATATTTCAAAGAATTTGCAACTAGCGGAAGGTCGCCTAATTTAAGGGCCATTTTTAGGATGCAATAAAAATAAAATAAGGATACTGAAATAAATAAAAAAAAATTGTTCTTTTTTTTTTTTTTTTTTTTTTTTTTTAAGTAAATATTGGGGAATAAAAAATGGATTAAAACCAGAACATATATATTTTTAGGAATAATAAATAAATATTGGGGAACAGAATATCTTTTTATTCATGGAAAGTAATTGAATATGGGGGGGGGGAATTCTTTAGTTATATAAAATCAACAAGCAAGTCATCTTTAAAGGGCGTAAAACGGCAATGAATTAATTTAAATCCAAATTTAAACTACAAATGAAAAAAAAAATTTTTTTTTTTTTATACTATCATACAAAGAGGAGAAAAAAAAATGCATGCTCCTACCTGACATTAAGGGCAGTCCTTTATGCCGTGATGATTAAAACATATTATTAAGCAGGAACAATTAGATGATGATGAATCTGTGTAGGATGCTCTTACTACATATAAAACAAACTCTAATCGAAATGAATCATTTTAAGAACGTCGGGCATGAAGAAAACAGCACACAGGTAAATTTGAAATCATCGGCAGGAACAAAACTTGAATCATGTTGAAATGAAGCATGATCAAACACTGAATCACTTTTCACATTAAATTACGTCTGTTATAAAACACCGTCCAGTAGATGAAACGAAGAATATTTCAAGGTAAAATGAAGAACACTTGAGAAAAAAAAAATTAATTTCGTCTTCACGCTACTGTTTTTTAAAACCAAAGTAGCGACTTTTTGTGATGCTAGGGGTATTTCCGGATAGGTCGAGCCCCCAAAATATAGGGTAACGGCTACAGACCATCGTAACATAACAACATTTATTTAAAACAAAAAGGGGACATTACATAAACACTTAAATTGCTGCATTTTACGAGCGGCAAACACCGTCTGTGTTTTACAGAACCACTCCACGTCAACTCCATAATTATACATTGGTTTACATCCAAGCGGGAGCGTCTTTCCCTCGACAACGATTAAACATCATCTGAATAAAACAGGTGCGCTTCTCGGTGCGTGCGCATACATTGAAAGGATGATACAAACAGTGACGTAGTAATATCGTCATAACTACATAGCAGTGACGTCACACAATGGAAGTAAAGGTAATAGCCGGGAAATATAAAATCCCATACAAATGTAAACAGACTCTAAATGTGAACAAATCTGTAAGTATGAACAAAGACTGCAAAAATAAACAAAGACTTTAAATGTAAACAAAGGCTGCAAATGTAAACAAAGACTAAAAATGTAAACAAACTCTAAATCTAAACAAAGACTACAAATGTAAGCAAAGACTCTAAACCTAAATAAATACTACAAATAAAAACACTCTAAATGTAAACAAAGGCTACAAATGTAAACAAAGACTCTAAATCGAAACAAAAGTAAACAAAAGTAAACAAATACAAACGTAAACAAAGATTCTAAATGTAAACTGGACTCTAAATGTAAAGAAAGACCAGAAATATAAACAAAGAGCGCAAATGTTCTTAACAAAGACTGCAAATGTAAAAAAAGGCTCTAAATGTAAACACTCTAAATTTAAAGAAAGACTCTAAATGTAAACAAAGACACTAATTTTAAACAAAACTCTAGGTGTAAACAAAGACCCTAGGTGTAAACAAAGACTAAAATTGTTAACAAAGACTCTAAATGTAAACAAAATCTAAAAATGTAAACGAAGTCTACAAATGTAAACAATCTAAATGTAAACAAAGACTGCAAATGTAAACAAAGATTCTAAATGTAAACAAAGGCTACAAATGTAAACAAAGAGCGCAAATGTTAAGATCCAAAATGTAAACAAAGACTCTAAATATAAACAAAGAGTACAAATGTAAACAAAGACAATAATGGTAAACAAAACTATAAGTATAATCAAAGACCCCAAATGTAAGCAAAACCACAAATGTAAACAGACTAAATGTAAACAAAGACTACAAATGTAAACAAAACCTCTAAATGTAATCAAAACTCTAAATGTATCCATACTCTAGATGTATACAAAGACTATAAATAAGAACGAAGAGAACAAATGCAAACAAAGACTCTTGTGTAAACAAAGGCTACAAACGTAAACAAAGACTCTAAAGGTTCACAAGGACTCTTAATGTAAACAAAGACTACAAATGTAAACAAAAACTCTAAATGTAAACAAAGTCTACAAATGTAAACACTCTAAATGTAAACAAAAACTTCAAATGTAAACAAACACTCTAAATATAAACAAACACTACAAATGTAAACAGACTCTAAACATAAACAAAGACTACAAGCATAAACAAAGACTACAAAAGTACACAAAGAGCACAAATGTTAAGAGACTCAAAATGTAAACAAAGAATCTAAATGTAAACAAAGTCTCTAATACAAGTAAACAAAGACTACAAATGTAAACAGACTCTAATTGTCAACAAAGAATACAAATTTAAACAAAGGCTCTAAATGTAAACAAAGATTACAAATGTAAACAGAGACTCTAAATGTAAATAAAGGCTCTAAATGTAAAGAGACTACAAATGTAAACAAAGACTACATATGTAAATAAAGACTCTTAATGTAAATAAAGAGTAAAGATGTAAACAGACTACAAATGTAAACAAAGACTCTAAATGAAAACAAAGGCTACAAATGTAAACAAAGAGTACAAATATAAAAAAGACTATAAATGTAAACAAAGACTCTAAATGTAGACAAAGACTACAAATAAAAAGAGACTGTAAATTTAAACATGTACTACAAATGTAAACAAAGTGTACAAATTTAAACAGGCACTGAATGTAAATAAAAGCTCTAAACGTAAACAAAGACTACAAATGTAAACAAAGACTACAAATATAAACAAAGACTTTAAATGGAAACAAAGAGTACAAACCTAAAGAAAGAATACAAACGTAAACAAAGACTCTAACGCCCGTATTCACCGATAACCTTAACCGCCAGTAGAACTGGCGGTTCAGAAGCTGCCCGTCGGTCCCGAATAACCGGGAGTGACAAATCGGTATTCACCGTTTACTTGGGAAGTAAAGTTGTTGAACCAAGAGTATTTCAACCTGCTTGAAACTACTGAACGCTTATTGGCCGAAAGGCTCACGTGATAACCGGTGTTTTTAGCTTCTGTTTATTTTCATTTCTATCGAAACGATCGAAAAGAAGCTTTGAATTTTAACTTTCATTTTTGATTTTTTTGTTTTAAATTGCACATATCTTACATAAAAATGGATTGAAAAAGTTTGTTAGTTTATGAAAATAAATTACTGAATATTTTATATATATATATATATAAAAAAATGCATATTACTTCATAAAAGTTACTTAAAAAAAAGAAATAATAAAGGAATTTTTTGCAGTTCTCCGTGTCAAAATGTTAATAATCTTTGTAATTGCTCTAATAAGAATTATTTTTGTTGAGAACAAATAAATGATTTATATGATTAGATTTTACTACAGCATGCGAAACATTTCAGACAGTGATTTGAAAAATAAATAAAACATTGAAATTTAAAATTGAATTAAAATGAAATATACAGTGTGCTAATAGTTCTCATATTTTATATTTTAAGTACATTACAGTAATTGCCGTTGCTTTTATTCTTATAAAAAATAATTACTTATGACTATATATTAATAAATTTCACATTCTGTAATTTCACCACTATAATCCTGAACTTTTTGAAGTTATTTTCTAAGAATAAGAATATTCTCCTCAAAATAATTACAGTATAATAATCTTTTATTTAAAGAAATAAAGTAATATCCAAGAGAATATTCTCTTTAATAAATTTATCTATACTTGGAATGTAATTCATTTATTTTAATTTTTATATTTTTTATTTATTTTGTATGAACTTAACATATTACAGATAAATTTTTATATTGGGCATTAATGCTTATGACAATATTTTCCTTGGTGAAAATATTCTCGCAGATTACTGATTTTACATTTCCAATAGTGTTAAAGTAAAAACAATCATCCATAATTTGCCTATCTACTGCAAAATAATGTATTTAATTTTTAACAATATTCATTATTACAATAAATTTCTTGTTTTTGCTTTAATAAAATTTTATTAATTTTGATAAAATTTATCTTGTTTGCATAAAGAGCAATTTGTTTACACATCTCGAAATACTTTTTATTTTTGTTAAAATAATTACAAGATAAAAGGAATTTTTTTATATACCACGTTTTTAAATTTTCTGTTGAATCATATAAACTTGACAATTCTATGTATTAATAAGTACTTTAAAATAATTTTTTTGATTAATTATCACACGAACTTGATAGAAAATGATCAAATGCGTAACAAAGAAAGAAATTTTAAGAAATTTTCAAACATTTATTAATTGAATAAAAGTATGTCATCGTGTTCTGAGCTATTCGAAAAGTTTCAAATGTCTAGCTAGTCGAGATGTTAGTTAAAATTCAATTGCAAGATTTGTACTGGACAAACAAACAAGAAAGTGAGTTAATAAAAATGTTGTCAGTCACCCTTAATTAGGGAATACATGAGGTGTTGTACAATAATATTGATAGCTTTATCACAGAAATGCTTGCAAATGGAATGATTTTATTCATACATGGACAATTAAAATAATTTTATAAGTATAAAATTTTTTATTCATGAATTCGTCAACCGTGAATACTCATTTTAATTAGGTTGGAGTGTAAAGGTGATTAAATTTTTCATAAACCAACTATGAGAAAAATGCCAGAGCCGGGAATCGAATCCAGGCCCTTCCGCTTAACGTGCAGATGCTCTTCCATTGAGCCACCCTGGCAGATAACCAGCCTAGCATTCCTCACATATCAACCGTTGGCAAGGTCACCTTGTCTGTAAACACAGATGTAACAGGTCAGACAATATTAATCGTAGCAGAACTCCATAGACTATGAAATTTCAATTTAGAAATTTTTTTATTCATGAATTCATCAACCGGGAATATTCATTTTAAATAGGTTGGAGTGTAAAGGCTGATTTAAATTTTTCATAAACCAAATATGTGAAAAATGCCCGGGTTCGATTCTCGGCTCTGGCATTTTTCACATAGTCTCCTATTTAAAAATCTAAAAGAAAAAATCCACTTAAATTAACATTGAAACCTTCATTAAACATGTTTAACACATTGGCGGCTAATCTCGCACCAGTGCATGATGGGGAGTGCTGTTTGCGATGCCAGTCATGTGAGATCGGCAACCAGTGTGTTAAAACTAAAAGGCCTTATTTCGAAGCTTGACAAAGCACAAAATGAAAAATAGAATAAAAGAACATAAATCTGATATTAAATTCGATAGAAAGAGCCACTGCACTAACTACTCTTTATAAAAATAAATTAAAATAGAGTTTGGTAATACAAATAAATTAGCAAATCACAAAAATTATGTTTATACCCTACATCACGAAACTTCCAAAAATTTAAAAAATAGATATAGTTGCAACAGGAACAAACTATTACTGAGCATAAGCTGCAAGTGGTCCCATCTATTGCAATCACAGGACGAGGTTTATGTTTACTTTCGTGATCTACATGGGCCCACCAGTGGCCAAGAGGTTCTATGTTCAAAGCTGGTAGACGTGAGGTGCCAGATTTGATCCCATGTCACGCGTGTCGGCCTAGCCATTCAGAGTTTTCCGTGGTTTTCTCCAAAGCTTGCATAAATATAGGCTAGGACACCTTAGAAAGACCCCCTCGAAGGGAATTCCCACTGAGGCCCAGGACCTACAGCAGTCAATCAGCCTTATTCCCAAATCCAATCCATTCGTGATCTGCATATTATGTGAAGCTGCTCTTGATGAAGTCGTGGAACCGTGACCTTTTTTTTTTTTTTTTTTTTTAAGTTATAATTTTTTAAAAATACATGCATTTCTTTTAGTACAGCAGATTGTACTATTTCTTTCAAACAGTGATTTTGCCATCGTTACCATTTTCTATCTGTCTCCTTGAATGAACGTGCAAACATTTTTGTTTTTACCTAAATGTATACAGCTACAAGTTTGTCATTATATCTATCAAAATTATTAGGTTTTAACAAAAGTTGGTATACTAATTAATTACTGTAAAATCTAGCTAATGCCATATTCTTTTAGTTCAATCAGATAATTGGTTCAAAAGATATTAAAGAAAATCCCATTGTAACGTTAAAAATTTTAAAAGAAAAAACAAAATTTTGCCAAAAATAAATAAATTTCTTCTGATGTCAAAACAGAATTTTTTTTTAAAATTAATTAAAATTGAGAGAAGTCGTGCTAAAGAAATGTAACAACTTTAGTATGGGACTCCTTGATATTTCGCACCAAATTAGCTCAGACGTTTGTTGCCATTGTCTTTACTTATGCAATTGTGATAACTAATTTAATTAATTGCCAAAATGACAACAAAAGTTAAAAATCCGCCAAAGTGCTCTTATGCTAAAGCTAAAACATAGAAATTTTAAGAAATAAATATAGTAACCGATGCTAGGAAATGATACACAGTTGTTGCATGTCTTTATATGGAAGAATATATTGAAATAAGTCCTATCATACTAAATTAAATTCTGTTTTGTGCAGGGCATAGTGTTTTCTATTTATCTTGAAAAAAAAAGATTAGATTGGTCCTGATTTTATCGTTTTTTGTCTAGGCCAAGCCTTACATTGCAAAATTAAAAATAAACAGGGTAGGCTGGATAAGCAAGTACGTGTCGGGCCCAGTTCTCAAAATTTCAGCCTGTGCATTTTCTAGTCCTTATGACAGAAACTCGCTTCTTGAGTTTCTGGAAGCAACTTAAAACTGGTGATGGACAATATAATGAAAATCGCCAACGCCAACAGATATTCACAGTTCCTTGTGCAGTGCATTTAATGCTCACTCTGTGATTGCTGATACATAATATTAAGGGTGAGGCATGGTTTAGAAAACTATGGAAGTGCTGAAGCAAAGCGTTTCCAAAAGCAGAAGAAGAATCAATTCAGTCTTTTGACAAAGCGACGTTACTTGATTTTTTTTTTTTTTTTTTAATCTTAAATAAGGGAAGCTCTGCTTCCATCACTTCCATGGACGCTTTGCCACTGCATCACTTCCTTGCCTTTCAGCATCAGTTAAATAAGTGTGACCTTCTTCAAACTGCAGACATTATAAAATGCAATAAACTCACAAGAATTGTTTCTGTTCGAAAGAACACACGACCCTTTGTCAGGCAAAGAATGTAGGCTGCAGTTAAAGCGGCAACATGAGTGCAGCGCTCGTGCCTACTTTCTTCACCTAACGAAGGGTCGTGTGTTCTTTCGACTCGAAACAATTGTTGTGAGTTTATTGAATTTTATGGTGTTTATTAAAAGTTTTGTAATTATCGCTTTAAAACGCCAGTTGTGGTGCTTTCTTATATCCATTTCACAATGTCTGAATATGATTATTTCATGATGCTTATACACTACTGATATTTCACAAAAGCATTAGGGTACAGCTTTAGTATAGGACCCCCTAGGTGAAATAAAAAAATTGGCAATTAAGTAGCTCAAATGATTTTCGGTAAAGTCTATAATTATGCAATTGAGATAATTCACATTTAATCTGGCAAAAAATAAAAATTGCCAAGAGGGTACAACACAAAAGATGTGTCCATATTACTTTACAAACAAAATCATGACAAAATAATATTTAAAAAATAAATCTAAATAAAAAATTTAAAACTTTTTATAACATCAGTCTTATCAGCTTTTTTTTTTTTTTTTTTTTTTTTTATGAAGCAGGTTTTAGTCATTTTAACTATGCATTAAAATGATTGTTATCTTATAAAGCTGCACATACCTTGGCAAAAAGTATCAAGCCTACATTGGTTTAAAATTTCAAATTTTGTATAAAGGGTCCTATACTATAAAGCAATTCCTTAATGAGTGCGCCTATTATTTATTTTAAATTAACTTTGTTTTTTATCTACATAATAAAATTCAAATAATTAATGCCATTTATATTTCATTAACAGCTGGAAAATTACAGTACTTGTCTACAGTTTTGATTTGTTGAATATAGTTAAAATGCTAATGAAAATATATTTAAACATTTCTATTGTTTAATTAAAAAAGAAAAAAAGTTAAATATAGTGTCAAGCAAAGCTTGCCAGTAAGTAATATAACTGATATGTAAATTGTTATTACAAAAAAAAAATATATATATAATGTAAACTTTTTAAAGCAAGCATCTGCGAGTCACGAGTCTTTTAAGAGAAATATTTCAATAAATTAATAATAGTTATTTATAATAACAGTAATGTATAAATTTCTTCAGTTTAGCTATTGGGATAAATAATTTTAATGTACTCACCTTATTCATCTTGAATTAACAGCTGTATCGCAACATTGCTTTGCACAAAATTACATACCATAACAATCACTATTATACATGTATGAATACTCTGTGTACATGAAAACCCAAAGCTCAAGTTATAACCATAGAAATAATAATAATAACAAGAACAAATAATAGTACAAGGAATAGCATCCCCCTCCCCCAATCTCATTCAAAAACAATGGTTATCGACTTTTTATAAATGAATACTGAGAAAAAACAGCAATATAATAGCACTGCATTTAATAAGTAAAAGAAAAGAAAATGTAATCTAAAATTTTATGTAACCCTCCATTTTCAAAAGGAAAAAGACTCCAAATATACGTAACATTGAAATGCATTTTTTTACATAGTTATTTTTTTATTCAAATTATTCATTTAAAATTAGAATCATAGACAAAAGCATTAAAAAATAGAGCTGTTATACTTACCAATCAGATTAGTTAGGCAAGGATCCTCTAGAAAGGCCTTCATACAGAGCATTCCACCATACGATTAGGTTCATACTGTAGACTGCCTTTACAACATCAACAAGACTAGCTAAGAAAGCTACCCCATTGAACATACCTTCTATTAAAACAGAAGGCGTCAGCAGAACAACTCACTTGGCATTTGCCTTTAATTTGCAATTAAATCACATATATAAATTTTTAGTCAGTCCAGTGTACTGTTGTTTCTTTAACCACGAACATTTCACTATTGTTCTGATCTTCATATCATGGATTGTTCTGATCTGCACATTTCACAAATAATGCGCTGAAATAATCTAAAAATGATGAACTTAAAAAGAATAACATATTACTGTTAAATTAATAGTGTAATTTGAAAAATGCAGTTGCACTGAAATGTATATTGTAACAAATGGTGTGCCATATACTACTATGAAGGGAAATATTCAGATTAATTATACGAAGATTGAGAACAAAGTATGTTACAAATGTTTTTATAGAAATATAGAAAGTTTAGCTAAATTAATATATATTTGTATATGATGCTATTTTAAACTTTTTCCCATTTTGTTACTAAAGTCATTTTTTAAAGAGCCAATATTTATATGCAATAAATGAAAAATTAAGCTTGCTTTGATAAAAATAATTATTCCGATTAAAAATTTTAATTTTACAAAAGTAAATATACAGTCATATCCTAATATTTTAACTACATTCCTCCAATTTCATAAGCATGCATAGATTCTAAATATTAATCATTAAGGTATTAATAACCCCTTTTTAAAAATTTGTGTGATTATATGGACTATAAAAACAATAAATCAGTGCAGCTGCACGTAGTGTGCTGTGACAATTAATAAAGCATTTGGTATACTTCTACCTGAGTATACAGTTTACCTATGAGATTGCAGATTATTATTCTTTTTAGTTATTTACTTATTCAAAAATTTAAGATGTTGCAGTAGAATATAAGTAGATAACAATAAATAAACGAGCAAGACATAAATTGAAATAATTTATATCGGATGGTATGTAGCACAGAAGAATCAAGTACGGAGATTAATAAGCTTCAATTTTTATCACAGCATTAGCACGGAACAGGTTCGTATGTGTACAGAGATGGTTATATTCCGTGGAAACCATACGATTTGTTTTTAACCATCGTTATTTAAAATTTTGGTAAAATAACATTACTACTTTTAAAGCAGTATGAGCATTTTTTAAAGTAAACAATTCAGAGCAATGAACGAATCATACATAAATACCAATAAAGAAGTTATCGTAAAAGAATACATACTTCCTTTAAAGCAGTATGAGCATTTTTTTAAAGTAAACAATTCAGAGCAATGAACGAATCATACATAAATACCAATAATAAAGAAGTTATCGTAAAAGATTACATACTTCCTTTTTTTTAACAAAATAATTAACACTTAAAGAAAAGAAAAAAGTTTTTTCTCACTCGCAACAGGAGAGCCCCTAACATCAACAAACCGCCATTATTATTTTTATATTTTGCTTGGCTTCATTTACGCTTTACGCATGCTCAGTAACGAAAAATTACGGTTAACCTTCCTCTAGAGCTGGGTAGTGTTTCTGAGCTTGGAGTCGCTTTTCAGCCGCGGTAATACCAACTACGGTTATTGGTGAATACCATTTGAGCGTTCAAGTCGGGTTTTCGCGGTAAACCGCAGGTTGAGGTAAACGGTGAATACGGCCGTTGGTGTAAACAAGGACTCTAAATAAAAGCAAAGACTCTAAATGTAAACAAAGACTGCAAATGTAAAAAAAGGCTCTAAATGTAAACACTCTAAATGTAAACAAAGACTCTAAATGTAAACAAAGACACTAAATGTAAACAAAAACTCTAGGTGTAAACAAAGACCCTAGGTGTAAACAAAGACTAAAATTGTTAAAAAAGACTCTAAATGTAAACAAAATCTAAAAATGTAAACGAAGTCTACAAATGTAAACACTCTAAATGTAAACAAAGACTGCAAATGTAAACAAAGACTGTAAATGTAAACAAAGGCTACAAATGTAAACAAAGAGCGCAAATGTTAAGATCCAAAATGTAAACAAAGACTCTAAATATAAACAAAGAGTACAAATGTAAACAAAGACAATAATGGTAAACAAAACTATAAGTATAAACAAAGACCCCAAATGTAAACAAAAACCACAAATGTAAACAGACTCTAAATGTAAACAAAGACTACAAATGTAAACAAAAACTCTAAATGTAATCAAAACTCTAAATGTAAACATACTCTGAATGTATACAAAGACTAAGGTAACGACACCAGTGCTCGTCACTCTTAAGGCCTTATTTTTAAAATGTTTATTTTTTTCGCGTGGCAATTATGTGGAATTTATGTATCAATATTATACTTTGGTCTATTTTATACACTGATTCTTCTAGTTGTTGTTAGACACTTTCAATTTTTTAATACGTTAAGCCATTTTAAAAAATAAAATAAAAATTAAACCTATAAAAATGCACCAGTGCTCGTCACTTGAAAACTGCGTTTCACCAGTAGTCGTCAGGTGTTTCCACCAGTGGTCGTCATGTAAATAAAACGCAACAATTTGCTCAATAGTTTGATTTTAATTGCGTTTTTGCAAAATTAAATGAAACAGAATATCTTTGGAACATATTTAGAACCCAAATCCATTCTTAGGGTTTAAAACACAAAACATTAAATGGTAAAATTCAAAATATTGCGAATAAAACAAATTCATATGTGAAATAATTTGAAAATTCTTTGCTTTTAAGAAAAGTTTTCAAATTTTTATTCGTTCTCAAAAATATCTTTACTTAAAGCAGAGGGTAAGTAGCAGGAGAGGGGGATAATAATCTCGTTTTAAGAGTGACTTTGTTCCAAATTATCGCAGTAGGATTGATTTTACCATGCTTTTTATTAACGCGTATTCTTGTTTGTTTGTCCAGTACAAATCTTACAATTGATTTTTAACTAACTTCCCTACTACCTAGACATTTGAAACTTTCAGAATAGTTAAGAACACGATGAAAATGCATTTTTTAAATACTTTTAGCCAACTGCTCCGGGTTCCTGCAGCCTTCGGCAGCGTTATCAGTATAAATCTTGCAATCGATTTTTAACTGACTTCTCGACTAGCTAGACATTTGAGACTTTCAGAAAAGCTCAGAAGACGGTAACAATGGATTTTTAAAATATTTTTAGTTAATTGTTTCGGGTCACTGCTGCACTCGGCAGCGTTTATATGGTTCAACAGAAAATTTATTTAACTTTTTTTCCGACTAGCTAGACATTTGAGACTTTCAGAAAAGCTCAGAAGACGGTAACAATGGATTTTTAAAATATTTTTAGTTAATTGTTTCGGGTCACTGCTGCACTCGGCAGCGTTTATATGGTTCAACAGAAAATTTATTTAACTTTTTTTCCGACTAGCTAGACATTTGAAACTTTCAGAATAGCTCAAAACACGGTGACAATGCATTTTTTAAATATTTTTAGCAAAGTGTTTCGTGTCCCCGCTGCCTTCGGTAGCGTTCACATGATTCAACAGAAAATTTATTTAACTAACTTCTCGACTAGCTAGACATTTGAAACTTTTAGAATAGCTCAAAACACGATAACAATGTATTTTTTAATACTTTTAGCCAATTGTTTCGGGTCCTCGCTGCCTTCAGTAGCGTTTATATGATTCATCAATCATATACTCGTCCCGATCATCAATATTCCCGACTACCTAGACTTTTGAAATTTTCAGAATAGCTCAGAACACAGTGACGATGCATTTTTAAATTACTTTTAGCCAATTGTTTCGGGTTCTCGCTGCCTTCAATATCATTTATATGATTCAACAGAAAATTTTAAAACACGGTATATAAAAAATTCTTTTTGTATTGCAATTATTTTTTTTAAACGTATGGGTTGATTATGCGTACGTAACACATACTATAAAGGAATTTTGAGAAATCCTTCGCCTCTCCTTCCTCATTAAGTGTGGGGTGGATGCAAAAACACGTTTTCAAGAGTAATTAGTCTCCAAATTATATCAGGAAAGCAATTTTTTGATGCGTTGATTGGTTATGCGTACCCAAAAATACTGTAAAGGTATTTTGCGTAATTCTTTTCGACCAAAGTTTGAGAAAGGGTAGCAAAAACGTATTTCTACGCATAACTCTGCTCTAAATAATCTTACAAAGGCGATTTCTGATGTGTGAGTTGGTCATTTGCATCCAACACCTAGTATAAAGAGATTTTGCGAAGATCTTTCGTCTATGTGAGGGTGGCAAATATATATATATATATATATATATATATATATATATGTTTTCAAGCTCAACTCTGCTGCAAATTATTTTCGGGAGGGGATTTTTTTTTATGCATTGGTTGGTTGTGTGTGTGTGTACCTTACACGCATTATAAGTCGATTTTGCAAAATTACCCTTCCCCTCTTTCCTCGGCCGGGCGGGCAAAAAACACGTTTTTAACCTTAGCTCCACTCCAAATTAACTCAGAAAGGCGAGTTTTGATGTGTGGGTATTGGTTAAAAGTACGCAATATGTAATTTGATAATATTTCGTTAAAATTCTAAATTTACCCGTGGGAGAGGGGGGGAGGGATAAGAAGCGGTTAAGGCTGTGCCGAAGGCAGTAAAAGCCAATCATCATATTGCGGGACGGAAAGCTATTACAGAAGCCAGCGGGAACATTAACTGCGGTTTCGACTGATTTCAAAGTTTTTTTTTTTTTTTTTTTTTTTTTTATATAATGATAGGGATTTTTTCCTATTTTATTTAAATATAGGGACCAGCGAAGGTGGCAAATCTTGCTAGTATTATTCTACACATCAAGCTAATGTTATCAAATATTATGGATATTAATGTTATCAAATGTTAATGTTATCAAATATTATCTTACAATTTTAATTATTTAAGAACAACAGTCAACAGGGTAATTTTGATCAACATGTTAACTATTTGTTTATCTTACATATATTAATATAATGTATAAACAGAAAACTTGCTTAAGAAATGTTT
Organism: Salticus scenicus; assembly: GCA_963930645.1. Lineage (NCBI taxonomy): Eukaryota > Metazoa > Arthropoda > Arachnida > Araneae > Salticidae > Salticus > Salticus scenicus. Next base: position 307,868,687 of record OZ005655.1, read on the forward strand.
TTAATGTTTAATATTTTCTATATAAATTTTTATTCACCTTCATCTAACATAACAAAAAAGCCTTAACATAATTTTGAACCGACTCACAGTCATGCTAACTATGAAATTAAGCTTTTGTATTTTATCATTTTCGAAATATATATGAATTAAAATTAAATTATCACGGTCAATAAAAAACTTAAACATCACTTAAATACGTCTTCGCAAAAGCATGACATCATAAAAATTTAAAATACATTAGACAGATGAATGGAGTAATGATGTCTGTTTTTCTAAAATATATAACAGAAAACTAGAAAAAGCTCTTTATAACTAAATATGTTTATGTGCCATTGTTTAATTTTTCCAGCAAAATAATATGGAAAATTTTAGGTGGTTTAAAGTCAGTCATAGTGAATTAAAGGTACCATGACTGACTTTATTTAAACAAGCTATACAAAAGTTACAAATGCAATAAAGTTCACGTTCTTGAGGTTAAAATACATTTGTTTACATTTACGAATACCCCTGACGACTACTGGTGCCGATAGTCAAATTAAAGTAAAAATTATACCATCATAATTCTAAACGAAAATATAGTATTTTTCATCAAAAAAGTTACCCAGTTATTAAAAATGTCAAAACACCAGTGTTCGTCAGAGGTGACGAGCACTGGTAAAACGTGCAAAATATGCACCAGTAGTCGTCATACCATAAAAACCTTTATATTATGTCAAATTTTAAAAAGTTGCGCATAAATCGTATTCTGCATTTCCTAAGCACTACATACAATGCTTTATGAGCAATGTCAAATGCAGCAAACAACAAAATATATCAAGAAATGCATATCTATTCCCTTAATCATTTGCTTTACGTTGACTCAATTCAATTTTAATTTAACGTATACTTCCCTTATTTTGTTTCTCCCTACTCTTCCCCAATAGTTGAAATCGTACTTTTTATGTTATAAGAAGCAGAAGGCTTTGGAGAATCTTATGCGGGTAGATTCAAATTCATACAGGTTATAAAACGGTTATTTTAACACTTCTTTTAAGAGGGTGACGACTACTGGTGCAGATTTTAGGGGTGACGAGCACTGGTGTCTTTACCTTTTAAATAAGAACAAAGAGTACAAATGCAAACGAAGACTCTAAAAGTAAACAAAGGCTACAAATGTAAACAAAGACTCTTATGTAAACAAAGGCTACAAATGTAAACAAAGAACGCACATGTAAACAGGCATTTTATGTAAACAACCATTCTAAATGTAAACAAAGACTAAAAATGTAAAAAAAATACTACAAATGTAGACTTCAAATGTAAACAAAGACTACAAATGTAAACAAAGAACGCAAATGTAAACAACGGCTCTAAATCTAACAAAGACTAAAAATGTAAGAAAAAGACAACAAATGTAAACTCCAAATGTAAACAAAGACTAGAAATGTAAACAAAGACTACAAGTGTAAATAGACTCTACATGAAAACAAAGCTGCAAGTGTGAACACAGACTACAAATGTAAACAAAGACTCTAAATGTAAACAAAGGCTGCAAAAGCTAATAAAAGACTACAAATGTAAACAAAGACTCTAAATGTAAACAGACTCTAAATGTAAACAAAGACCACAAATGTAAACAGACTCTAAATGTAAACAAAGACTAAATCTAAAGAAATACTACAAATGTAAACACTCTAAATGTAAACAAAAACTTCAAATGTAAACAAACACTCTAAATATAAACAAACACTACAAATGTAAACAGACTCTAAACATAAACAAAGACTACAAGCATAAACAAAGACTACAAATGTACACAAAGAGCACAAATGTTAAGAGACTCAAAATGTAAACAAAGAATCTAAATGTAAACAAAGTCTCTAATAAAAGTAAACAAAGACTACAAATGTAAACAGACTCTAATTGTCAACAAAGAATACAAATTTAAACAAAGGCTCTAAATGTAAACAAAGATTACAAATGTAAACAGAGACTCTAAATGTAAATAAAGGCTCTAAATGTAAAGAGACTACAAATGTAAACAAAGACTACATATGTAAATAAAGACTCTTAATGTAAATAAAGAGTAAAGATGTAAACAGACTACAAATGTAAACAAAGACTCTAAATGAAAACAAAGGCTACAAATGTAAACAAAGAGTACAAATATAAAAAAGACTATAAATGTAAACAAAGACTCTAAATGTAGACAAAGACTACAAATAAAAAGAGACTGTAAATTTAAACATGGACTACAAATGTAAACAAAGACTTTAAATGGAAACAAAGAGTACAAACCTAAAGAAAGAATACAAACGTAAACAAAGACTCTAAGTGTAAACAAGGACTCTAAATAAAAGCAAAGACTCTAAATGTAAACAAAGACTGCAAATGTAAAAAAAGGCTCTAAATGTAAACACTCTAAATGTAAACAAAGACTCTAAATGTAAACAAAGACACTAAATGTAAACAAAAACTCTAGGTGTAAACAAAGACCCTAGGTGTAAACAAAGACTAAAATTGTTAAAAAAGACTCTAAATGTAAACAAAATCTAAAAATGTAAACGAAGTCTACAAATGTAAACACTCTAAATGTAAACAAAGACTGCAAATGTAAACAAAGACTCTAAATGTAAACAAAGGCTACAAATGTAAACAAAGAGTGCAAATGTTAAGATCCAAAATGTAAACAAAGTCTCTAAATATAAACAAAGAGTAAAAATGTAAACAAAGACAATAATGGTAAACAAAACTATAAGTATAAACAAAGACCCCAAATGTAAACAAAAACCACAAATGTAAACAGACTCTAAATGTAAACAAAAACTACAAATGTAAACAAAAACTCTAAATGTAATCAAAACTCTAAATGTAAACATAATCTGAATGTATACAAAGACTATAAATAAGAACAAAGAGTACAAATGCAAACGAAGACTCTAAAAGTAAACAAAGGCTACAAATGTAAACAAAGACTCTTATTTAAACAAAGGCTACAAATGTAAACAAAGAACGCACATGTAAACAGGCACTTTATGTAAAGAACGATTCTAAATGTAAACAAAGACTAAAAATGTAAAAAAAATACTACAAATGTAGACTTCAAATGTAAACAAAGACTACAAATGTAAACAAAGAACGCAAATGTAAACAATGGCTCTAAATCTAACAAAGACTAAAAATGTAAGAAAATACAACAAATGTAAACTCCAAATGTAAACAAAGACTAGAAATGTAAACAAAGACTACAAGTGTAAATAGACTCTACATGAAAACAAAGCTGCAAGTGTGAACAAAGACTACATATGTAAACAAAGACTCTAAATGTAAACAAAGGCTGCAAAAGCTAATAAAAGACTACAAATGTAAACAAAGACTACATATGTAAACAAAGACTCTTAATGTAAATAAAGAGTAAAGATGTAAACAGACTACAAATGTAAACAAAGACTCTAAATGAAAACAAAGGCTACAAATGTAAACAAAGAGTACAAATATAAAAAAGACTACAAATGTAAACAAAGACTCTAAATGTAGACAAAGACTACAAATAAAAAGAGACTGTAAATTTAAACATGGACTACAAATATAAACAAAGACTTTAAATGGAAACAAAGAGTACAAACCTAAACAAAGAATACAAACGTAAACAAAGACTCTAAGTGTAAACAAGGACTCTAAATAAAAGCAAAGACTCTAAATGTAAACAAAGACTGGAAATGTAAAAAAAGGCTCTAAATGTAAACACTCTAAATGTAAACAAATTCTCGAAATGTAAACAAAGACACTAAATGTAAACAAAAACTCTAGGAGTAAACAAAGACCCTAGGTGTAAACAAAGACTAAAATTGTTAACAAAGACTCTAAATGTAAACAAAATCTAAAAATGTAAACGAAATCTACAAATGTAAACACTCTAAATGTAAACAAAGACTGCAAATGTAAACAAAGACTCTAAATGTAAACAAAGGCTACAAATGTAAACAAAGAGCGCAAATGTTAAGATCCAAAATGTAAACAAAGACTCTAAATATAAACAAAGAGTACAAATGTAAACAAAGACAATAATGGTAAACAAAACTATAAGTATTGTTTGTTTTCGTTAGCTGTGACCCTGCTCACCTATGCGCATGCGTGAGGTCTGCATTGATTTTGTTAAAATAGGGTAGAAGCGTAGAAGATGAGAGAATGTTTACATTTTACGAGTGAGAGATAAGTTGCGGTTTCTTTTTTCTTTTTTTTTCTTTTCAGGACATTATTGAATTTTGAGGCGATACTTCTTCGTTATATTCGTATAAAGGCAAATTGCTGATTTTTCCCCCTTGTAATTTTTAAATAAGTGTAGAAGATCAGTTTTATTCTTCGATGCAAAATAAAATCCGTAAACTTAAAAGTAAATGCCTGTTTTCTTTCTTCTTCTTCTTTTTTTTTTTCAGTTAAAATTATTTTTATTTGCTTACTTGATCTCTAAATTCGTACTATATCTGTCATACCTGAACACTTGTTTCATGCACTGATTATAGTAGTAAATTAATTAAAAATGACTTAAATTAGGTAAAATTTACATAATTCATTAATAAAAGAAGAGAAAAAGAACAACGTTTACAGTAGACTTTACCTGTAGTAAAAGTAATATATTTTTTTCTTTTAAATTATACTGCTAAAATAAAAATACCATATTTTTGGATCTCTATTTTACAGAAATTTACAGAAAATCGTATTTAAATCAAATCATTAGATTTTTTTATCATGATTATTTTACTCCTTTTATTTTTCGCGCATATTGTCATATAAATTACATTAAATAAAATATTGTTAATTAAAATTAAAAATTAAACTTTAAATTCGCGTAAAAAGGTAAAATAAATATTGAAGACTCATAAAAAGAAAACGAACACGTGTAGAACGAAAAGCGCATTTGGCTAAGTGCCCATCTCATTCAACGCATCACCCCTTTTCCGAGTAGGATCGTTCCGCGAGAGGTAGACATGGTTTACGAAAACGGACAGTATAAACAAAGACCCTAAATGTAAACAAAGACCACAAATGTAAACAGACTCTAAATGTAAACAAAGACTAAATCTAAAGAAATACTACAAATGTAAACAAGGACTTCAAATGTAAACAAAGACTCTAAATGTAAACAAAGAATCTAAATGTAAACAGACTACAAATGTAAATAAAGTCTACAAACGTAAACAAAGACTCTAAAGGTTGACAAGGACTCTTAATGTAAACAAAGACTACAAATGTAAAAAAACTCTAAATGTAAAAAAAGAATAAAAATGGAAAAATGGAAATACCAAAGAAATAAATAAATACTAAAGTCAAAAGAAATACTACAAATGTAAACAAGGACTCTAAATGTAAACAAAGACCACAAATGTAAACAGACTCTAAATGTAAACAAAGACTAAATCTAAAGAAATACTACAAATGTAAACAAGGACTACAAATGTAAACAAAGACTCTATATGTAAACAAAGAATCTAAATGTAAATAGACTACAAATGTAAATAAAGTCTACAAACGTAAACGAAGACTCTAATCCTAAACAAATACTACAATTAAAACCACTCTAAATGTAAACAAAGACTACAAATGTAAACAAAGACTCTAAATGGAAACAAAAGTAAACAAATACAAACGTAAACAAAGATTCTAAATGTAAACTGGACTCTAAATGTAAAGAAAGACTACAAATGGAAACAAAGAGCGCAAATGTTAAGACACAAAATGTAAACAAAGAATCTAAATGTAAACAACGAGTACAAATGTAAACAAAGACAATAATGGTAAACAAAACTATAAGTATAAACAAAGACCCTAAATGTAAACAAAGACCACAAATGTAAACAGACTCTAAATGTAAACAAAGACTAAATCTAAAGAAATACTACAAATGTAAACAAGGACTTCAAATGTAAACAAAGACTCTAAATGTAAATAAAGAATCTAAATGTTAACAGACTACAAATGTAAATAAAGTCTACAAACGTAAACAAAGACTCTAAAGGTTGACAAGGACTCTTAATGTAAACAAAGACTACAAATGTAAAAAAACTCTAAATGTAAACAAAGAATAAAAATGTAAAAATAGAAATACTAAAGAAATAATGAAATACTAAAGTCTAAAGAAATACTACAAATGTAAACAAGGACTCTAAATGTAAACAAAGTCTACAAATGTATACAAAGACTACAAACGTAAACAAAGACTCTAAAGGTAAACAAGGACTCTAAATGTAAACAAAGACTCTAAATGTAAACAAAGACTGCAAATGTAAAAAAAGGCTCTAAATGTAAACACTCTAAAAGTAAACAAATTCTCGAAATGTAAACAAAGACACTAAATGTAAACAAAAACTCTAGGAGTAAACAAAGACCCTAGGTGTAAACAAAGACTAAAATTGTTAACAAAGACTCCAAATGTAAACAAAATCTAAAAATGTAAACGAAGTCTACAAATGTAAACACTCTAAATGTAAACATAGACTGCAAATGTAAGCAAAGACTCTTAATGTAAACAAAGGCTACAAATGTAAACAAAGAGCGCAAATGTTAAGATCCAAAATGTAAACAAAGACTCTAAATATAAACAAAGAGTACAAATGTAAACAAAGACAATAATGGTAAACAAAACTATAAGTATAAACAAAGACCCCAAATGTAAACAAAAACCACAAATGTAAACAGACTCTAAATGTAAACAAAGACTACAAATATAAACAAAATCTCTAAATGTAATCAAAACTCTAAATGTAAACATACTCTGAATGTATACAAAGACTATAAATAAAAACAAAGAGTACAAATGCAAACGAAGACTCTAAAAGTAAACAAAGGCTACAAATGTAAACAAAGAACGCACATGTAAACAGGCACTTTATGTAAACAACGGTTCTAAATGTAAACAAAGACTACAAATGTAAACAAAATCTACAAATGTAAACAGACTCTAAATGTAAACAGACTACAAATGTAAACAAAGAATCTAAATGAAAACATAGACTGTAAATGTAAACAAAGACTACAAATAAAAACAAACTGTAAACGTAAACAAAGACTCTGAATGGAAAGAAAGACTACAAATGTAAAAAAAGACTACAAGCGTAAACAAAGACTCTAAATGTAAACAAAGACTCGAAATGTAAACAAAGGCTGCGAATGTAAACAGAGGCTCTAAATGTAAACAATCTAAATGTAAACAATGACTATAAATGTAAACAAAGACTCTAAATGTAAACAAAGGCACTAAAGGGAAACAAACTATAAATGTAAACAAAGAGTACAAATGTAAAAAGAGATTCTAAATGAAACAAAGACTACTAATGTAAACAAAGACTCTAAATGTAAACAAAAACTCTAGGTTTCAACAAAGACTAAAAATGTAAACAAAAACTCTAAATGTAAACAAAGTCTACAAATGTAAACAAAGACTCTAAATGTAAACAAACACTACAAATGTAAACTGACTCTAAACATAAACAAAGACTACAAGTGTAAACAAAGACTACAAATGCACACAAAGAGCACAAATGTTAAGACTCAAAATGTAAAAAAGAATCTAAATGTAAACAAAGTCTCTAATAAAAGTAAACAAAGACTACAAATGTAAACAAACACTAATTGTCAACAAAGACTACAAATTTAAACAACGGCTCTAAATGTAAACAAGGACTCTAAATAAAAGCAAAGACTCTAAATGTAAACAAAGACTGCAAATGTAAAAAAAGGCTCTAAATGTAAACTCTCTAAATTTAAAAAAAGACTCTAAATGTAAACAAAGACACTAAATGTAAACAAAACTCTAGGTGTAAACAAAGACCCTAGGTGTAAACAAAGACTAAAATTGTTAACAAAGACTCTAAATGTAAACAAAATCTAAAAATGTAAACGAAGTCTACAAATGTAAACACTCTAAATGTAAACAAAGACTGCAAATGTAAACAAAGTGCGCAAATGTTAAGATCCAAAATGTAAACAAAGACTCTAAATATAAACAAAGAGTACAAATGTAAACAAAGACAATAATGGTAAACAAAACTATAAGTATAAACAAAGACCCCAAATGTAAACAAAAACCACAAATGTAAACAGACTCTAAATGTAAACAAAGACAACAAATGTAAACAAAAACTCTAAATGTAATCAAAACTCTAAATGTAAACATACTCTGAATGAATACAAAGACTATAAATAAGAACAAAGAGTACAAATGCAAACGAAGACTCTAAAAGTAAACAAAGGCTACAAATGTAAACAAAGACTCTTATGTAAACAAAGGCTACAAATGTAAACAAAGAACGCACATGTAAACAGGCACTTTATGTAAACAACGATTCTAAATGTAAACAAAGACTAAAAATGTAAAAAAGTACTACAAATGTAGACTTCAAATGTAAACAAAGACTACAAATGTAAACAAAGAACGCAAATGTAAACAACGGCTCTAAATCTAACAAAGACTAAAAATGTAAGAAAAAGACAACAAATGTAAACTCCAAATGTAAACAAAGACTAGAAATGTAAACAAAGACTACAAGTGTAAATAGACTCTACATGAAAACAAAGCTGCAAGTGTGAACAAAGAATACAAATGTAAACAAAGACTCTAAATGTAAACAAAGGATGCAAAAGCTAATAAAAGACTACAAATGTAAACAAAGACTCTTAAAGTAAAAATATACTACAAATGTAAACAAAGACTGCAAATGTAAACAGACTCTAAATGTAGACAAAAACTAAATCTAAAGAAATACTGCAAATGTAAAAAAGGACTACAAATGTAAACAAAGACTCTAAACTTAAACAAAGAATCTAAATGTAAACAGACCACAAATGTAAAAAAATTCGACAAACGTAAACAAAGATTCTAAAGGTAAACAAAGACTGCAAATGTAAAAAAACTCTAATTGTAAACAAAGAATAAAAATGTAAAAAAAGAAATACTAAAGAAATAAAGAAATACTAAAGTCTAAAGAAATACTACAAATGTAAACAAGGACTCTAAATGTAAACAAAGTCTACAAATGTATACAAAGACTACAAATGTAAACAGACTCAAAATGTAAACAAATACTACAAATAAAAAAACTCTAAATGTAAACAAAGACTACAAATGTAAACAAAGACTCTAAATCCAAACAAAAGTAAACAAAAGTAAACAAATACAAACGTAAACAAAGATTCTAAATGTAAACTGGACTCTAAATGTAAAGAAAGACCACAAATATAAACAAAGAGCGCAAATGTTAAGACACAAAATGTGAACAAAGACTCTAAATGTAAACAACGAGTACAAATGTAAACAAAGACAATAATGGTAAACAAAACTATAAGTATAAACAAAGACCCTAAATGTAAAGAAAGACCACAAATGTAAACAGACTCTAAATGTAAACAAAGACTAAATCTAAAGAAATACTTCAAATGTAAACAAGGACTTCAAATGTAAACAAAGGCTGCGAATGTAAACAGAGGCTCTAAATGTAAACAATCTAAATGTAAACAATGACTATAAATGTAAACAAAGACTCTAAATGTAAACAAAGGCACTAAAGGGAAACAAACTATAAATGTAAACAAAGACTACAAATGTAAAAAGAGATTCTAAATGAAACAAAGACTACTAATGTAAACAAAGACTCTAAATGTAAACAAAAACTCTAGGTTTCAACAAAGACTAAAAATGTAAACAAAAACTCTAAATGTAAACAAAGTCTACAAATGTAAACAAAGACTCTAAATGTAAACAAACACTACAAATGTAAACTGACTCTAAACATAAACAAAGACTACAAGTGTAAACAAAGACTACAAATGCACACAAAGAGCACAAATGTTAAGACTCAAAATGTAAAAAAGAATCTAAATGTAAACAAAGTCTCTAATAAAAGTAAACAAAGACTACAAATGTAAACAAACACTAATTGTCAACAAAGACTACAAATTTAAACAACGGCTCTAAATGTAAACAAGGACTCTAAATAAAAGCAAAGACTCTAAATGTAAACAAAGACTGCAAATGTAAAAAAAGGCTCTAAATGTAAACTCTCTAAATTTAAAAAAAGACTCTAAATGTAAACAAAGACACTAAATGTAAACAAAACTCTAGGTTAAACAAAGACCCTAGGTGTAAACAAAGACTAAAATTGTTAACAAAGACTCTAAATGTAAACAAAATCTAAAAATGTAAACGAAGTCTACAAATGTAAACACTCTAAATGTAAACAAAGACTGCAAATGTAAACAAAGAGCGCAAATGTTAAGATCCAAAATGTAAACAAAGACTCTAAATATAAACAAAGAGTACAAATGTAAACAAAGACAATAATGGTAAACAAAACTATAAGTATAAACAAAGACCCCAAATGTAAACAAAAACCACAAATGTAAACAGACTCTAAATGTAAACAAAGACAACAAATGTAAACAAAAACTCTAAATGTAATCAAAACTCTAAATGTAAACATACTCTGAATGAATACAAAGACTATAAATAAGAACAAAGAGTACAAATGCAAACGAAGACTCTAAAAGTAAACAAAGGCTACAAATGTAAACGAAGACTCTAAAAGTAAACAAAGGCTACAAATGTAAACAAAGAACGCACATGTAAACAGGCACTTTATGTAAACAACGGTTCTAAATGTAAACAAAGACTACAAATGTAAACAAAATCTACAAATGTAAACAGACTCTAAATGTAAACAGACTACAAATGTAAACAAAGAATCTAAATGAAAACATAGACTGTAAATGTAAACAAAGACTACAAATAAAAACAAACTGTAAACGTAAACAAAGACTCTGAATGGAAACAAAGACTACAAATGTAAAAAAAGACTACATGCGTAAACAAAGACTCTAAATGTAAACAAAGACTCGAAATGTAAACAAAGGCTGCGAATGTAAACAGAGGCTCTAAATGTAAACAATCTAAATGTAAACAATGACTATAAATGTAAACAAAGGTTCTAAATGCAAACAAAGGCACTAAAGGGAAACAAACTATAAATGTAAACAAAGACTACAAATGTAAAAAGAGATTCTAAATGAAACAATGACTACTAATGTAAACAAAGACTCTAAATGTAAAAAAAACTCTAGGTTTCAACAAAGACTAAAAATGTAAACAAAAACTCTAAATGTAAACAAAAACTCTAAATGTAAACAAAGTCTACAAATGTAAACTGACTCTAAACATAAACAAAGACTACAAGTGTAAACAAAGACTACAAATGCGCACAAAGAGCAAAAATGTTAAGACTCAAAATGTAAAAAAGAATCTAAATGTAAACAAAGTCTCTAATAAAAGTAAACAAAGACTACAAATGTAAACAGACACTAATTGTCAACAAAGACTACAAATTTAAACAACGGCTCTAAATGTAAACAAGGACTCTAAATAAAAGCAAAGACTCTAAATGTAAACAAAGACTGCAAATGTAAAAAAAGGCTCTAAATGTAAACTCTCTAAATTTAAAAAAAGACTAAATGTAAACAAAGACACTAAATGTAAACAAAACTCTAGGTGTAAACAAAGACCCTAGGTGTAAACAAAGACTAAAATTGTTAACAAAGACTCTAAATGTAAACAAAATCTAAAAATGTAAACGAAGTCTACAAATGTAAACACTCTAAATGTAAACAAAGACTGCAAATGTAAACAAAGACTCTAAATGTAAACAAAGGCTACAAATGTAAACAAAGAGCGCAAATGTTAAGATCCAAAATGTAAACAAAGACTCTAAATATAAACAAAGAGTACAAATGTAAACAAAGACAATAATGGTAAACAAAACTATAAGTATAAACAAAGACCCCAAATGTAAACAAAAACCACAAATGTAAACAGACTCTAAATGTAAACAAAGACTAAATCTAAAGAAATACTACAAATGTAAACAAGGACTTCAAATGTAAACAAAGACTCTAAATGTAAATAAAGAATCTAAATGTTAACAGACTACAAATGTAAATAAAGTCTACAAACGTAAACAAAGACTCTAAAGGTTGACAAGGACACTTAATGTAAACAAAAACTACAAATGTAAAAAAACTCTAAATGTAAACAAAGAATAAAAATGTAAAAATAGAAATACTAAAGAAATAATGAAATACTAAAGTCTAAAGAAATACTACAAATGTAAACAAGGACTCTAAATGTAAACAAAGTCTACAAATGTATACAAAGACTACAAACGTAAACAAAGACTCTAAAGGTAAACAAGGACTCTAAATGTAAACAAAGACTCTAAATGTAAACAAAGTCTCTAATAAAAGTAAACAAAGACTACAAATGTAAACAGACTCTAATTGTCAACAAAGAATACAAATTTAAACAAAGGCTCTAAATGTAAACAACGATTACAAATGTAAACAGAGACTCTAAATGTAAATAAAGGCTCTAAATGTAAAGAGACTACAAATGTAAACAAAGACTACATATGTAAACAAAGACTCTTAATGTAAATAAAGAGTAAAGATGTAAACAGACTACAAATGTAAACAAAGACTCTAAATGAAAACAAAGGCTACAAATGTAAACAAAGACTCTAAATGTAGACAAAGACTACAAATAAAAAGAGACTGTAAATTTAAACGTGGACTACAAATATAAACAAAGACTTTAAATGGAAACAAAGAGTACAAACCTAAACAAAGAATACAAACGTAAACAAAGACTCTAAGTGTAAACAAGGACTCTAAATAAAAGCAAAGACTCTAAATGTAAACAAAGACTGCAAATGTAAAAAAAGGCTCTAAATGTAAACACTCTAAATGTAAACAAATTCTCGAAATGTAAACAAAGACACTAAATGTAAACAAAAACTCTAGGAGTAAACAAAGACCCTAGGTGTAAACAAAGACTAAAATTGTTAACAAAGACTCCAAATGTAAACAAAATCTAAAAATGTAAACGAAGTCTACAAATGTAAACACTCTAAATGTAAACAAAGACTGCAAATGTAAGCAAAGACTCTTAATGTAAACAAAGGCTACAAATGTAAACAAAGAGCGCAAATGTTAAGATCCAAAATGTAAACAAAGACTCTAAATATAAACAAAGAGTACAAATGTAAACAAAGACAATAATGGTAAACAAAACTATAAGTATAAACAAAGACCCCAAATGTAAACAAAAACCACAAATGTAAACAGACTCTAAATGTAAACAAAGACTACAAATATAAACAAAATCTCTAAATGTAATCAAAACTCTAAATGTAAACATACTCTGAATGTATACAAAGACTATAAATAAAAACAAAGAGTACAAATGCAAACGAAGACTCTAAAAGTAAACAAAGGCTACAAATGTAAACAAAGAACGCACATGTAAACAGGCACTTTATGTAAACAACGGTTCTAAATGTAAACAAAGACTACAAATGTAAACAAAATCTACAAATGTAAACAGACTCTAAATGTAAACAGACTACAAATGTAAACAAAGAATCTAAATGAAAACATAGACTGTAAATGTAAACAAAGACTACAAATAAAAACAAACTGTAAACGTAAACAAAGACTCTGAATGGAAAGAAAGACTACAAATGTAAAAAAAGACTACAAGCGTAAACAAAGACTCTAAATGTAAACAAAGACTCGAAATGTAAACAAAGGCTGCGAATGTAAACAGAGGCTCTAAATGTAAACAATCTAAATGTAAACAATGACTATAAATGTAAACAAAGATTCTAAATGTAAACAAAGGCACTAAAAGGAAACAAACTATAAATGTAAACAAAGACTACAAATGTAAAAAGAGATTCTAAATGAAACAAAGACTACTAATGTAAACAAAGACTCTAAATGTAAACAAAAACTCTAGGTTTCAACAAAGACTAAAAATGTAAACAAAAACTCTAAATGTAAACAAAGGCTACAAATGTAAACTGACTCTAAACATAAACAAAGACTACAAGTGTAAACAAAGACTACAAATGCGCACAAAGAGCACAAATGTTAAGACTCAAAATGTAAAAAAGAATCTAAATGTAAACAAAGTCTCTAATAAAAGTAAACAAAGACTACAAATGTAAACAGACACTAATTGTCAACAAAGACTACAAATTTAAACAACGGCTCTAAATGTAAACAAGGACTCTAAATAAAAGCAAAGACTCTAAATGTAAACAAAGACTGCAAATGTAAAAAAAGGCTCTAAATGTAAACTCTCTAAATTTAAAAAAAGACTCTAAATGTAAACAAAGACACTAAATGTAAACAAAACTCTAGGTGTAAACAAAGACCCTAGGTGTAAACAAAGACTAAAATTGTTAACAAAGACTCTAAATGTAAACAAAATCTAAAAATGTAAACGAAGTCTACAAATGTAAACACTCTAAATGTAAACAAAGACTGCAAATGTAAACAAAGACTCTAAATGTAAACAAAGGCTACAAATGTAAACAAAGAGCGCAAATGTTAAGATCCAAAATGTAAACAAAGACTCTAAATATAAACAAAGAGTACAAATGTAAACAAAGACAATAATGGTAAACAAAACTATAAGTATAAACAAAGACCCCAAATGTAAACAAAAACCACAAATGTAAACAGACTCTAAATGTAAACAAAGACTAAATCTAAAGAAATACTACAAATGTAAACAAGGACCTCAAATGTAAACAGACTCTAAATGTAAATAAAGAATCTAAATGTTAACAGACTACAAATGTAAATAAAGTCTACAAACGTAAACAAAGACTCTAAAGGTTGACAAGGACTCTTAATGTAAACAAAAACTACAAATGTAAAAAAACTCTAAATGTAAACAAAGAACAAAAATGTAAAAATAGAAATACTAAAGAAATAATGAAATACTAAAGTCTAAAGATATACTACAAATGTAAACAAGGACTCTAAATGTAAACAAAGTCTACAAATGTATACAAAGACTACAAATGTAAACAAAGACTCTAAATGTAAACAAAGGCTACAAATGTAAACAAAGAGCGCAAATGTTAAGATCCAAAATGTAAACAAAGACTCTAAATATAATCAAAGAGTACAAATGTAAACAAAGACAATAATGGTAAACAAAACTATAAGTATAATCAAAGACCCCAAATGTAAGCAAAACCACAAATGTAAACAGACTCTAAATGTAAACAAAGACTACAAATGTAAACAAAACCTCTAAATGTAATCAAAACTCTAAGTGTATCCATACTCTAAATGTATACAAAGACTATAAATAAGAACGAAGAGAACAAATGCAAACAAAGACTCTTGTGTAAACAAAGGCTACAAACGTAAACAAAGACTCTAAAGGTTGACAAGGACTCTTAATGTAAACAAAGACTACAAATGTAAACAAAAACTCTAAATGTAAACAAAGTCTACAAATGTAAACACTCTAAATGTAAACAAAAACTTCAAATGTAAACAAACACTCTAAATATAAACAAAAACTACAAATGTAAACAGACTCTAAACATAAACAAAGACTACAAGCATAAACAAAGACTACAAATGTAAACAAAGAGCACAAATGTTAAGAGACTCAAAATGTAAACAAAGAATCTAAATGTAAACAAAGTCTCTAATAAAAGTAAACAAAGACTACAAATGTAAACAGACTCTAATTGTCAACAAAGAATACAAATTTAAACAAAGGCTCTAAATGTAAACAAAGATTACAAATGTAAACAGAGACTCTAAATGTAAATAAAGGCTCTAAATGTAAAGAGACTACAAATGTAAACAAAGACTACATATGTAAATAAAGACTCTTAATGTAAATAAAGGGTAAAGATGTAAACAGACTACAAATGTAAACAAAGACTCTAAATGAAAACAAAGGCTACAAATGTGAACAAAGAGTACAAATATAAAAAAGACTATAAATGTAAACAAAGACTCTAAATGTAGACAAAGACTACAAATAAAAAGAGACTGTAAATTTAAACATGGACTACAAATGTAAACAAAGACTTTAAATGGAAACAAAGAGTACAAACCTAAAGAAAGAATACAAACGTAAACAAAGACTCTAAGTGTAAACAAGGACTCTAAATAAAAGCAAAGACTCTAAATGTAAACAAAGACTGCAAATGTAAAAAAAGGCTCTAAATGTAAACTCTCTAAATGTAAACAAAGACTCTAAATGTAAACAAAGACACTAAATGTAAACAAAAACTCTAGGTGTAAACAAAGACCCTAGGTGTAAACAAAGACTCTAAATGTAAACAAAATCTAAAAATGTAAACGAAGTCTACAAATGTAAACACTCTAAATGTAAACAAAGACTGCAAATGTAAGCAAAGACTCTTAATGTAAACAAAGGCTACAAATGTAAACAAAGAGCACAAATGTTAAGATCCAAAATGTAAACAAAGACTCTAAATATAAACAAAGAGTACAAATGTAAACAAAGACAATAATGGTAAACAAAACTATAAGTATAAACAAAGACCCCAAATGTAAACAAAAACCACAAATGTAAACAGACTCTAAATGTAAACAAAGACTACAAATATAAACAAAATCTCTAAATGTAATCAAAACTCTAAATGTAAACATACTCTGAATGTATACAAAGACTATAAATAAAAACAAAGAGTACAAATGCAAACGAAGACTCTAAAAGTAAACAAAGGCTACAAATGTAAACAAAGAACGCACATGTAAACAGGCACTTTATGTAAACAACGGTTCTAAATGTAAACAAAGACTACAAATGTAAACAAAATCTACAAATGTAAACAGACTCTAAATGTAAACAGACTACAAATGTAAACAAAGAATCTAAATGAAAACATAGACTGTAAATGTAAACAAAGACTACAAATAAAAACAAACTGTAAACGTAAACAAAGACTCTGAATGGAAAGAAAGACTACAAATGTAAAAAAAGACTACAAGCGTAAACAAAGACTCTAAATGTAAACAAAGACTCGAAATGTAAACAAAGGCTGCGAATGTAAACAGAGGCTCTAAATGTAAACAATCTAAATGTAAACAATGACTATAAATGTAAACAAAGATTCTAAATGTAAACAAAGGCACTAAAAGGAAACAAACTATAAATGTAAACAAAGACTACAAATGTAAAAAGAGATTCTAAATGAAACAAAGACTACTAATGTAAACAAAGACTCTAAATGTAAACAAAAACTCTAGGTTTCAACAAAGACTAAAAATGTAAACAAAAACTCTAAATGTAAACAAAGGCTACAAATGTAAACTGACTCTAAACATAAACAAAGACTACAAGTGTAAACAAAGACTACAAATGCGCACAAAGAGCACAAATGTTAAGACTCAAAATGTAAAAAAGAATCTAAATGTAAACAAAGTCTCTAATAAAAGTAAACAAAGACAACAAATGTAAACAGACACTAATTGTCAACAAAGACTACAAATTTAAACAACGGCTCTAAATGTAAACAAGGACTCTAAATAAAAGCAAAGACTCTAAATGTAAACAAAGACTGCAAATGTAAAAAAAGGCTCTAAATGTAAACTCTCTAAATTTAAAAAAAGACTCTAAATGTAAACAAAGACACTAAATGTAAACAAAACTCTAGGTGTAAACAAAGACCCTAGGTGTAAACAAAGACTAAAATTGTTAACAAAGACTCTAAATGTAAACAAAATCTAAAAATGTAAACGAAGTCTACAAATGTAAACACTCTAAATGTAAACAAAGACTGCAAATGTAAACAAAGACTCTAAATGTAAACAAAGGCTACAAATGTAAACAAAGAGCGCAAATGTTAAGATCCAAAATGTAAACAAAGACTCTAAATATAAACAAAGAGTACAAATGTAAACAAAGACAATAATGGTAAACAAAACTATAAGTATAAACAAAGACCCCAAATGTAAACAAAAACCACAAATGTAAACAGACTCTAAATGTAAACAAAGACTAAATCTAAAGAAATACTACAAATGTAAACAAGGACCTCAAATGTAAACAGACTCTAAATGTAAATAAAGAATCTAAATGTTAACAGACTACAAATGTAAATAAAGTCTACAAACGTAAACAAAGACTCTAAAGGTTGACAAGGACTCTTAATGTAAACAAAAACTACAAATGTAAAAAAACTCTAAATGTAAACAAAGAACAAAAATGTAAAAATAGAAATACTAAAGAAATAATGAAATACTAAAGTCTAAAGATATACTACAAATGTAAACAAGGACTCTAAATGTAAACAAAGTCTACAAATGTATACAAAGACTACAAATGTAAACAAAGACTCTAAATGTAAACAAAGGCTACAAATGTAAACAAAGAGCGCAAATGTTAAGATCCAAAATGTAAACAAAGACTCTAAATATAATCAAAGAGTACAAATGTAAACAAAGACAATAATGGTAAACAAAACTATAAGTATAATCAAAGACCCCAAATGTAAGCAAAACCACAAATGTAAACAGACTCTAAATGTAAACAAAGACTACAAATGTAAACAAAACCTCTAAATGTAATCAAAACTCTAAGTGTATCCATACTCTAAATGTATACAAAGACTATAAATAAGAACGAAGAGAACAAATGCAAACAAAGACTCTTGTGTAAACAAAGGCTACAAACGTAAACAAAGACTCTAAAGGTTGACAAGGACTCTTAATGTAAACAAAGACTACAAATGTAAACAAAAACTCTAAATGTAAACAAAGTCTACAAATGTAAACACTCTAAATGTAAACAAAAACTTCAAATGTAAACAAACACTCTAAATATAAACAAACACTACAAATGTAAACAGACTCTAAACATAAACAAAGACTACAAATGTAAACACTCTAAATGTAAACAAAAACTTCAAATGTAAACAAACACTCTAAATATAAACAAACACTACAAATGTAAACAGACTCTAAACATAAACAAAGACTACAAGCATAAACAAAGACTACAAATGTAAACAAAGAGCACAAATGTTAAGAGACTCAAAATGTAAACAAAGAATCTAAATGTAAACAAAGTCTCTAATAAAAGTAAACAAAGACTACAAATGTAAACAGACTCTAATTGTCAACAAAGAATACAAATTTAAACAAAGGCTCTAAATGTAAACAAAGATTACAAATGTAAACAGAGACTCTAAATGTAAATAAAGGCTCTAAATGTAAAGAGACTACAAATGTAAACAAAGACTACATATGTAAATAAAGACTCTTAATGTAAATAAAGGGTAAAGATGTAAACAGACTACAAATGTAAACAAAGACTCTAAATGAAAACAAAGGCTACAAATGTGAACAAAGAGTACAAATATAAAAAAGACTATAAATGTAAACAAAGACTCTAAATGTAGACAAAGACTACAAATAAAAAGAGACTGTAAATTTAAACATGGACTACAAATGTAAACAAAGACTTTAAATGGAAACAAAGAGTACAAACCTAAAGAAAGAATACAAACGTAAACAAAGACTCTAAGTGTAAACAAGGACTCTAAATAAAAGCAAAGACTCTAAATGTAAACAAAGACTGCAAATGTAAAAAAAGGCTCTAAATGTAAACTCTCTAAATGTAAACAAAGACTCTAAATGTAAACAAAGACACTAAATGTAAACAAAAACTCTAGGTGTAAACAAAGACCCTAGGTGTAAACAAAGACTCTAAATGTAAACAAAATCTAAAAATGTAAACGAAGTCTACAAATGTAAACACTCTAAATGTAAACAAAGACTGCAAATGTAAACAAAGACTCTAAATGTAAACAAAGGCTACAAATGTAAACAAAGAGCGCAAATGTTAAGATCCAAAATGTAAACAAAGACTCTAAATATAAACAAAGAGTACAAATGTAAACAAAGACAATAATGGTAAACAAAACTATAAGTATAATCAAAGACCCTAAATGTAAACAAAGACCACAAATGTAAACAGACTCTAAATGTAAACAAAGACTAAATCTAAAGAAATACTACATATGTAAACAAGGACTTCAAATGTAAACAAAGACTCTAAATGTAAACAAAGAATATAAATGTAAACAGACTACAAATATAAATAAAGTCTACAAACGTAAACAAAGACTCTAAAGGTTGAAAAGGACTCTTAATGTAAACAAAGACTACAAATGTAAAAAAACTCTAAATGTAAACAAAGAATAAAAATGTAAAAATAGAAATACCAAAGAAATAAAGAAATACTAAAGTCTAAAGAAATACTACAAATGTAAACAGACACTAATTGTCAACAAAGACTACAAATTTAAACAACGGCTCTAAATGTAAACAAGGACTCTAAATAAAAGCAAAGACTCTAAATGCAAACAAAGACTGCAAATGTAAAAAAAGGCTCTAAATGTAAACACTCTAAATTTAAAGAAAGACTCTAAATGTAAACAAAGACACTAAATGTAAACAAAACTCTAGGTGTAAACAAAGACCCTAGGTGTAAACAAAGTCTAAAATTGTTAACAAAGACTCTAAATGTAAACAAAATCTAAAAATGTAAACGAAGTCTACAAATGTAAACACTCTAAATGTAAACAAAGGCTGCAAATGTAAACAAAGACTCTAAATGTAAACAAAGGCTACAAATGTAAACAAAGAGCGCAAATGTTAAGATCCAAAATGTAAACAAAGACTCTAAATATAAACAAAGTGTACAAATGTAAACAAAGACAATAATGGTAAACAAAACTATAAGTATAAACAAAGACCCCAAATGTAAACAAAAACCCCAAATGTAAACAGACTCTAAATGTAAACAAAGACTACAAATGTAAACAAAACCTCTAAATGTAATCAAAACTCTAAGTGTATCCATACTCTAAATGTATACAAAGACTATAAATAAGAACGAAGAGAACAAATGCAAACAGACTCTTGTGTAAACAAAGGCTACAAACGTAAACAAAGACTCTAAAGGTTGACAAGGACTCTTAATGTAAACAAAGACTACAAATGTAAACAAAAACTCTAAATGTAAACAAAGTCTACAAATGTAAACACTCTAAATGTAAACAAAAACTTCAAATGTAAACAAACACTCTAAATATAAACAAACACTACAAATGTAAACAGACTCTAAACATAAAGAAAGACTACAAGCATAAACAAAGACTACAAATGTACACAAAGAGCAGAAATGTTAAGAGACTCAAAATCTAAACAAAGAATCTAAATGTAAACAAAGTCTCTAATAAAAGTAAACAAAGACTACAAATGTAAACAGACTCTAATTGTCAACAAAGAATACAAATTTAAACAAAGGCTCTAAATGTAAACAAAGATTACAAATGTAAACAGAGACTCTAAATGTAAATAAAGGCTCTAAATGTAAAGAGACTACAAATGTAAACAAAGACTACATATGTAAATAAAGACTCTTAATGTAAATAAAGAGTAAAGATGTAAACAGACTACAAATGTAAACAAAGACTCTAAATGAAAACAAAGGCTACAAATGTAAACAAAGAGTACAAATATAAAAAAGACTATAAATGTAAACAAAGACTCTAAATGTAGACAAAGACTACAAATAAAAAGAGACTGTAAATTTAAACATGGACTACAAATGTAAACAAAGACTTTAAATGGAAACAAAGAGTACAAACCTAAAGAAAGAATACAAACGTAAACAAAGACTCTAAGTGTAAACAAGGACTCTAAATAAAAGCAAAGACTCTAAATGTAAACAAAGACTGCAAATGTAAAATAAGGCTCTAAATGTAAACACTCTAAATGTAAACAAAGACTCTAAATGTAAACAAAGACACTAAATGTAAACAAAAACTCTAGGTGTAAACAAAGACCCTAGGTGTAAACAAAGACTAAAATTGTTAAAAAAGACTCTAAATGTAAACAAAATCTAAAAATGTAAACGAAGTCTACAAATGTAAACACTCTAAATGTAAACAAAGACTGCAAATGTAAACAAAGACTCTAAATGTAAACAAAGGCTACAAATGTAAACAAAGAGTGCAAATGTTAAGATCCAAAATGTAAACAAAGACTCTAAATATAAACAAAGAGTACAAATGTAAACAAAGACAATAATGGTAAACAAAACTATAAGTATAAACAAAGACCCCAAATGTAAACAAAAACCACAAATGTAAACAGACTCTAAATGTAAACAAAGACTACAAATGTAAACAAAAACTCTAAATGTAATCAAAACTCTAAATGTAAACATACTCTGAATGTATACAAAGACTATAAATAAGAACAAAGAGTACAAATGCAAACGAAGACTCTAAAAGTAAACAAAGGCTACAAATGTTAACAAAGACTCTTATGTAAACAAAGGCTACAAATGTAAACAAAGAACGCACATGTAAACAGGCACTTTATGTAAAGAACGATTCTAAATGTAAACAAAGACTAAAAATGTAAAAAAAATACTACAAATGTAGACTTCAAATGTAAACAAAGACTACAAATGTAAACAAAGAACGCAAATGTAAACAACGGCTCTAAATCTAACAAAGACTAAAAATGTAAGAAAAAGACAACAAATGTAAACTCCAAATGTAAACAAAGACTAGAAATGTAAACAAAGACTACAAGTGTAAAAAGACTCTACATGAAAACAAAGCTGCAAGTGTGAACAAAGACTGCATATGTAAACAAAGACTCTAAATGTAAACAAAGGCTGCAAAAGCTAATAAAAGACTACAAATGTAAACAAAGACTCTAAAAGTCAAAATATACTACAAATGTAAACAAAGACTGCAAATGTAAACAGACTCTAAATGTAGACAAAAACTAAATCTAAAGAAATACTGCAAATGTAAACAAGGACTACAAATGTAAACAAAGACTCTAAACTTAAACAAAGAATCTAAATGTAAACAGACCACAAATGTAAAAAAATTCTACAAACGTAAACAAAGACTCTAAAGGTAAACAAAGACTGCAAATGTAAAAAAACTCTAATTGTAAACAAAGAATAAAAATGTAAAAAAAGAAATACTAAAGAAATAAAGAAATACTAAAGTCTAAAGAAATACTACAAATATAAACAAGGACTCTAAATGTAAACAAAGTCTACAAATGTATACAAAGACTACAAATGTAAACAGACTCTAAATGTAAACAAAGACTAAATCTAAAGAAATACTTCAAATGTAAACAAGGACTTCAAATGTAAACAAAGACTCTAAATGTAAACAAAGATTCTAAAAGTAAACAGACTAGAAATGTAAATAAAGTCTACAAACGTAAACAAAGACTCTAAAGGTTGACAAGGACTCTTAATGTAAACAAAGACTACAAATGTAAAAAAACTCTAAATGTAAACAAAGAATAAAAATGTAAAAATAGAAATACCAAAGAAATAAAGAAATACTAAAGTCTAAAGAAATACTACAAATGTAAACAAGGACTCTAAATGTAAACAAAGACCACAAATGTAAACAGACTCTAAATGTAAACAAAGACTAAATCTAAAGAAATACTACAAATGTAAACAAGGACTACAAATGTAAACAAAGACTCTATATGTAAGCAAAGAATCTAAATGTAAACAGACTACAAATGTAAATAAAGTCTACAAACGTAAACGAAGACTCTAAAGGTTGACAAGGACTCTTAATGTAAACAAAGACTACAAATGTAAACAAAAACTCTAAATGTAAACAAAAACTCTAAATGTAAACAAAGACACTAAATGTAAACAAAACTCTAGGTGTAAACAAAGACCCTAGGTGTAAACAAAGTCTAAAATTGTTAACAAAGACTCTAAATGTAAACAAAATCTAAAAATGTAAACGAAGTCTACAAATGTAAACACTCTAAATGTAAACAAAGGCTGCAAATGTAAACAAAGACTCTAAATGTAAACAAAGGCTACAAATGTAAACAAAGAGCGCAAATGTTAAGATCCAAAATGTAAACAAAGACTCTAAATATAAACAAAGTGTACAAATGTAAACAAAGACAATAATGGTAAACAAAACTATAAGTATAAACAAAGACCCCAAATGTAAACAAAAACCACAAATGTAAACAGACTCTAAATGTAAACAAAGACTACAAATGTAAACAAAACCTCTAAATGTAATCAAAACTCTAAGTGTATCCATACTCTAAATGTATACAAAGACTATAAATAAGAACGAAGAGAACAAATGCAAACAGACTCTTGTGTAAACAAAGGCTACAAACGTAAACAAAGACTCTAAAGGTTGACAAGGACTCTTAATGTAAACAAAGACTACAAATGTAAACAAAAACTCTAAATGTAAACAAAGTCTACAAATGTAAACACTCTAAATGTAAACAAAAACTTCAAATGTAAACAAACACTCTAAATATAAACAAACACTACAAATGTAAACAGACTCTAAACATAAAGAAAGACTACAAGCATAAACAAAGACTACAAATGTACACAAAGAGCAGAAATGTTAAGAGACTCAAAATCTAAACAAAGAATCTAAATGTAAACAAAGTCTCTAATAAAAGTAAACAAAGACTACAAATGTAAACAGACTCTAATTGTCAACAAAGAATACAAATTTAAACAAAGGCTCTAAATGTAAACAAAGATTACAAATGTAAACAGAGACTCTAAATGTAAATAAAGGCTCTAAATGTAAAGAGACTACAAATGTAAACAAAGACTACATATGTAAATAAAGACTCTTAATGTAAATAAAGAGTAAAGATGTAAACAGACTACAAATGTAAACAAAGACTCTAAATGAAAACAAAGGCTACAAATGTAAACAAAGAGTACAAATATAAAAAAGACTATAAATGTAAACAAAGACTCTAAATGTAGACAAAGACTACAAATAAAAAGAGACTGTAAATTTAAACATGGACTACAAATGTAAACAAAGACTTTAAATGGAAACAAAGAGTACAAACCTAAAGAAAGAATACAAACGTAAACAAAGACTCTAAGTGTAAACAAGGACTCTAAATAAAAGCAAAGACTCTAAATGTAAACAAAGACTGCAAATGTAAAATAAGGCTCTAAATGTAAACACTCTAAATGTAAACAAAGACTCTAAATGTAAACAAAGACACTAAATGTAAACAAAAACTCTAGGTGTAAACAAAGACCCTAGGTGTAAACAAAGACTAAAATTGTTAAAAAAGACTCTAAATGTAAACAAAATCTAAAAATGTAAACGAAGTCTACAAATGTAAACACTCTAAATGTAAACAAAGACTGCAAATGTAAACAAAGACTCTAAATGTAAACAAAGGCTACAAATGTAAACAAAGAGTGCAAATGTTAAGATCCAAAATGTAAACAAAGACTCTAAATATAAACAAAGAGTACAAATGTAAACAAAGACAATAATGGTAAACAAAACTATAAGTATAAACAAAGACCCCAAATGTAAACAAAAACCACAAATGTAAACAGACTCTAAATGTAAACAAAGACTACAAATGTAAACAAAAACTCTAAATGTAATCAAAACTCTAAATGTAAACATACTCTGAATGTATACAAAGACTATAAATAAGAACAAAGAGTACAAATGCAAACGAAGACTCTAAAAGTAAACAAAGGCTACAAATGTTAACAAAGACTCTTATGTAAACAAAGGCTACAAATGTAAACAAAGAACGCACATGTAAACAGGCACTTTATGTAAAGAACGATTCTAAATGTAAACAAAGACTAAAAATGTAAAAAAAATACTACAAATGTAGACTTCAAATGTAAACAAAGACTACAAATGTAAACAAAGAACGCAAATGTAAACAACGGCTCTAAATCTAACAAAGACTAAAAATGTAAGAAAAAGACAACAAATGTAAACTCCAAATGTAAACAAAGACTAGAAATGTAAACAAAGACTACAAGTGTAAAAAGACTCTACATGAAAACAAAGCTGCAAGTGTGAACAAAGACTGCATATGTAAACAAAGACTCTAAATGTAAACAAAGGCTGCAAAAGCTAATAAAAGACTACAAATGTAAACAAAGACTCTAAAAGTCAAAATATACTACAAATGTAAACAAAGACTGCAAATGTAAACAGACTCTAAATGTAGACAAAAACTAAATCTAAAGAAATACTGCAAATGTAAACAAGGACTACAAATGTAAACAAAGACTCTAAACTTAAACAAAGAATCTAAATGTAAACAGACCACAAATGTAAAAAAATTCTACAAACGTAAACAAAGACTCTAAAGGTAAACAAAGACTGCAAATGTAAAAAAACTCTAATTGTAAACAAAGAATAAAAATGTAAAAAAAGAAATACTAAAGAAATAAAGAAATACTAAAGTCTAAAGAAATACTACAAATATAAACAAGGACTCTAAATGTAAACAAAGTCTACAAATGTATACAAAGACTACAAATGTAAACAGACTCTAAATGTAAACAAAGACTAAATCTAAAGAAATACTTCAAATGTAAACAAGGACTTCAAATGTAAACAAAGACTCTAAATGTAAACAAAGATTCTAAAAGTAAACAGACTAGAAATGTAAATAAAGTCTACAAACGTAAACAAAGACTCTAAAGGTTGACAAGGACTCTTAATGTAAACAAAGACTACAAATGTAAAAAAACTCTAAATGTAAACAAAGAATAAAAATGTAAAAATAGAAATACCAAAGAAATAAAGAAATACTAAAGTCTAAAGAAATACTACAAATGTAAACAAGGACTCTAAATGTAAACAAAGACCACAAATGTAAACAGACTCTAAATGTAAACAAAGACTAAATCTAAAGAAATACTACAAATGTAAACAAGGACTACAAATGTAAACAAAGACTCTATATGTAAGCAAAGAATCTAAATGTAAACAGACTACAAATGTAAATAAAGTCTACAAACGTAAACGAAGACTCTAAAGGTTGACAAGGACTCTTAATGTAAACAAAGACTACAAATGTAAACAAAAACTCTAAATGTAAACAAAAACTCTAAATGTAAACAAAGTCTACAAATGTAAACAATCTAAATGTAAACAAAAACTTCAAATGTAAACAAACACTCTAAATGTAAACAAACACTACAAATGTAAACAGAATTGTCAACAAAGAATACAAATTTAAACAAAGGCTCTAAATGTAAACAAAGATTACAAATGTAAACAGAGACTCTAAATGTAAATAAAGGCTCTAAATGTAAAGAGACTACAAATGTAAACAAAGACTACATATGTAAATAAAGACTCTTAATGTAAATAAAGAGTAAAGATGTAAACAGACTACAAATGTAAACAAAGACTCTAAATGAAAACAAAGGCTACAAATGTAAACAAAGAGTACAAATATAAAAAAGACTATAAATGTAAACAAAGACTCTAAATGTAGACAAAGACTACAAATAAAAAGAGACTGTAAATTTAAACATGGACTACAAATGTAAACAAAGTGTACAAATTTAAACAGGCACTGAATGTAAATAAAAGCTATAAACGTAAACAAAGACTACAAATGTAAACAAAGACTACAAATATAAACAAAGACTTTAAATGGAAACAAAGAGTACAAACCTAAAGAAAGAATACAAACGTAAACAAAGACTCTAAGTGTAATAAAGGACTCTAAATAAAAGCAAAGACTCTAAATGTAAACAAAGACTGCAAATGTAAAAAAAGGCTCTAAATGTAAACACTCTAAATGTAAACAAAGACTCTAAATGTAAACAAAGACACTAAATGTAAACAAAAACTCTAGGTGTAAACAAAGACTAAAATTGTTAAAAAAGACTCTAAATGAAAACAAAATCTAAAAATGTAAACGAAGTCTACAAATGTAAACACTCTAAATGTAAACAAAGACTGCAAATGTAAACAAAGACTCTAAATGTAAACAAAGGCTACAAATGTAAACAAAGAGCGCAAATGTTAAGATCCAAAATGTAAACAAAGACTCTAAATATAAACAAAGAGTACAAATGTAAACAAAGACCACAAATTTAAACAGACTCTAAATGTAAACAAAGACTAAATCTAAAGAAATACTACAAATGTAAACAAGGACTTCAAATGTAAACAAAGACTCTAAATGTAAACAAAGAATCTAAATGTAAACAGACTACAAATGTAAATAAAGTCTACAAACGTAAACAAAGACTCTAAAGGTTGACAAGGACTCTTAATGTAAACAAAGACTACAAATGTAAAAATAGAAATACCAAAGAAATAAAGAAATACTAAAGTCTAAAGAAATACTACAAATGTAAACAAGGACTCTAAATGTAAACAAAGACCACAAATGTAAACAGACTCTAAATGTAAACAAAGACTAAATCTAAAGAAATACTACAAATGTAAACAAGGACTACAAATGTAAACAAAGACTCTATATGTAAACAAAGAATCTAAATGTAAACAGACTACAAATGTAAATAAAGTCTACAAACGTAAACGAAGACTCTAATCCTAAACAAATACTACAATTAAAACCACTCTAAATGTAAACAAAGACTACAAATGTAAACAAAGACTCTAAATGGAAACAAAAGTAAACAAATACAAACGTAAACAAAGATTCTAAATGTAAACTGGACTCTAAATGTAAAGAAAGACTACAAATGGAAACAAAGAGCGCAAATGTTAAGACACAAAATGTAAACAAAGAATCTAAATGTAAACAACGAGTACAAATGTAAACAAAGACAATAATGGTAAACAAAACTATAAGTATAAACAAAGACCCTAAATGTAAACAAAGACCACAAATGTAAACAGACTCTAAATGTAAACAAAGACTAAATCTAAAGAAATACTACAAATGTAAACAAGGACTTCAAATGTAAACAAAGACTCTAAATGTAAACAAAGAATCTAAATGTAAACAGACTACAAATGTAAATAAAGTCTACAAACGTAAACAAAGACTCTAAAGGTTGACAAGGACTCTTAATGTAAACAAAGACTACAAATGTAAAAAAACTCTAAATGTAAACAAAGAATAAAAATGTAAAAATAGAAATACTAAAGAAATAATGAAATACTAAAGTCTAAAGAAATACTACAAATGTAAACAAGGACTCTAAATGTAAAGAAAGTCTACAAATGTATACAAAGACTACAAACGTAAACAAAGACTCTAAAGGTAAACAAGGACTCTAAATGTAAACAAAGACTCTAAATGTAAACAAAGTCTCTAATAAAAGTAAACAAAGACTACAAATGTAAACAGACTCTAATTGTCAACAAAGAATACAAATTTAAACAAAGGCTCTAAATGTAAACAACGATTACAAATGTAAACAGAGACTCTAAATGTAAAGAGACTACAAATGTAAACAAAGACTACATATGTAAACAAAGACTCTTAATGTAAATAAAGAGTAAAGATGTAAACAGACTACAAATGTAAACAAAGACTCTAAATGAAAACAAAGGCTACAAATGTAAACAAAGAGTACAAATATAAAAAAGACTACAAATGTAAACAAAGACTCTAAATGTAGACAAAGACTACAAATAAAAAGAGACTGTAAATTTAAACATGGACTACAAATATAAACAAAGACTTTAAATGGAAACAAAGAGTACAAACCTAAACAAAGAATACAAACGTAAACAAAGACTCTAAGTGTAAACAAGGACTCTAAATAAAAGCAAAGACTCTAAATGTAAACAAAGACTGCAAATGTAAAAAAATTCTCTAAATGTAAACACTCTAAATGTAAACAAATTCTCGAAATGTAAACAAAGACACTAAATGTAAACAAAAACTCTAGGAGTAAACAAAGACCCTAGGTGTAAACAAAGACTAAAATTGTTAACAAAGACTCTAAATGTAAACAAAATCTAAAAATGTAAACCAAGTCAACAGATGTAAACACTCTAAATGTAAACAAAGACTGCAAATGTAAACAAAGACTCTTAATGTAAACAAAGGCTACAAATGTAAACAAAGAGCGCAAATGTTAAGATCCAAAATGTAAACAAAGAATTTAAATATAAACAAAGAGTACAAATGTAAACAAAGACAATAATGGTAAACAAAACTATAAGTATAAACAAAGACCCCAAATGTAAACAAAAACCACAAATGTAAACAGAATCTAAATGTAAACAAAGACTACAAATGTAAACAAAATCTCTAAATGTAATCAAAACTCTAAATGTAAACATACTCTGAATGTATGACAAATAAATATAATAAATACTCTGAATGTATACAAAGACTATAAATAAAAACAAAGAGTACAAATGCAAACGAAGACTCTAAAAGTAAACAAAGGCTACAAATGTAAACTAAGAACGCACATGTAAACAGGCACTTTATGTAAACAACGGTTCTAAATGTAAACAAAGACTACAAATGTAAACAAAATCTACAAATGTAAACAGACTCTAAATGTAAACAGACTACAAATGTAAACAAAGAATCTAAATGAAAACATAGACTGTAAATGTAAACAAAGACTACAAATAAAAACAAACTGTAAACGTAAACAAAGACTCTGAATGGAAAGAAAGACTACAAATGTAAAAAAAGACTACAAGCGTAAACAAAGACTCTAAATGTAAACAAAGACTCGAAATGTAAACAAAGGCTGCGAATGTAAACAGAGGCTCTAAATGTAAACAATCTAAATGTAAACAATGACTATAAATGTAAACAAAGACTCTAAATGTAAACAAAGGCACTAAAGGGAAACAAACAATAAATGTAAACAAAGACTACAAATGTAAAAAGAGATTCTAAATGAAACAAAGACTACTAATGTAAACAAAGACTCTAAATGTAAACAAGAACTCTAGGTTTCAACAAAGACTAAAAATGTAAACAAAAACTCTAAATGTAAACAAAGTCTACAAATGTAAACAAAGACTCTAAATGTAAACAAACACTACAAATGTAAACTGACTCTAAACATAAACAAAGACTACAAGTGTAAACAAAGACTACAAATGCACACAAAGAGCACAAATGTTAAAACTCAAAATGTAAAAAAGAATCTAAATGTAAACAAAGTCTCTAATAAAAGTAAACAAAGACTACAAATGTAAACAGACACTAATTGTCAACAAAGATTACAAATTTAAACAACGGCTCTAAATGTAAACAAGGACTGCTAATGTAAAAAAAGGCTCTAAATGTAAACACTCTAAATTTAAAGAAAGACTCTAAATGTAAACAAAGACACTAAATGTAAACAAAGCTCTAGGTGTAAACAAAGACCCTAAGTGTAAACAAAGACTAAAATTGTTAACAAAGACTCTAAATGTAAACAAAATCTAAAAATGTAAACGAAGTCTACAAATGTAATCACTCTAAATGTAAACAAAGACTGCAAATGTAAACAAAGACTCTAAATGTAAACAAAGGCTACAAATGTAAACAAAGAGCGCAAATGTTAAGATCCAAAATGTAAACAAAGACTCTAAATATAAACAAAGAGTACAAATGTAAACAAAGACAATAATTGTAAACAAAACTATAAGTATAATCAAAGACCCCAAATGTAAGCAAAACCACAAATGTAAACAGACTCTAAATGTAAACAAAGACTACAAATGTAAACAAAACCTCTAAATGTAATCAAAACTCTAAGTGTATCCATACTCTAAATGTATACAAAGACTATAAATAAGAACGAAGAGAACAAATGCAAACAAAGACTCTTGTGTAAACAAAGGCTACAAACGTAAACAAAGACTCTAAAGGTTGACAAGGACTCTTAATGTAAACAAAGACTACAAATGTAAACAAAAACTCTAAATGTAAACAAAGTCTACAAATGTAAACACTCTAAATGTAAACAAAAATTTCAAATGTAAACAAACACTCTAAATATAAACAAACACTACAAATGTAAACAGACTCTAAACATAAACAAAGACTACAAGCATAAACAAAGATTACAAATGTACACAAAGAGAACAAATGTTAAGAGACTCAAAATGTAAACAAAGAATCTAAATGTAAACAAAGTCTCTAATAAAAGTAAACAAAGACTACAAATGTAAACAGACTCTAATTGTGAACAAAGAATACAAATTTAAACAAAGGCTCTAAATGTAAACAAAGATTACAAATGTAAATAGAGACTCTAAATGTAAATAAAGGCTCTAAATGTAAAGAGACTACAAATGTAAACAAAGACTACATATGTAAATAAAGACTCTTAATGTCAATAAAGAGTAAAGATGTAAACAGACTACAAATGTAAACAAAGACTCTAAATGAAAACAAAGGCTACAAATGTAAACAAAGAGTACAAATATAAAAAAGATTATAAATGTAAACAAAGACTCTAAATGTAGACAAAGACTACAAATAAAAAGAGACTGTAAATTTAAACATGGACTACAAATGTAAACAAAGACTTTAAATGGAAACAAAGAGTACAAACCTAAAGAAAGAATACAAACGTAAACAAAGACTCTAAGTGTAAACAAGGACTCTAAATAAAAGCAAAGACTCTAAATGTAAACAAAGACTGCAAATGTAAAAAAAGGCTCTAAATGTAAACACTCTAAATGTAAACAAAGACTCTAAATGTAAACAAAGACACTAAATGTAAACAAAAACTCTAGGTGTAAACAAAGACCCTAGGTGTAAACAAAGACTAAAATTGTTAAAAAAGACTCTAAATGTAAACAAAATCTAAAAATGTAAACGTAGTCTACAAATGTAAACACTCTAAACGTAAACAAAGACTGCAAATGTAAACAAAGACTCTAAATGTAAACAAAGACTACAAATGTAAACAATAACTTTAAATGTAATGAAAACTCTAAATGTAAACATACTCTGAATGTATACAAAGACTATAAATAAGAACAAAGAGTACAAATGCAAACGAAGACTCTAAAAGTAAACAAAGGCTACAAATGTAAACAAAGACTCTTATGTAAACAAAGGCTACAAATGTAAACAAAGAACGCACATGTAAACAGGCACTTTATGTAAAGAACGATTCTAAATGTAAACAAAGACTAAAAATGTAAAAAAAATACTACAAATGTAGACTTCAAATGTAAACAAAGACTACAAATGTAAACAAAGAACGCAAATGTAAACAACGGCTCTAAATCTAACAAAGACTAAAAATGTAAGAAAAAGACAACAAATGTAAACTCCAAATGTAAACAAAGACTAGAAATGTAAACAAAGACTACAAGTGTAAATAGACTCTACATGAAAACAAAGCTGCAAGTGTGAACAAAGACTACAAATGTAAACAAAGACTCTAAATGTAAACAAAGGCTGCAAAAGCTAATAAAAGACTACAAATGTAAACAAAGACTCTAAAAGTCAAAATATACTACAAAGGTAAACAAAGACTGCAAATGTAAACAGACTCTAAATGTAGACAAAAACTAAATCTAAAGAAATACTGCAAAAGTAAACAAGGACTACAAATGTAAACAAAGACTCTAAACTTAAACATGAATCTAAATGTAAACAGACCACAAATGCAAAAAAATTCTACAAACGTAAACAAAGACTCTAAAGGTAAACAAAGACTGCAAATGTAAAAAAACTCTAATTGTAAACAAAGAATAAAAATGTAAAAAAAGAAATACTAAAGAAATACTAAAGTCTAAAGAAATACTACAAATGTAAACAAGGACTCTAAATGTAAACAAAGTCTACAAATGTATACAAAGACTACAAATGTAAACAGACTCAAAATGTAAACAAATCTGTAAGTGTGAACAAAGACTACAAAAATAAACAAAACTCTAAATCTAAACAAAGACTACAAATGTAAGCAAAGACTCTAAACCTAAACAAATACTACAAATAAAAAAACTCTAAATGTAAACAAAGACTACAAATGTAAACAAAGACTCTAAATCGAAACAAAAGTAAACAAAAGTAAACAAATACAAACGTAAACAAAGATTCTAAATGTAAACTGGACTCTAAATGTAAAAAAA
Source organism: Salticus scenicus (assembly GCA_963930645.1). NCBI lineage: Eukaryota > Metazoa > Arthropoda > Arachnida > Araneae > Salticidae > Salticus > Salticus scenicus. Next base: position 307,902,442 of record OZ005655.1, read on the forward strand.
GACCACAAATATAAACAAAGAGCGCAAATGTTAAGACACAAAATGTGAACAAAGACTCTAAATGTAAACAACGAGTACAAATGTAAACAAAGACAATAATGGTAAAGAAAACTATAAGTATAAACAAAGACCCTAAATGTAATGAAAAACCACAAATGTAAACAGACACTAAATGTAAACAAAGACTAAATCTAAAGAAATACTTCAAATGTAAACAAGGACTTCAAATGTAAACAAAGACTCTAAATGTAAACAAAGAATCTAAATGTAAACAGACTACAAATGTAAATAAAGTCTACAAACGTAAACGAAGACTCTAAAGGTTGACAAGGACTCTTAATGTAAACAAAGACTACAAATGTAAAAAAACTCTAAATGTAAACAAAGAATAAAAATGTAAAAATTGAAATACCAAAGAAATAAAGAAATACTAAAGTCTAAAGAAATACTACAAATGTAAACAAGGACTCTAAATGTAAACAAAGACCACAAATGTAAACAGACTCTAAATGTAAACAAAGACTAAATCTAAAGAAATACTACAAATGTAAACAAGGACTACAAATGTAAACAAAGACTCTATATGTAAGCAAAGAATCTAAATGTAAACAGACTACAAATGTAAATAAAGTCTACAAACGTAAACGAAGACTCTAAAGGTTGACAAGGACTCTTAATGTAAACAAAGACTACAAATGTAAACAAAAACTCTAAATGTAAACAAAGTCTAAAAATGTAAACAATCTAAATGTAAACAAAAACTTCAAATGTAAACAAACACTCTAAATGTAAACAAACACTACAAATGTAAACAGAATTGTCAACAAAGAATAGAAATTTAAACAAAGGCTCTAAATGTAAACAAAGATTACAAATGTAAACAGAGACTCTAAATGTAAATAAAGGCTCTAAATGTAAAGAGACTACAAATGTAAACAAAGACTACATATGTAAACAAAGACTCTTAATGTAAATAAACAGTAAAGATGTAAACAGACTACAAATGTAAACAAAGACTCTAAATGAAAACAAAGGCTACAAATGTAAACAAAGAGTACAAATATACAAAAGACTACAAATGTAAACAAAGACTCTAAATGTAGACAAAGACTACAAATAAAAAGAGACTAAATTTAAACATGGACTACAAATGTAAACAAAGTGTACAAATTTAAACAGGCTCTGAATGTAAATAAAAGCTCTAAACGTAAACAAAGACTACAAATATAAACAAAGACTTTAAATGGAAACAAAGAGTACAAACCTAAACAAAGAATACAAACGTAAACAAAGACTCTAAGTGTAAACAAGGACTCTAAATAAAAGCAAAGACTCTTAATGTAAACAAAGACTGCAAATGTAAAAAAAGGCTCTAAATGTAAACACTCTAAATGTAAACAAAGACTCTAAATGTAAACAAAGACACTAAATGTAAACAAAAACTCTAGGTGTAAACAAAGACCCTAGGTGTAAACAAAGACTAAAATTGTTAACAAAACTCTAAATGTAAACAAAATCTAAAAATGTAAACGAAGTCTACAAATGTAAACACTCTAAATGTGAACAAAGACTGCAAATGTAAACAGAGTTTCTTAATGTAAACAAAGGCTACAAATGTAAACAAAGAGAGCAAATGTTAAGATCCAAAATGTAAACAAAGACTCTAAATATAAACAAAGAGTACAAACGTAAACAAAGACAATAATGGTAAACAAATCTATAAGTATAAACAAAGACCCCAAATATAAACAAAAACCACAAATGTAAACAGACTCTAAATGTAAACAAAGACTACAAATGTAAACAAAAACTCTAAATGTAATCAAAACTCTAAATGTAAACATACTCTAAATGTATACAAAGACTATAAATAAGAACAAAGATTACAAATGCAAACGAAGACTCTAAAAGTAAACAAAGGCTACAAATGTAAAGAAAGAACGCACATGTAAACAGGCACTTTATGTAAACAACGGTTCTAAATGTAAACAAAGAGTAAAAATGTAAAAAAAAGAATACAAAACAAAGACTACAAATGTAAACTGAGAACGCAAATGTAAACAGACTCTAAATGTAAACAAAGACTAAATCTTAAGAAATACTACAAATGTAAACAAGGACTACAAATGTAAATAAAGACTCTAAATTAAACAAAGAACGCAAATGTAAACAACGGCTCTAAATCTAACAAAGACTAAAAATGTAAGAAAAAGACAACAAATGTAAACTCCAAATGTAAACAAAGACTAGAAATGTAAACAAAGACTACAAGTGTAAATAGACTCTACATGAAAACAAAGCTGCAAGTGTGAACAAAGACTACAAATGTAAACAAAGACTCTAAATGTAAACAAAGGCTGCAAAAGCTAATAAAAGACTACAAATGTAAACAAAGACTCTAAAAGTCAAAATATACTACAAAGGTAAACAAAGACTGCAAATGTAAACAGACTCTAAATGTAGACAAAAACTAAATCTAAAGAAATACTGCAAAAGTAAACAAGGACTACAAATGTAAACAAAGACTCTAAACTTAAACATGAATCTAAATGTAAACAGACCACAAATGCAAAAAAATTCTACAAACGTAAACAAAGACTCTAAAGGTAAACAAAGACTGCAAATGTAAAAAAACTCTAATTGTAAACAAAGAATAAAAATGTAAAAAAAGAAATACTAAAGAAATAAAGAAATACTAAAGTCTAAAGAAATACTACAAATGTAAACAAGGACTCTAAATGTAAACAAAGTCTACAAATGTATACAAAGACTACAAATGTAAACAGACTCAAAATGTAAACAAATCTGTAAGTGTGAACAAAGACTACAAAAATAAACAAAACTCTAAATCTAAACAAAGACTACAAATGTAAGCAAAGACTCTAAACCTAAACAAATACTACAAATAAAAAAACTCTAAATGTAAACAAAGACTACAAATGTAAACAAAGACTCTAAATCGAAACAAAAGTAAACAAAAGTAAACAAATACAAACGTAAACAAAGATTCTAAATGTAAACTGGACTCTAAATGTAAAAAAAGACCACAAATATAAACAAAGAGCGCAAATGTTAAGACACAAAATGTGAACAAAGACTCTAAATGTAAACAACGAGTACAAATGTAAACAAAGACAATAATGGTAAAGAAAACTATAAGTATAAACAAAGACCCTAAATGTAATGAAAAACCACAAATGTAAACAGACACTAAATGTAAACAAAGACTAAATCTAAAGAAATACTTCAAATGTAAACAAGGACTTCAAATGTAAACAAAGACTCTAAATGTAAACAAAGAATCTAAATGTAAACAGACTACAAATGTAAATAAAGTCTACAAACGTAAACGAAGACTCTAAAGGTTGACAAGGACTCTTAATGTAAACAAAGACTACAAATGTAAAAAAACTCTAAATGTAAACAAAGAATAAAAATGTAAAAATTGAAATACCAAAGAAATAAAGAAATACTAAAGTCTAAAGAAATACTACAAATGTAAACAAGGACTCTAAATGTAAACAAAGACCACAAATGTAAACAGACTCTAAATGTAAACAAAGACTAAATCTAAAGAAATACTACAAATGTAAACAAGGACTACAAATGTAAACAAAGACTCTATATGTAAGCAAAGAATCTAAATGTAAACAGACTACAAATGTAAATAAAGTCTACAAACGTAAACGAAGACTCTAAAGGTTGACAAGGACTCTTAATGTAAACAAAGACTACAAATGTAAACAAAAACTCTAAATGTAAACAAAGTCTAAAAATGTAAACAATCTAAATGTAAACAAAAACTTCAAATGTAAACAAACACTCTAAATGTAAACAAACACTACAAATGTAAACAGAATTGTCAACAAAGAATACAAATTTAAACAAAGGCTCTAAATGTAAACAAAGATTACAAATGTAAACAGAGACTCTAAATGTAAATAAAGGCTCTAAATGTAAAGAGACTACAAATGTAAACAAAGACTACATATGTAAACAAAGACTCTTAATGTAAATAAAGAGTAAAGATGTAAACAGACTACAAATGTAAACAAAGACTCTAAATGAAAACAAAGGCTACAAATGTAAACAAAGAGTACAAATATACAAAAGACTACAAATGTAAACAAAGAGTCTAAATGTAGACAAAGACTACAAATAAAAAGAGACTAAATTTAAACATGGACTACAAATGTAAACAAAGTGTACAAATTTAAACAGGCTCTGAATGTAAATAAAAGCTCTAAACGTAAAACAAGACTACAAATATAAACAAAGACTTTAAATGGAAACAAAGAGTACAAACCTAAACAAAGAATACAAACGTAAACAAAGACTCTAAGTGTAAACAAGGACTCTAAATAAAAGCAAAGACTCTTAATGTAAACAAAGACTGCAAATGTAAAAAAAGGCTCTAAATGTAAACACTCTAAATGTAAACAAAGACTCTAAATGTAAACAAAGACACTAAATGTAAACAAAAACTCTAGGTGTAAACAAAGACCCTAGGTGTAAACAAAGACTAAAATTGTTAACAAAACTCTAAATGTAAACAAAATCTAAAAATGTAAACGAAGTCTACAAATGTAAACACTCTAAATGTGAACAAAGACTGCAAATGTAAACAGAGTCTCTTAATGTAAACAAAGGCTACAAATGTAAACAAAGAGAGCAAATGTTAAGATCCAAAATGTAAACAAAGACTCTAAATATAAACAAAGAGTACAAACGTAAACAAAGACAATAATGGTAAACAAAACTATAAGTATAAACAAAGACCCCAAATATAAACAAAAACCACAAATGTAAACAGACTCTAAATGTAAACAAAGACTACAAATGTAAACAAAAACTCTAAATGTAATCAAAACTCTAAATGTAAACATACTCTAAATGTATACAAAGACTATAAATAAGAACAAAGATTACAAATGCAAACGAAGACTCTAAAAGTAAACAAAGGCTACAAATGTAAAGAAAGAACGCACATGTAAACAGGCACTTTATGTAAACAACGGTTCTAAATGTAAACAAAGAGTAAAAATGTAAAAAAAAGAATACAAAACAAAGACTACAAATGTAAACTGAGAACGCAAATGTAAACAGACTCTAAATGTAAACAAAGACTAAATCTAAAGAAATACTACAAATGTAAACAAGGACTACAAATGTAAATAAAGACTCTAAATTAAACAAAGACTGCAAATGTAAACAAAGACTCTAAATGTAAACGAAGGCTACAAATGTAAACAAAGAGCGCAAATGTTAAGATCCAAAATGTAAACAAAGAATAAATATAAACAAAGACTACAAATGTAAACAAAGACAATATTGGTAAACAAAACTATAAGTATCAACAAAGAACCCAAATGTAAACAAAAACCACAAATGTAAACAAACTCTAAATGTAAACAAAGACTACAAATGTAAACAAAAACTCTAAATGTAATCAGAACTCTAAATGTAAACATACTCTGAATGTATACAAAGACTATAAATAAGAACAAAGAGTACAAATGCAAACGAAGACTCTAAAAGTAAACAAAGGCTAAAAATGTAAACAAAGACTCTTATGTAAACAAAGGCTACAAATGTAAAAAAAGAACGCAAATGTAAACAGGCACTTTATGTAAACAATGGTTCTAAATGTAAACAAAGACTAAAAATGTAAAAAAAAGAATACAAATGTAGACTCCATTTGTAAACAAAGACTAGAAATGTAAACAAAGACTACAAATTTAAACAGACTCTACATATAAACAAAGCTGCAAGTGTGAACAGACTACAAATGTAAACAAAGACTCTAAGTGTAAACAAAGAATCTAAATGTAAACAAGGACTCTAAATGTAAACACTCTAAATGTAAACAAAGGCTACAAATGTAAACAAAGACTCTAAATGGAAACAAAAGTAAACAAATACAAACGTAAACAAAGATTCTAAATGGAAACTGGACTCTAAATGTAAAGAAAGACTACAAATGTAAACAAAGAGCACAAATGTAAACAAAGACAATAATGGTAAACAAAACTATAAGTATAAACAAAGACCCTAAATGTAAACAAAGACCACAAATGTAAACAGACTCTAAATGTAAACAAAGACTACAAATGTAAACAAAAACTCTAAATGTAATCAAAACTCTAAATGTAAACGTACTCTGAATGTATGCAAAGACTATAAATAAGAACGAAGAGAACAAATGCAAACAAAGACTCTAAAAGTAAACAAAGGCTACAAATGTAAACAAACACTCTTGTTTAAACAAAGGCTACAAATGTAAACAAAGAACGCAAATGTATACAGATACTATATGTAAACAACGGCTCTAAATGTAAACAAAGACTAAAAATGTAAAAAAAGACTACAAATGTACACTTCAAATGTAAACAAAGACTACAAATGTAAACAAAGACTGCAAATGTAAATAAAGTCTACAAAAGTAAACAAAGACTCTAAAGGTAAACAAGGACTCTAAATGTAAACAAAGACTCTAAATGTAAGCAAAGACTACAAATGTAAAAAAACTCTAAATGTAAACAAAGAATAAAAATGTAAAAAAGAAATAAAGAAATAAAGAAATACTACAAATGTAAAGAAGGACTTTAAATGTAGACAAAGTCTACAAATGTATACAAAGACTACAAATGTAAACAGACTCTAAATGTAAACAAGTCTGTAAGTGTAAACAAAGACTGTAAATGTAAACAAAGGCTGCAAATGTAAATAAAGACTACAAATGTAAACAAAACTCTAAATCTAAACTAAGAATACATATGTAAACAAAACTCTAAATCTAAACAAAGACTACAAATGTAAACAAAGACTCTAAATGTAATCAAAACTCTAAATGTATCCATACTCTAAATGTATACAAAGACTATAAATAAGAACGAAGAGAACAAATGCAAACAAAGACTGTAAATGTAAACAAAGGCTGCAAATGTAAATAAAGACTACAAATGTAAACAAAACTCTAAATCTAAACTAAGAATACATATGTAAACAAAACTCTAAATCTAAACAAAGACTACAAATGTAAACAAAGACTCTAAATGTAATCAAAACTCTAAATGTATCCATACTCTAAATGTAAACAAAGACTCTAAACCTAAACAAATACTACAAATAAAAACACTCTAAATGTAAACAAAGTCTACAAATGTAAACAAAGACTCTAAATGGAAAAAAAGGTAAACAAATACAAACGTAAACAAAGATTCTAAATGTAAACTCGACTCTAAATGTAAAGCAAGACTACAAATGTAAACAAAGAGCGCAAATGTTAAGACACAAAATGTGAACAAAGACTCTAAATGTAAACAAAGATTACAAATGTAAACAAAGACAATAATGGTAAACAAAACTATAAGTACAAACAAAGACTCTAAATGTAAACAAAGACCACAAATGTAAACAGACTCTAAATATAAACAAAGACTACAAATGTAAACAAAAACTCTAAATGTAATCAAAACTCTAAATGTATCCATACTCTAAATGTATACAAAGACTATAAATAAGAACGAAGAGAACAAATGCAAACAAAGACTCTTGTGTAAACAAAGGCTACAAATCTAAACAAAGAACGCAAATGTAAACAGGCACTATATGTAAACAACGGCTCTAAATGTAAACAAAGTCTAAAAATGTAAAAAAAAGACTACAAATGTAGACTTCAAATGTAAACAAAGACTACAAATGTAAACAAAGACTGCAAATGTAAACAGACACTAAATGTAAACAAAGACTAAATCTAAAGAAATACTACAAATGTAAACAAGGACTACAAATGTAAACAAAGACTCTAAATGTAAACAAAGGATCTAAATGTAAACAAACTACAAATGTAAATAAAGTATACAAATGTAAACAAAGACTCTAAAGGTAAACAAGGACTGTAAATGTAAACAAAGACTCTAAATGTAAACAAAGACTACAAATGTAAAAAAACTCTAAATGTAAACAAAGAATAAAAATGTAAAAAAAGAAATACTAAAGAAATAAAGAAATACTACAAATGTAAAGAAGGACTCTAAATGTAGACAAAGTCTACAAATGTATACAAAGACTACAAATGTAAACAGACTCTAAATGTAAACAAATCTGTAAGTGTGAAAAAACACTACAAAAATAAACAAAGACTCTAAATGTAAACAAAGGCTGCAAATGTAAACAATGACTACAAATGTAAACAAAACTCTAAATCTAAACTAAGAATACATATGTAAACAAAACTCTAAATCTAAACAAAGACTACAAATGTAAACAAAGACTCTAAACCTAAACAAATACTACAAATAAAAACACTCTAAAAGTAAACAAAGTCTACAAATGTAAACAAAGACTCTAAATGGAAACAAAGATAAACAAATACAAACGTAAACAGAGATTCTAAATGTATACTCGACTCTAAATGTAAAGAAAGACTACAAATGTAAACAAAGACATTGTTGCGCTCTTTGCGCAAATGTTAAGACACAAAATGTGAACAAAGATTCTAAATGTAAACAGAGTACAAATGTAAACAAAGACAATAATGGTAAACAAAAATTATAAGTATAAACAAAGACCCTAAATGTAAACAAAGACCACAAATGTAAACAGACTCTAAATGTAAACAAAGACTACAAATGTAAACAAAAACTCTAAATGTAATCAAAACTCTAAATGTAAACATACTCTGAATGTATACAAAGACTATAAATAAGAACGAAGAGTACAAATGCAAACAAACACTCTAAAAGTAAACAAAGGCTACAAATGTAAACAAAGACTCTTGTGTAAACAAAGGCTACAAATGTAAACAAAGAACGCAAATGTAAACAAACACTAAAAATGTAAAAAAAAGAATACAAATGTAGACTTCAAATGTAAACAAAGACAACAAAAGTAAACAGAGAACGCAAATGTAAACAGGCACTATATGTAAGCAGCGGCTCTACATGTAAACAAAGACTAAAAATGTAAAAAAAAGAATACAAATGTAGACTCCAAATGTAAACAAAGACTAGAAATGTAAACACTCTAAATGTTAACAAAGACTGCAAATGTATCAAAGACTCTAAATGTAAACAAAGGCTACAAATGTAATTAAAGAGCGCAAATGTTAAGACATAAAATGTAAACAAAGACTCTAAATATAAACAAAGAGTACAAATGTAAACAAAGACAATAATGGTAAACAAAACTATAAATATAAACAAAGACCCTAAATGTAAACAAATACCACAAATGTAAACAGACTCTAAATGTAAACAAAGACTACAAATGTAAACAAAAACTCTAAATGTAATCAAAACTCTAAATGTAAACATACTCTGAATGTATACAAACACTATAAATAAGAACAAAGAGTACAAATGCAAACAAAGATTGTAAAAGTAAACATATGCTACAAATGTAAACAAAGACTCTTATGTAAGCAAAGGCTACAAATGTAAACAAAGAACGCAAATGTAAACAGGCACTTTACGTAAACAACGGTTCCAAATGTACACAAAGACTAAAAATGTAAAAAAAAGAATACAAATGTAGACTTTAGTTGTAAACAAAGACTACAAATGTAAACAGAGAACGTAAATGTAAACAGGCACTATACGTAAACAACGGCTCTAAATGTAAACAAAAACTAAAACTGTAAAAAAAATACTAAAAATGTAGACTTCAAATGTAAACAAAAACTACAAATGTAAACAAAAACTACAAATCTAAACAGACTCTACATGAAAACAAAGCTGCAAGTGTGAGCAAAGACTACAAATGTAAACAAGGACTTTAATGTAAGCAAAGGCTGCAAAAGCTAATAAAGGACTACAAATGTAAACAAAGACTCTAAAAGTTAAAATATACTACAAATGTAAACAAAGACTGCAAATGTAAACAAAGACTCTTAATGTAAACAAAGAATCTAAATGTAAACAGACTACAAATGTAAATAAAGTCTACAAATGTAAACAAAGACTCTAAAGATAAACAAGGACTCTAAATGTAAACAAAGACTCTAAATGTAAACAAAGACTGCAAATGTAAAAAAAACTCTAATTGTAAACAAAGAATAAAAATGTAAAAAAAGAAATACTAAAGAAATAAAGAAATACTACAAATGTAAAGGACTTTAAATGTAGACAAAGTCTACAAATGTATACAAAGACTACAAATGTAAACAGACTCTAAATGTAAACAAGTCTGTAAGTGTGAACAAAGACTCTAAATGTAAACAAAGGCTGCAAATGTAAACAAAGACTACAAATGTAGACAAAACTCTAAATCTAAACTAAGAATACATATGTAAACAAAACTCTAAATCTAAACAAAGACTACAAATGTAAACAAAGACTCTAAACCAAAACAAATACTACAAATAAAAACACTCTAAATGTAAACAAAGTCTACAAATGTATCAAAGACTCTAAATGGAAACAAAGGTTAACAAATACAAACGTAAACAAAGATTCTAAATGTAAATTCGACTCTAAATGTAAATAAAGTCTACAAATGTAAACAAAGATCGCAATTGTTAAGACACAAAATGTGAACAAAGACTCTAAATGTAAACAAAGATTACAAATGTAAACAAAGACAATAGTGGTAAACAAAACTATAAGTACAAACAAAGACCCTAAATGTAAACAAAGACCACAAATGTAAACAGACTCTAAATGTAAACAAAGACTACAAATGTAAACAAAAACTCTAAATGTAATCAAAACTCTAAATACCCTCAATCTAAACAAAGAATAAAAATGTAAACAAAGACTCTAAACCTAAACAAATACTACAAATAAAAACACTCTAAATGTAAACAAAGACTACAAATGTAAAAAAACTCTAAATGTAAACAAAGAATAAAAATGTAAGAGACAAGAAATGTAAACAGACTCTAAATGTAAACAAAGTCTACAAATGTGAACAAAGAGTACAAATGTAAACAGACTCTAAAGGTAAACAAAGCTGTAAGTGTGAATAAAGACTACAAATGTAAACAAAGACTCTAAATGTAAAGAGAGGCTGCAAATATAAACAAAGACTACAAATGTAAACAAGACTCTAAATCTAAACAATGACTCTGAATATAAACAAAGACTACAAATGTAAACAAAGACTCTAAACCTAAACAAAGACTACAAATAAAAACACTCTAAATGTAAACAAAGACTAGAAATGGAAACAAATACTCTAAATGGAAACAAATGCTACAAATGTTAACAAATACTACAAACGTAAACAAAGCCTCTAAATGTAAACAAAAACTACAAATTAAAACAGACTCTAAATGTAAACAAAATCTACAAATATAAACAAAGACTCTAAATGAAAACAGACTACGAATGTAATCAAAGAATACAAACGTAAATAAAGATTCTAAATGTAAACAGGAATATAAATGTAAAGAAAGACTACAAATGTAAACAAAAACGCTAAATGTAATCAAAACTCTAAATGTAAACATACTCTGAAAGTATACCAAGTCTGCAAATAAGAACAAAGAGTACAAATGCAAACAAAGACTCTAAAAGTAAACAAAGGCTACAAATGTAAACAAAGACTCTTATGTAAACATAGGCTACAAATGTAAACAAAGAACGCAAATGTAAACAGGCACTATATGTAAACAACGCTTCTAAATGTAAACAGACTGCAAATGTAAAAGACTACAAATGTAAACAAAATCTACAAATGTAAACAGACTCTAAATGTAAACAGACTACAAATGTAAACAAAGAATCTAAATGTAAACATAGACTGTAAATGTAAACAAAGACACTAAATGTAAACAAAAACTCTAGGTGTAAACAAAGACCCTAGGTGTAAACAAAGACTAAAATTGTTAACAAAGACTCTAAATGTAAACAAAATCTAAAAATGTAAACAAAGTCTACAAATGTAAACATTCTAAATGTATACAAAGACTATAAATAAGAACAAAGAGCACAAATGCAAACGAAGACTCTAAAAGTAAACATATGCTACAAATGTAAAGAAAGACTCTTATGTAAACAAAGGCTACAGATGTAAACAAAGAACGCAAATGTAAACAGGCACTTTACGTAAACAACGGTTCCAAATGTAAACAAAGACTAAAAATGTAAAAAAAAAAATACAAATGTAGACTTCAAATGTAAACAAAGACTACAAATGTAAACAAAGAACGCAAATGTAAACAACGGCTCTAAATCTAAACAAAGACTGAAAATGTAAGAAAAAGACAACAAATGTAGATTCCAAATGTAAACAAAGACTAGAAATGTAAACAAAGACTACAAATGTAAACAGACTCTACATGAAAACAAAGCTGCAAGTGTTAACAAAGACTACAATCGTAAACAAAGACTCTAAATGTAAACAAAAACTCTAGGTTTCAACAAAGACTAAAAATGTAAACAAAAACTCTAAATGTAAACAAAGTCTACAAATGTAAACAAAGACTCTAAATGTAAACAAACACTACAAATGTAAACTGACTCTAAACATAAACAAAGACTACAAGTGTAAACAAAGACTACAAATGCACACAAAGAGCACAAATGTTAAGAGACTCAAAATGTAAACAAAGAATCTAAATGTAAACAAAGTCTCTAATAAAAGTAAACAAAGACTACAAATGTAAACAGACTCTAATTGTCAACAAAGACTACAAATTTAAACAAAGGCTCTAAATGTAAACAAAGATTACAAATGTAAACAGAGACTCTAAATGTAAACAAAGGCTCTAAATGTAAAGAGACTACAAATGTAAACAAAGACTACATGTGTAAACAAAGACTCTTAATTTAAACAAAGAGTAAAGATGTAAACAGACTACAAATGTAAACAAAGACTCTAAATAAAAACAAAGGCTACAAATGTAAACAAAGAGTACAAATATAAAAAAGACTACATATGTAAACAAAGACTCTAAATGTAGACAAAGACTACAAATAAAAAGAGACTGTAAATTTAAACATGGACTACAAATGTAAACAAAGTGTACAAATTTAAACAGGCACTGAATGTAAATAAAAGCTCTAAACGTAATCAAAGATTACAAATCTAAACAAAGACTACAAATGTAAACAAAGACTCTAAACCTAAACAAATACTACAAATAAAAACACTCTAAATGTAAACAAAGTCTACAAATGTATCAAAGATTCTAAACGGAAACAAAGGTAAACAAATACAAACGTAAACAAAGATTCTAAATGTAAACTCGACTCTAAATGTAAAGAAAGTCTACAAATGTAAACAAAGAGCGCAAATGTTAAGACACAAAATGTGAACAAAGACTCTAAATGTAAACAAAGATTACAAATGTAAACAAAGACAATAATGGTAAACAAAACTATAAGTACAAACAAAGACCCTAAATGTAAACAAAGACCACAAATGTAAACATACTCTAAATGTAATCAAAGACTACAAATGTAAACAAAAACTCTAAATGTAATCAAAACTCTAAATACCCTCAATCTAAACAAAGAATAAAAATGTAAACAAAGACTCTAAACCCAAACAAATACTACAAATAAAAACACTCTAAATGTAAACAAAGACTACAAATGTAAAAAAACTCTAAATGTAAACAAAGAATTAAAATGTAAAAAAAGACAAGAAATTAAAACAGACTCTAAATGTAAACAAAGTCTACAAATGTGAACAAAGAGTACAAATGTAAACAGACTCTAAAGGTAAACAAAGCTGTAAGTGTGAATAAAGACTACAAATGTAAACACAGACTCTAGATGTAAACAGAGGCTGCAAATATGAACAAAGACTACAAATGTAAACAAAACTCAAAATCTAAACAATGAAATGTAAATAAAGTCTACAAACGTAAACAAAGACTCTAAAGATAAACAAGGACTCTAAATGTAGACAAAGTCTACAAATGTATACAAAGACTACAAATGTAAACAGACTCTAAATGTAAACAAATCTGTAAGTGTGAACAAAGACTGCAAAAATAAACAAAGACTCTTAATGTAAACAAAGGCTGCAAATGTAAACAAAGACTACAAATGTAAACAAAACTCTAAATCTAAACAAAGACTACAAATGTAAACAAAGACTCTAAACCTAAACAAATACTACAGTTAAAAACTCTCTAAATGTAAACAAAGACTACAAGTGTAAACAAAGACTACAAATGTAAACAAAGACTTTAAATGGAAACAAAAGTAAACAAATACAAACGAATACAAAAGATTCTAAATGTAAACTGGACTCTAAATGTAAAGAAAGACTACAAATGTAAACAAAGAGTGCAAATGTAAACAAAGACAATAATGGTTAACAAAACTATAAGTATAAACAAAGAACCTAAATGTAAACAAAGACCACAAATGTAAACAGATTCTAAATGTAAACAAAGACTACAAATGTAAACAAAAACTCTAAATGTAAACATACTCTGAATGTATACAAAGACTATAAATAAGAACAAAGAGTACACACGCAAACAAAGACTCTAAAAGTAAACAAAGGCTACAAATGTAAACAAAGACTCTTGTGTAAACAAAGGCTACAAATGAAAACAAAGAACGCAAATGTAAACAGGCATTATATGTAAACAACGGCACTAAATGTAAACAAAGACTAAAAATGTAAAAAAAGACTACAAATGTAGGCTTCAAATGTAAACAAAGACTACAAATGTAAACAAAGACTGCAAATGTAAACAGACTCTAAATGTAAACAAAGACTTAATCTAAAGAAATACTGCAAAAGTAAACAATGACTACAAATGTAAACAAAGACTCTAAATTAAACAAAGAATCTGAATGTAAACAAACTAAATGTAAACAAAGACTAAAAATGTAAAAAAAGACTACAAATGTAGACTTCAAATGTAAATAAAGTCTACAAACGTAAACAAAGACTCTAAAAGTAAACAAGGACTCTAAATGTAAACAAAGACTCTAAATGTAAACAAAGACTACAAATGTAAAAAAACTCTAAATGTAAACAAAGAATAAAAATGTAAAAAAAGAAAAACTAACGAAATAAAGAAATACTACAAATGAAAAGACTCTAAATGTAGACAAAGTCTACAAATGTATACAAAGACTACAAATGTAAACAAAACTCTAAATCTAAACAAAGAATACATATGTAAACAAAACTCTAAATCTACAAAGACTCTAAACCTAAACAAATACTACAAATAAAAACACTCTAAATGTAAACAGTCTACAAATGTAAACAAAGACTCTAAATGGAAACAAAGGTAAACAAATATAAACGTAAACAAAGATTCTAAATGTAAACTGGACTCTAAATGTAAAGAATAACTACAAATGTAAACAAAGAGCGCAAATATTAAGACACAAAATGTGAACAAAGACTCTAAATGTAAACAAAGACTACAAATGTAAACAAAGACAATAATGGTAAACAAAACTATACGTATAAACAAAGATCCTAAATGTAAACAAAGACCACAAATGTAAACAGACTCTAAATGTAAACAAAGACTACAAATGTAAACAAAAACTGTAAATGTAATCAAAACTCTAAATGTTAACATACTCTGAATGTATACAAAGACTATAAATAAGATCGAAGAGTACAAATGCAAACAAAGAATTTAAAAGTAAACAAAGGCTACAAATGTAAACAAAGACTCTTCTGTAAACAAAGGCTACAAATGTTAACAAAGAACGCAAATGTAAACAAAGACTAAAAATGTAAAAAAAGAATACAAATATAGACTTCAAATGTAAACAAAGACTGCAAATGTAAACAAAGAACGCAAATGTAAACAGGCACTAAATGTAAACAACGGCTCTAAATCTAAACAAAGACTAAAAATGTAAGAAAAAAACAACAAATGTACACTCCAAATGTAAACAAAGACTAGAAATGTAAACACTCTAAATGTAAACAAAGACTGCAAATGTATAAGTATAAACAAAGACCCCAAATGTAAACAAAAAGCACAAATGTAAACAGACTCTAAATGTAAACAAACACTACAAATATAAACAAAAACTCTGAATGTAATCAAAACTCTAAATGTAAACATACTCTGAATGTATACAAAGACTATAAATAAGAACAAAGAGTACAAATGCAAACAAAGATTCTAAAATTAAACATAGGCTACAAATGTAAACAAAGGCTACAAATGTAAACAGAGAACGCAAATGTAAACAGGCACTGTATGTAAACAACGGCACTAAATGTAAACAAAAACTAAAACTGTAAAAAAAATACTACAAATGTAGACTTCAAATGTAAACAAAGAACGCAAATGTAAACAACGGCTCTAAATCTAAACAAAGACTAAAAATGTAAGAAAAAGACAACAAATGTAGACTCCAAATGTAAACAAAGACTAGAAATGTAAACAAAGACTACAAATGTAAACAGACTCTACATGAAAACAAAGCTGCAAGTGTACAAAGACTACAAATGTAAACAGACTCTACATGAAAACAAAGCTGCAAGTGTACAAAGACTACAAATGTAAACAGACTCTACATGAAAACAAAGCTGCAAGTGTGAACAAAGACTACAAATGTAAACAAAGACTCTAAATGTAAACAAAGGCTGCAAAAGCTAATAAAAGACTACAAATGTAAACAAAGACTCTAAATGTAAACAGACTCTAAATGTAAACAAAGACTACAAATGTAAAAAAAAATTCTAAATGTAATCAAAACTCTAAATGTAAACATACTCTGAATGTATACAAAGACTATAAATAAGAACAAAGAGCACAAATGCAAACGAAGACTCTAAAAGTAAACAAAGGCTACAAATGTAAACAAAGACTCTTATGTAAACAAAGGCTAAAAATGTAAACAAAGAACGCACATGTAAACAGGCACTTTATGTAAACAACGGTTCTAAATGTAAACAAAGACTAAAAATGTAAAAAAAAGAATACAAATGTAGACTTCAAATGCAAACAAAGACTACAAATGTACACAAAGAAAGAAAATGTAAACTGGCACTAAATGTAAACAACGGCTCTAAATCTAAACAAAGACTAAAAATGTAAGAAAAAGACAACAAATGTAGACTCCATATGTAAACAAAGACTAGAAATGTATACAAAGACTACAAATGTAAACAGATTCTACATATAAACAAAGCTGCAAATGTGAACAAAGACTACAAAAGTAAACAAAGACTCTAAATGTAAACAATGGCTTCAAAAGGTAAATAAAGACTACAAATGTAAACAAAGACTGCAAATGTAAACAGACTCTAAATGTAAACAAAGACTAAATCTAAAGAAATACTACAAATGTAAAGAAGGACTATGAACGTAAAAAAGGCTCTAAATGTAAACAAAGAATCTAAATATAAACAAACTACAAATGTAAATAAAGTCTACAAACGTAAACAAAGACTCTAAATGTAAACAAGGACTCTAAATGTAAACAAAGACTCTAAACTTAAACAAAGACTACAAATGTAAAACAACTCTAAATGTAAACAAAGAATAAAAATGTAGAAAAAGAAATACTAAAGAAATAAAGAAATACTACAAATGTAAAGAAGGACTCTAAATGTAGACAAAGTCTACAAATGTATACAAAGACTACAAATGTAAACAGACTCTAAATGTAAACAAATCTGTAAGTGTGAACAAAGACTGCAAAAATAAACAAAGACTCTAAATGTAAACAAAGACTACAAATTATAAACAAAACTCTAAATCTAAACAAAGACTACAAATGTAAACAAAGACTCTAAACCTAAACAAATACTACAGTTCAAAACACTCTAAATGTAAACAAAGACTACAAATGTAAACAAAGACTCTAAATGGAAAAAAAAGTAAACAAATTCAAACGAATACAAAAGATTCTAAATGTAAACTGGTCTCTAAATGTAAAGAAAGACTACAAATGTAAACAAAGAGTGCAAATATAAACAAAGACAATAATGGTTAACAAAACTATAAGTATAAACAAAGACCCTAAATGTAAACAAAGACCACAAATGTAAACAGACTCTAAATGTAAACAAAAACTACAAATGTAAACAAAAACTCTAAATGTAATCGAAAGTCTAAATGTAAACATACTCTGAATGTATACAAAGACTATATATAAGAACGAAGAGTACACACGCAAACAAAGACTCTAAAAGTAAACAAAGGCTACAAATGTAAACAAAGACTCTTGTGTAAACAAAGGCTACAAATGTAAACAAAGACTCTAAATTAAACAAAGAATCTAAATGTAAACAAACTACAAATGTAAATAAAGTCTACAAACGTAAACAAAGACTCTAAAGGTAAACAAGGACTCTAAATGTAAACAAAGACTCTAAATGTAAACAAAGACTACAAATGTAAAAAAACTCTAAATGTAAACAAAGAATAAAAATGTAAAAAAAGAAATACTAAAGAAATAAAGAAATACTACAAATGTAAAGAAGGACTCTAAATGTAGACAAAGTCTACAAATGTATACAAAGACTACAAATGTAAACAGACTCTAAATGTAAACAAATCTGTAAGTGTGAACAAAGACTACAAAAATAAACAAAGACACTGAATGTAAACAAAGGCTGCAAATGTAAACAAAGACTACAAATGTGAAAAAAACTCTAAATCTAAACAAAGAATTCATATGTAAACAAAACTCTAAATCTAAACAAAGACTACAAATGTAAACAAACACTCTAAACCTAAACATATACTACAATGAAAAACACTCTAAATGTAAACAAAGTCTACAAATGTAAACAAAGACTCTAAATGGAAACAAAGGTAAACAAATACAAACGTAAACAAAGATTCTAAATGTAAACTGGACTCTTAATGTAAAGAATGACTACAAATGTAAACAAAGAGCGCAAATATTAAGACACAAAATGTGAACAAAGACTCTAAATGTAAACAAAGAGTACAATTGTAAATAAAGACAATAATGGTAAACAAAACCATAAGTATAAACAAAGACCCTAAATGTAAACAAAGACCACAAATGTAAACAGACTCTAAATGTAAACAAAGACTACAAATGTAAACAAAAACTGTAAATGTAATCAAAACTCTAAATGTTAACCTACTCTGAATGTATACAAAGACTATAAATAAGAACGAAGAGTACAAATGCAAACAAAGACTTTAAAAGTAAACAAAGGCTACAAATGTAAACAAAGAGTCTTGTGTAAACAAAGGCTACAAATGTAAACAAAGAACGCAAATGTAAACAAAGACTAAAAATGTAAAAAAAGAATACAAATGTAGACTTCAAATGTAAACAAAGACTACAAATGTAAACAGAGAACGCAAATGTAAACAGGCACTATATGTAAACAACGGCTCAAATCTAAACAAAGACTAAAACTGTAAAAAATTACTACAAATGTAGTCTTCAAATGTAAACAAAGACTGCAAATGTAAACAAAGAACGCAAATGTAAACAGGCACTAAATGTAAACAACGGCTCTAAATCTAAACAAAGACTAAAAATGTAAGAAAAAGACAACAAATGAAGACTCCAAATGTAAAGAAAGACTATAATATAAACACTCTAAATGTAAACAAAATCTGCAAATGTATAAGTATAAACAAAGATCCCAAATGTAAACAAAAACCACAAATGTAAACAGACTCTAAATGTAAACAAAGACTATAAATGTAAACAAAAACTCTAAATGCAATCAAAACTCTAAATGTAAACATACTCTGAATGTATACAAAGACTATAAATAAGAACAAAGAGTACAAATGCAAACAAAGATTCTAAAAGTAAACATAGGCTACAAATGTAAACAAAGGCTACAAATGTAAACAAATAACGCAAATGTAAACAGGCACTTTATTTAAACAACGGTTCTAAATGTAAACAAAGACTAAAAATGTAAAAAAAGGAATACAAATGTAGACTTCAAATATAAACAAAGACTACAAATGAAATACTACAAATGTAAACAAGGACTACAAATGTAAACAAAGACTCTAAATGTAAACAAAGAATCTAAATATAAACAGACTACAAATGTAAATAAAGTCTACAAACGTAAACAAAGACTCTAAATGTACACAAAGACTGCAAATGTAAAAAAAGGCTCTAAATGTAAACACTCTAAATTTAAAGAAAGACTCTAAATGTAAACAAAGACACAAAATGTAAACAAAACTCTAGGTGTAAACAAAGACCCTAGGTGTAAACAAAGACTAAAATTGTTAACAAAGACTCTAAATGTAAACAAAATCAAAAAATGTAAACGAAGTCTACAAATGTAAACACTCTAAATGTAAACAAAGACTGCAAATGTAAACAAAGACTCTAAATGTAAACAAAGGCTACAAATGTAGACAAAGAGCGCAAATGTTAAGATCCAAAATGTAAACAAAGACTCTAAATATAAACAAAGAGTACAAATGTAAACAAAGACAATAATGGTAAACAAAACTATATGTATAATCAAAGACCCCAAATGTAAGCAAAACCACAAATGTAAACAGACTCTAAATGTAAACAAAGACTACAAATGTAAACAAAAACTCTAAATGTAATCAAAACTCTAAATGTAAACATACTCTGAAAGTATACCAAGTCTGCAAATAAGAACAAAGAGTACAAATGCAAACAAAGAGTCTAAAAGTAAACAAAGGCTACAAAAGTAAACAAAGACTCTTATGTAAACAAAGGCTACAAATGTAAACAAAGAACGCAAATGTAAACAGGCACTATATGTAAACAACGCTTCTAAATGTAAACAGACTGCAAATGTAAAAGACTACAAATGTAAACAAAATCTACAAATGTAAACAGACTCTAAATGTAAACAGACTACAAATGTAAACAAAGAATCTAAATGTAAACATAGACTGTAAATGTAAACAAAGACACTAAATGTAAACAAAAACTCTAGGTGTAAACAAAGACCCTAGGTGTAAACAAAGACTAAAATTGTTAACAAAGACTCTAAATGTAAACAAAATCTAAAAATGTAAACGAAGTCTACAAATGTAAACATTCTAAATGTAAACAAAGACTGCAAATGTAATCAAAACTCTAAATGTGAACATACTCTGAATGTATACAAAGACTATAAATAAGAACAAAGAGCACAAATGCAAACGAAGACTCTTAAAGTAAACATATGCTACAAATGTAAAGAAAGACTCTTATGTAAACAAAGGCTACAAATGTAAACAAAGAACGCAAATGTAAACAGGCACTTTACGTAAACAACGGTTCCAAATGTAAACAAAGACTAAAAATGTAAAAAAAAAAATACAAATTTAGACTTCAAATGTAAACAAAGACTACAAATGTAAACAAAGAACGCAAATGTAAACAACGGCTCTAAATCTAAACAAAGACTGAAAATGTAAGAAAAAGACAACAAATGTAGATTCCAAATGTAAACAAAGACTAGAAATGTAAACAAAGACTACAAATGTAAACAGACTCTACATGAAAACAAAGCTGCAAGTGTTAACAAAGACTACAATCGTAAACAAAGACTCTAAATGTAAACAAAAACTCTAGGTTTCAACAAAGACTAAAAATGTAAACAAAAACTCTAAATGTAAACAAAGTCTACAAATGTAAACAAAGACTCTAAATGTAAACAAACACTACAAATGTAAACTGACTCTAAACATAAACAAAGACTACAAGTGTAAACAAAGACTACAAATGCACACAAAGAGCACAAATGTTAAGAGACTCAAAATGTAAACAAAGAATCTAAATGTAAACAAAGTCTCTAATAAAAGTAAACAAAGACTGCAAATGTAAACAGACTCTAATTGTCAACAAAGACTACAAATTTAAACAAAGGCTCTAAATGTAAACAAAGATTACAAATGTAAACAGAGACTCTAAATGTAAACAAAGGCTCTAAATGTAAAGAGACTACAAATGTAAACAAAGACTACATGTGTAAACAAAGACTCTTAATTTAAACAAAGAGTAAAGATGTAAACAGACTACAAATGTAAACAAAGACTCTAAATAAAAACAAAGGCTACAAATGTAAACAAAGAGTACAAATATAAAAAAGACTACATATGTAAACAAAGACTCTAAATGTAGACAAAGACTACAAATAAAAAGAGACTGTAAATTTAAACATAGACTACAAATGTAAACAAAGTGTACAAATTTAAACAGGCACTGAATGTAAATAACAGCTCTAAACGTAATCAAAGAAAGACTCTAAAAGTAAACAAAGGCTACAAATGTAAACAAAGACTCTTATGTAAACAAAGGCTACAAATGTAAACAAAGAACGCACATGTAAACAGGCACTTTATGTAAACAACGGTTCTAAATGTAAACAAAGACTAAAAATTAAAAAAAAGACTTCAAATGTAGACTTCAAATGTAAACAAAGACTAAAAATGTAAACAAAGAACGCAAATGTAAACAGGCACTATATAAACAACGGCTCTAAATGTGAACAAAGACTAAAAATGTAAAAAAAGACTACAAATGTAGACTCCAAATGTAAACAAAGAATAGAACTGCAAACAAAGTCTAAAAATTTAAACAATGACTACAAAGGTAAACAAAGCCTCTAAATGTAAACAAAGATTGCAAATTAAAACAGACTCTAAATAAGAACAAAGACTACAAATATAAACAAAGACTCTAAATGGAAACAGACTACAAATGTAAACAAAGAATACAAACGTAAACAAAGATTCTAAATGTAAACTTGATTCTAAATGTAAAGAAAGACTACAAATGTAAACAAAGAACGCAAATGTAAACAGGCACTAAATGTAAACAAAGGCCCTAAATGTAAACAAAAACCACAAATGTAAACAGACTCTAAATGTAAATGAAGACTAAATCTAAAGAAAGACTACAAATGTAAACAAGGACTACATATGTAAACAAAGACTCTAAATGTAAACAATGAATCTAAATATAAACAGACTACGAATGTAAACAAATACTACAAACGTAAACAAAGACTCTAAAGGTAAACAAGGATTCTAAATGTAAACAAAGACTACAACTGCAAAAAAACTCTAAATGTAAACAAAGGCTCTAAATGTATAGAGACTACAAATGTAAACAAAGACTACATATGTAAACAAAGACTCTTAATATAAACAAAGAGTAAAGATGTAAACAAAGACTACAAATGTAAACAAAGTCTCTAAATGAAAACAAAGGCTACAAATGTAAACAAAGAGTACAAATATAAAAAAGACTACAAATGTAAACAAAGACTCTAAATGTACACAAAGACTACAAATAAAAAGAGACAGTAAATGTAAACAAGGACTACAAATGTAAACAAAGTTTACAAATTTAAACAGGCACTGAATGTAAATAAAAGCTCTAAATGTAAACAAAGACTACAAATGTAAACAAAGACTACAAATATAAACAAAGACTTTAAATGAAAACAAAGACTACAAATGTAAAGAAAGACTACAAATATAAACAAAGACTATAAATGGAAACAAAGACTACAAATGTAAACAAAGAATACAAACGTAAACAAAGACTCTAAATGTAAACAAGGACTTTAAATGAAAACAAAGGCTCTAAATGTAAACAAAGCCTGCAAATGTAAACAAAGGCTCTAAATGTAAACACTCTAAATATTAACAAAGACTACAAATGTAAACAAAGACTCTAATTGTAAACAAAGACACTAAATGTAAACAAAATCTCTAGGTGTAAACAAAGAGTAAAATTGTTAACAAAGACTCTAAATGTAAACAAAATCTAAAAATGTAAACGAAGTCTACAAATGTAAACACACTAAATGTAAACAAAGACTACAAATGTAAAAAAAAGATTACAAATGTAAACAAAGATTCTAAATGAAAACAAAAACTACAAATGTAAACAAGGACTCTAAATGTAAACAAAATCTAAAAATGTAAACAAAATCTAAAAATGTAAACAAAGTCTACAAATGTAAACACTCAAAATGTAAACAAACACTACAAATGTAAACAAAGAGCGCAAATGTAAAGACCCAAAATGTGAACAAAGACTCTAAATGTAAACAAAGAGTACAAATGTAAACAAAGACAATAATGGTAAACAAAACTATAAGTATAAACAAAGACCCTAAATGTAAACAAAGACCACAAATGTAAACAGACTCTAAATGTAAACAAAGACTGCAAATGTAATCAAAGGCTCTAAATGTAAACACTCTAAATGTAAACACTCTAAATGTAAGCAAAGACTACAAATGTAAACAAAAATTTTAAATGTAAACAAAGACTCTAAATGTAAGAGAAACTCTAGGTGTAAACAAACACTACAAATGTAAACAAAGAATCTAAATGTAAACGCAGTGTAAAAATGTAAAAAAGACTACAAATGTAAACCTGGACTATAAATGTAGACAAAGAATACAAATGTAAACAGATTCTAAATGCAAACAAAGACTACAAGTGTAAACAAAGACTATAAATGTAAACAAAGACTGCAAATATAAACAAAGACTACAAATGTAAACAAATTCTAAATTTAAACAAAGACTACAAATGTAAACTGACACTTAATGTGAACAAAGACTACATATGTAAACAAAGATTCTAAATGAAAACAAAGAATACAAATGTAAACAAATTCTAAATGTAAACAAAAACTACAAATGTAAACAAAGACTTAAAATATAAACATACTCCAAATGAAAATAAAGACTCCAAATGTAAACAAAGACTATAAACGTAAATAAAGAATACTAAATGTAAACTAGTTCAGTAAATGTTAACAAACGCTTTTAATGTAAATACTCTAAATTCAAACAAAGACTACAAGGGGAAACAGACTCTAAATGTCAACAAGGACTAGAAATGTAAACAAAGATTACAAATGTAAACAAAGACTCTAAATATAAACAAAAACTAAAAACTTAACTAAATGTAAACAAGTTCTCTAAAAGTAAGAATAAAACTCTAAAAGTAAACAATTAATCTAAATGTAAACAGACTACAAATGTAAACATACTATAGAGTACAAATGTTAACAAAGAGCGCAAATGTTAACAAAGACTACAAATGTAAACAAGGACTGTAATTGTTAGTAAAATTTCTATATGCGAACAAACACTCTATATGTAAAGAAAGACTGTAACTCTGAAGAAAAACTCTAAATGTAATTAAAGACAAAAAATGTAAACGAAGATTACAAATGTAAAGAAAGTCTCAAAATATAAAAAAGACTAGAAGCGTAAACAAACACTCTTAATGTAAACAGACTACAAATAAAAGCAAACAGTACAAATGTAAACAAAGGCTACAAATGTAAACTCTCTAAATGTAAACACAAAGTACAAATAAAATCAAAGACAACCAATGTAAACAAAGACTACAAATGTAAACAAAGACTACAAATGTAAACAGACTCTAAATGTAAACAAAGACTACAAATGTAAACAAAGACTCTAAATGTAAACAAATCTCTAAATGTAAACTAAGACTCTGAATGTAAACAAAGACTACAAATAAAAACAGCGTGCAAATGTGAACGAAGTCTCTAAATGTAAACAAAGGCTACAAATGTAAACAGTGATTACAAGTGTAAACAGGCACTAAATGTAAACAAAAGCTCTAAATGAGAACAAAGATTACAAATGTAAACAAAGACTACAAATGTAAACAAATTCTAAACGTAAACAAAGCTAAAAGTGTGAACAAAGACTACAAATGTAAACAGACTATAAATAAAAACAGACTACAGATGTAAACAAGAACTCTAAATTTAAACAAAGAATCTAAATGTAAACGAAGATTACCAACGTAAACAAAGACTCTAAATGTAAACACGAACATTAAATGTAAACAAAGACTGCAAATGTATACAAAGTCTCTAAATGTAAACATTCTAAATGTAAACAAAGACTACAAATGTTAACAAAGACTCTAAATGGAAACAAAGACACAAAATGGAAACAGTCCCTAAATGTAAACAAAGTCTACAGATGAAAACAAAGACTCTAAATGTAAACAAAACACTACGTGTAAATAAAGACTCTAGGTGTAAACAAAGACTACAAACGTAAATAAAGACTACAAATGTAAACAATGTCTTAAAAAGGAAAAAGACTACAAATGTAAACACTCTAAATGTAAACAATGACTACATATGTAAACAGACTCTAAATGTAAACAAAGACTACAAGTGTAAACAAAGACTACGATTGTAAACTGACTCTAAATGTAAACAAAGACTATAAATATAAGCAAAGACTACAATTGTAAACAAAGTCTACAAATGTAAAAAAACTCTATATGTAAACAAACACAACAAACGTAAACAGTCTCTAAATGTAAACAGACTACGAATGCAAACAAAGAACACATATGCTAACAGACTCAAAATGTAAACAAAGACTACAAATAAATCATAGGCTATGAATGTATACAAAGACTACAAATGGAAACAAAGACTTTGAATGTAAACAAAGACTCTAAATAAAAACAGACTAAAAATGTAAACAAAGATTAGAAATGTAAACAGATATTACAAATGTAAACAAAGATTACAAATGTAAAGAAAGGGTACAAATTTCAACAGGCTCTGAATGTAAACACTGTAATTGTAAACAAACACTACAAATGTAAACAAAGTGTACAAATTTATACAGGCTCTGAATAGAAGTAAAAAATGAAAATGTAAACAAATAATACAAATGTAAACAAAGACTACAAATGGAAACAAAGACTCTAAATGGAAACTAAGAATACAAATGTAAACAAAGAATACAAACGTAAATAAAGACTCTAAATGGAAACAAGGACTCTAAATGTAAACAAAGACTCTAAAAGTAAAGAAAGACTGCAAATGTAAACAAAGGCTCTAAGTGTAAACACTCTAAATGTAAACAGTTTGTAAAGAATACAAACGTAAACAAAGACTTCAAATATAAACAACAATTCTAAATGGAAACAAAGACACTAAATGAAAACAGACTATAAATATAAACAAAGACTACAAATGTAAAAAAAGATTACAAATGTAAACAGATTCTAAATGTAATCAAATACTACAAATGTAAAAAAAATTACAAATGTAAACAAAGACTGCAAATATAAGCAAAGACTACAATGGTAAACAGAGTCTACAAATGTAAAGAAAGAACGCAAATGCTAACAGTCTCAAAATGTAAACAAAGACTCTAATTTAAACAAAGATTACAAATGTAAACAAAGACTATAAATGCAAACAAAAACTACAAATAAAAAATAGACTACGAATGTATACAAAGACTACAAATGGAAACAAAGACTTTAAATGTAAACAAAGACTCTAAACATAAACAAAGACTACACATGTAAACAAAGAATCTAAATGTAAAAGACTACAAATAAAAACAAAGACTGCAAATGTAAACAAAGATTACAAATGTAAAAAAGACTACAAATGTACACAAAATGTACAAATTTAAAAGGCTCTGAATGTAAGTAAAAGCTCTAAATGTAAACAAAGACTGCAATTGTAAAGAAAGACGCAAATTTAAACAAAGGCTCTAAATGCAAACACTCTGAATGTAAACAAAGACTACGAATGTAAACAAAGACTACAAATGTAAACAAAGACACTAATTGGAAACAGACTATAAATGTAAACAAAGACTACAAATGTAAAAAAGATTACAAATTTAAACAGAAACTCTAAATGTAAACAAAGACTACAAATGTAAACAATGACTCTAAATGCAAACAAAAACTACAAATAAAAACGTAGACTATGACTGTATACAAAGACTACAAAGGTAAACAATGACTCTAAATGTAAACAAAAACTACAAATAAAAACATAGACTATGACTGTATACAAAGACTACAAAGGTAAACAAATACTCTAAATATAAACAAAGACTCTGAATGTAAACAAAGACTACAAATAGAAACAAAGAGTACAAATATAATCAAAGACTCTAAATGTAAACCAAGGCTACAAATGTAAACAAAGGTTACAAATATAAACAGGCACTAAATGTAAACAAATCCTCTAAATGTGAACAAAGACTACAAATGTAAACAAAAACTCTAAATGTATACGAAGGCTACAAACGTAAACAAAGAGTACAAATGTAAACAGATACTAAATGTAAACAGAGGCTCTAAATGTGAACAAAGATAATTTGAATGAGTTCAAATAACTTGTAAAATATGTTTTCGTAATAAAATAATTACTTTTGTAGTTATCTGTAGTTTATTTTGTTTTATGCTCCCTGAAGAAAATTTCCGCAAACATTTGTTTGTATTCATTCTATACTCTTATTCCACTGAAGTTGTGCAAATACAACACCCTGTATTTAGTAAGATAAGACTCACTTTAATAATTTTATTTTAAATTATTGTTATATATGATCAAAATAATGCGTATTACTGTTTGTATTTAGAAAAAGATCATTATTTCGAGTTTTAGCGGTTAATGGATTAAGGATTTCTAACACTTTCCAACAATGTTTAAAAGTGATTATGAATTCAATTAATCTATCTATCTGCATTTTTGTGGTTCTTTCTGTCTGATTCGGTGATAACGTAGGCAAAGAACTCTGAAAGTCAAACCATGCAATGAGTACATATAATTTGAAAGTTATAAATAAGCAATGCAAACTGCATAAATTTTCGTGCTTGTTTTAATTTTCTTGGGGTTTCTGTACTGTCAGAAAACTTGCAGCATTTTTAAACATGTATACGTACATCATTGATATTTTTAAATCATATTAAACATATCTGAGTGTCCTCCTATTTAGCATATAGGGGAAAACCGTGTAATATTGACCATGAGGAAATTTATATGTTCAACGCTAGATAGTGAAACCATCTCATTACTTTTAGTGAATATTATTGCTATACAAAGCAGGAAGTGATTTGTACATGCGTTCCTGTATTTGGACGATTATGAAATTGAGTTTTCGGTTTATAGCATCATTGATGCAACAAGTATGTTAAAATGAAAGTATTACTTTCTGCTCTTAGGTAATTGTAATATAATTTTCGCGTTAATAGTAGCAAATGTACTTATTTTATGAACAATTTAGACATTCGCGTTATGGGCGCCAATTTGCATAGCGATATATGATTGGAAACAACGTTGCTCTGTTTATGCGTGTAATATGAACCATGCTCTGTTGTGTAATATGAATCAGTGGTCCATGATAAAAACAGAGAGGTTTAGTTAATGCTCGGCGTACGTATGTCTCACACTCAAAATCTTGAGGCTATAGAATAAGCCAGAGAATCAGGGGTAATCAAGCTAACACTTCCTTCACATACTACCCATTGGATATAATCTTTGGATCATTAACTATTCGTCCATTAACTATTACTTTTTTCGTCCATTTCTATTATTTCCAAGAGATGAACAACTGTATGAGAGAACATGCTGGACAGTTCGTTTCACAATTCCAAGTGTGTCATTTGTTTGGGAAGGACAACTATGTACCACTTGGTCCATAGTACACGAACGTATGTGTAATATAGACCACCAATACATACATAAAATAATTAATTCCTGCAATTATTAACAGTTCTCAGAGTGCTTTACCAAGCTTGAACCATGCAACTATACAATTCTAATGAGCAGCCAACAAATTAAATCTTTTTATTTTTATAATTTTAGTTTTATGAGAATTCTTGCTTAGCGGGCCCATATTACACGGATCTAACCTACCTGCTAAGAAACAGTTGAAATAGATTGTATATGTGGGAAGACACCGAATGGCTCTTTTTTCAGTGTCCCCAGAAATGAAAATCGGGCCTTGTGGGTAATTATTTAATGTTCGGAAAGCCAGACGGAATTTTTCCCGATAATTTGTAGTTCCCCATCATACTATAGGTATGGGAAATTAGGTAATCGATAAAAATTTCGACCTCGGTTTTTTGACTTTTTATTTCAGGTGTGAGAAATCCGAAAATGACAAAATTTGTATGGTGTCTGTCTGTAGAGAGTCTGTTAGTGTGTTAGTCCGTTAGTTTGTTAGTCTGTTTAAACGATATCTCACGAACAAATGATCGCAGAGAGGTCAGATCAGTTTTAAAATATTACTTTCGATACTGGCAAGAACCCTATTCGTTTGCAACATTCGAATTAAAAAACTTCGTAAGTTATTAGAAATTTACGATTTTCTTAACATGGGAGAATATGACAAAAATTTACTTAAACGTGCATTAAATGGAATCTTTTTACTGTAAAACTGTCAGAACAGTTTTAAAATATCAGTTTTGATGCCAGAATGAATATCATAAATATGCTACTTTGAAATTTTTGAAAGTTATTGGAAATTTACGAATTTCTTAACATGGTAGTATAGGACAAAATTTCACATAAACGTCAATTTTTAGAGATATTTTCATCGTAAAGATGTCAGACTACTTTTGAAATATTATTTAGGACACTGGCATGAATATTAATGACTATGAATTTTCCAATATAAAAATTTCGTAAGTTATTGAAAATTTACGAATTTCTTAATATGACAGAATCGAGCAAAATTTCACATAAACGTCAATCTTGAGGGATATTTTCATCGCAAAGATGTCAAACCACTTTCGAAATATTATTTAGATTACTGGCATAAAAATCATAGACTATGATTTTTCCAATTTATAAAATTTTTGGAATTTACGATTATTTGGAATTTACGATTGACTTAACATGTCAGAATAAGGCAAAATTGAGCACAAACTTCCATTTTGAGGATCGTAAATACATTAGACTTCAAAATTACATTTATGATATTTGTTTGAACATGATTGAAAACAAATATTCTAATAGGAAAATTTCGTAAATTATTCGTAATTTACGATTTTATCAACATAGCGAAATTGTAAATTTTTCATATAAATATGAATTTTGAGGATTATTGCATTAGAAATAGTAGCATGAAAACTAAAAAACGGAATTGACCCTGATAAAATAAATTAATCGATTAGAATAAGATAAATATATCGAAGTGAACGATGGATAGCCTACTAGGCGGGGATTTAATTCTGTCAATGTATCAAGCTTTGGTCAAATTCATTTCTTTTAACATAATTATAATATGTCTCGCACTAGAAATTTATGAGAACATAAATATGATGGGGGAACTGAGCAGAGTCCACCTATATTAACTAGTTTAATAGATATTTCCTTCGGTTTTGGAAGCAGGAATTTTCCGAAGCAAAAGTTCTGCTTATGAATGGGATATTTTTGCATGAATAAATGGAAAAATAATGGATAGTATATTGAAGGAAGAATTTTATCACGCAAAAAACAAGTCAGATGTGCAGGTGTGAATGTGGGATGACGACGAAATACAGACTTGTTGACACTGACGAGATATACGCATACCTTTAGATACGTTGGCAGGAATTTATTTGTTCAGAACTCAGAAAGGAATATGCGCCTGTAAAAGTTTTTCGAAATAAATTGGTAAAAAAGAAGAAAGCAAATTTTATTATCAATTACGCAGTTTGCATGTACCACAACACTAATTCTTTGTAACCCATGTACGGAAAAAACAGAAAGATAATGCAATATTAGGTGATTATTAAGTTTTTAATTTTACATACATTTATAACCGAAATGTCAGTGGAGGCCTCCCTGTTGACATTCAAAAAGATTTTGGGTTCCGTCTGTGTGTCTGTCTGTCGCGCGATAGCAGCCGCAAAAATTCCCGTTATTGACTTGCAATTTGGTAAACATGTTTATGAGCCCAACGGAATCAGCTGTATAGTTTTAGGTGTGTATTTCATTTGTAGTTCGTGTACAGGGACACGTCAAAGTTTTTCTTATTATTATGGCCTATGGGGAGAATTTGTATGCACCGCGATAGCGACCCCAAAAATCGCGCTATTGACTTGCAATTTGGTACGCATACGCATGTTTATAAGCTACACGAAAATAGCTGTGTAGTTTTTGATGTGCATTCCATTTTCAGTTCGTGTACAGGGACACACCAAAATATTTCTTATCATTACGGCCTATGGGCAGAATTTGTATGTACCGCAATAGTGGCCGCAAAAATCCTCCGATTGACTTGCAAATTGCCACACACGTTCAGGCTCTCTATAGAAAAAGCTGTATAATTTTTTATGTCTATATTGTTTATGAATTGTGTACAGAGACACGCCAAAATTCTTATCATTACGGCATATGGGGTGACTTTCGTTTAAACGCATTTTAACGTTATTACTTTGCAATCAACAAAATGAAATTAGCGTAAATTACTCACATATGCTAAAACTTATGTTTTCTGCAGAAAATATATGTTCTTAGGCTTCCTAATTGATGTACAGGACCTAACAAAAGTGTTCTGACAATGTCACGCAATCATCCAAATTATATCAGAATTCGAGCAATTATTCATGAAAAACGTAGAATAAGCTGAATAATTTTTGCTGGTGTATAAAATGCTTATGGTTCGTTTACGGAGACACACGAAAGAATTTCGTGACATTAGAGCCTATGGACAATTTTTTATTTAAGTACACTTTAATGCGTTTATGCTGTATTGAACATAATGGAATTAACATGCATTGTAAAGATGCTTAAAAGCACGTTTACTCTTAAAAAAGGTTACGTATAGACTAAATAATTTATTTATGGAACCACACAAAAGAATTCCGACGATGTACTGTATGATGTCAAATGATGTCAAATTAGTTTGAAAAATTAATGAGTTATAATTAATTAGGTGTATTCTTATTATTAGCGTATGTAATAACTGTGGCTCCTTTTCGGGACACATAAAAGAATTTCGTACAATTACGTTCTATAGTCGGTATTTCTTAAAAGTGTATTTTAACATGTTTACTCCCCATTAAATATAAAGGAATTTTATTAGAATTTTAAAAGTATGTTTTTATGTGAAGTAGTGTAGGCTTAGAATTGGTAATTCATTTACAGGGTTACACAACAAGATAATTCCGATATGTTATGTAATCATTTTGTATGAAATTTGATACAAGTATTTATGAATTACAAGGAATTAATGCAAGACTACCATTTATTAGGAATACATATATGTACATATAGTACAAATAGTTATAGAAATAGAGACATAACGGGAGTTTGAGGGGGCCGGCCGCCACTCCCCCTCTAAAACGTTTCTATATACATATAATTTGAAAATATTTTTGTATCATTGTAACACTCAGCAGACAAAAGATAGATGAAAATACCAACATAAAATAAATTTTAATTGAGATTTATGTCTATTGAAATTAGTCACAGTATTAAATTAATTTGAGTACCAATGATTAGTAAAACAAGTTAAAGTACTTACGCAGAAGAGAAATATTTCTAACGTAACACATAAGCCTAACGATGAGAGAATTTGCAAAAACATTGAATTATTAGTAACAGTCAACATTTGAGAGAAAAAAGAAAAAGGATAAAATCACCAAAAAGTTCCGTTAAAAGGGGGAAAAATGGAATTTATGGATTGAAAATTGAAATTTTAAGCTGAAAATTTGAAATACACTCTTCAGGAAACTTGCATTTCTATCAGCATATGCAAGATTCCGTAAGCCTGTATAGCTAATTCCAGCAATATACAGCTCAAGTCTCTATCTTGCAACAAAACAAAAAAGAAAAAAAAGGAAATTAAATTAATAACACAAACCAAAATTTAAACAAGGAATAAGTAATTTTAGCAATCCACATGTTAAACGTTACTTACGAAGATAGTAGAAATAAACAGGTTGCCAAACGAACATTAGTAAAAAGAAAATATTAAAAGTTTAGAAACGATTAATCGATTTAAGTGCTGCTGAAATACTTTAGCTGATTGCATTATTTGTTAGTTAATAATCTCTAAAACTTTTACCAATTTTAAAAAAGGTGATTTTTAATTTTAATGTTAACCTTTTTATATATATAAAATAAGGAAAAAATAAAAATGATCTGTTGATTAATAAGTGATGCTAATGAGACGTTGAGGCTCCTGAACTGTAGATCCACTAGTTGATTTATTTTTAAAGAGAGAGAAAGAGAGAGCATGGAAATTTTGCAATTGTTCAGTTTTCAAATTAAAAATTTTAAACTTGCGTTTTTATAGGGTTCTTAATGTGAACAAATATTTTAGAAAATAACAAAGACTAAACAAAGACTAAATCTAAAGAAATTCTACAAAAGTAAACAATGACTACAAATGTAAACAAAGACTCTAAATTAAACAAAGAATCTAAATGTAAACAAACTACAAATGTAAATAAAGTCTACAAACGTAAACAAAGACTCTAAAGGTAAACAAGGACTCTAAATGTAAACAAAGACTCTAAATGTAAACAAAGACTACAAATGTAAAAAAAAACTAAATGTAAACAAAGAATAAAAATGTAAAAAAAGAAATACTAAAGAAATAAAGAAATACTACAAATGTAAAGAAGGACTCTAAATGTAGACAAAGTCTACAAATGTATACAAAGACTACAAATGTAAACAGACTCTAAATGTAAACAAATCTGTAAGTGTGAACAAAGACTACAAAAATAAACAAAGACACTGAATGTAAACAAAGGCTGCAAATGTAAACAGACTACAAATGTGAACAAAACTCTAAATCTAAACAAAGAATACATATGTAAACAAAACTCTAAATCTAAACAAAGACTACAAATGTAAACAAAGACTCTAAACCTAAACATATACTACAAATAAAAACACTCTAAATGTAAACAAAGTCTACAAATGTAAACAAAGACTCTAAATGGAAACAAAGGTAAACAAATACAAACGTAAACAAAGATTCTAAATGTAAACTGGACTCTTAATGTAAAGAATGACTACAAATGTAAACAAAGAGCGCAAATATTAAGACACAAAATGTGAACAAAGACTCTAAATGTAAACAAAGAGTACAATTGTAAACAAAGACAATAATGGTAAACAAAACTATAAGTATAAACAAAGACCCTAAATGTAAACAAAGACCACAAATGTAAACAGACTCTAAATGTAAACAAAGACTACAAATGTAAACAAAAACTGTAAATGTAATCAAAACTCTAAATGTTAACATACTCTGAATGTATACAAAGACTATAAATAAGAACGAAGAGTACAAATGCAAACAAAGACTTTAAAAGTAAACAAAGGCTACAAATGTAAACAAAGAGTCTTGTGTAAACAAAGGCTACAAATGTAAACAAAGAACGCAAATGTAAACAAAGACTAAAAATGTAAAAAAAGAATACAAATGTAGACTTCAAATGTAAACAAAGACTACAAATGTAAACAGAGAACGCAAATGTAAACAGGCACTATATGTAAACAACGGCTCAAATCTAAACAAAGACTAAAACTGTAAAAAATTACTACAAATGTAGTCTTCAAATGCAAACAAAGACTGCAAATGTAAACAAAGAACGCAAATGTAAGCAGGCACTAAATGTAAACAACGGCTCTAAATCTAAACAAAGACTAAAAATGTAAGAAAAAGACAACAAATGAAGACTCCAAATGTAAACAAAGACTAGAAATGTAAACACTCTAAATGTAAACAAAAACTGCAAATGTATAAGTATAAACAAAGACCCCAAATGAAAACAAAAACCACAAATGTAAACAGACTCTAAATGTAAACAAAGACTACAAATGTAAACAAAAACTCTAAATGCAATCAAAACTCTAAATGTAAACATACTCTGAATGTATACAAAGACTATAAATAAGAACAAAGAGTACAAATGCAAACAAAGATTCTAAAAGTAAACATAGGCTACAAATGTAAACAAAGGCTACAAATGTAAACAAAGAACGCAAATGTAAACAGGCACTTTATGTAAACAACGGTTCTAAATGTAAACAAAGACTAAAAATGTAAAAAAAGGAATACAAATGTAGACTTCAAATATAAACAAAGACTACAAATGTAAACAAAGAACGCAAATGTAAACAACGGCTCTAAATCTAAACAAAGACTAAAAATGTAAGAAAAAGACAACAAATGTAGACTCCAAATGTAAACAAAGACTAGAAATGTAAACAGACTCTACATGAAAACAAATCTGCAAGTGTGAACAAAGACTACAAATATAAACAAAGACTCTAAATGTAAACAAAGGCTGCAAAAGCTAATAAAAGACTACAAATGTAAACAAAGACCGCAAATGTAAACAGACACTAAATGTAGACAAAAACTAAATCTAAAGAAATACTACAAATGTAAACAAGGACTACAAATGTAAACAAAGACTCTAAATGTAAACAAAGAATCTAAATATAAACAGACTACAAATGTAAATAAAGTCTACAAACGTAAACAAAGACTCTAAATGTAAACAAAGACTGCAAATGTAAAAAAAGGCTCTAAATGTAAACATTCTAAATTTAAAGAAAGACTCTAAATGTAAACAAAGACACTAAATGTAAACAAAACTCTAGGTGTAAACAAAGACCCTAGGTGTAAACAAAGACTAAAATTGTTAACAAAGACTCTAAATTAAACAAAATCAAAAAATGTAAACGAAGTCTACAAATGTAAACACTCTAAATGTAAACAAAGACTGCAAATGTAAACAAAGACTCTAAATGTAAACAAAGGCTACAAATGTAAACAAAGAGCGCAAATGTTAAGATCCAAAATGTAAACAAAGACTCTAAATATAAACAAAGAGCACAAATGTAAACAAAGACAATAATGGTAAACAAAACTATAAGTATAATCAAAGACCCCAAATATAAGCAAAACCACAAATGTAAACAGACTCTAAATGTAAACGAAGACTACAAATGTAAACAAAAACTCTAAATGTAATCAAAACTCTAAATGTAAACGTACTCTGAATGTATACAAAGACTATAAATAAGAACAAAGAGCACAAATGCAAATGAAGACTCTAAAAGTAAACAAAGGCTACAAATGTAAACAAAGACTCTTATGTAAACAAAGGCTACAAATGTAAACAAAGAACGCAAATGTAAACAGGCACTATATAAACAACGGCTCTAAATGTGAAAAAAGACTAAAAATGTAAAAAAAGACAACAAATGTAGACTCCAAATGTAAACAAAGAATAGAACTGCAAACAAAGACTAAAAATTTAAACAATGACTACAAACGTAAACAAAGCCTCTAAATGTAAACAAAGACTGCAAATTAAAACAGACTCTAAATAAGAACAAAGACTACAAATATAAACAAAGACTCTAAATGGAAACAGACTACAAATGTAAACAAAGAATACAAACGTAAACAAAGATTCTAAATGTAAACTGGATTCTAAATGTAAAGAAAGGCCCTAAATGTAAACAAAAACCACAAATGTAAACAGACTCTAAATGTAAATGAAGACTAAATCTAAAGAAAGACTACAAATGTAAACAAGGACTACATATGTAAACAAAGACTCTAAATGTAAACAATGAATCTAAATATAAACAGACTACAAATGTAAACAAATACTACAAACGTAAACAAAGACTCTAAAGGTAAACAAGGATTCTAAATGTAAACAAAGACTACAAATGCAAAAAAACTCTAAATGTAAACAAAGGCTCTAAATGTAAAGAGACTACAAATGTAAACAAATACTACATATGTAAACAAAGACTCTTAATATAAACAAAGAGTAAAGATGTAAACAAAGACTACAAATGTAAACAAAGTCTCTAAATGAAAACAAAGGCTACAAATGTAAACAAAGAGTACAAATATAAAAAAGACTACAAATGTAAACAAAGACTCTAAATGTACACAAAGACTACAAATAAAAAGAGACAGTAAATGTAAACAAGGACTACAAATGTAAACAAAGTTTCCAAATTTAAACAGGCACTGAATGTAAATAAAAGCTCTAAATGTAAACAAAGACTACAAATGTAAACAAAGACTACAAATATAAACAAAGACTTTAAATGAAAACAAAGACTACAAATGTAAAGAAAGACTACAAATATAAACAAAGACTATAAATGGAAACAAAGACTACAAATGGAAACAAAGAATACAAACGTAAACAAAGACTCTAAATGTAAACAAGGACTTTAAATGAAAACAAAGACTCTAAATGTAAACAAAGCCTGCAAATATAAACAAAGGCTCTAAATGTAAACACTCTAAATATTAACAAAGACTACAAATGTAAACAAAGACTCTAATTGTAAAGAAAGACACTAAATGTAAACAAAATCTCTAGGTGTAAACAAAGAGTAAAATTGTTAACAAAGACTCTAAATGTAAACAAAATCTAAAAATGTAAACGAAGTCTACAAATGTAAACACACTAAATGTAAACAAAGGCTACAAATGTAAAAAAAAGATTACAAATGTAAACAAAGATTCTAAATGAAAACAAAAACTACAAATGTAAACAAAGACTCTAAATGTAAACAAAATCTAAAAATGTAAACAAAATCTAAAAATGTAAACAAAGTCTACAAATGTAAACACTCAAAATGTAAACAAACACTACAAATGTAAACAAAGAGCGCAAATGTAAAGACCCAAAATGTGAACAAAGACCACAAATGTAAACAGACTCTAAATGTAAACAAAGACTACAAATGTAAACAAAAACTCTAAATGAAATCAAAACTTTGAATGTAAACATACTCTGAATGTATACAAAGACTATAAATAAGAACAAAGAGTGCAAATGCAAACAAAGACTCTAAAAGTAAACAAAGCCTACAAATGTAAGAAAGACTCTTGTGTAAACAAAAGCTACAAATGTAAACAAAGAACGCAAATGTAAAGAGGCACTATATGTAAAGAACGGCTCTAAATGTAAACAAAGACAAAAAATGTAAAAAAAAGACTACAAATGTAGACTTCAAATGTAAACAAAGTCTACAAATGTAAACAAAGAATACAAATGTAAACAGACTCTAAAGGTAAACAAAGCTATAAGTGTGAACAAAGACTACAAATGTAAACAAAGATTCTAAATGTAAACAAAGGCTGCAAATGTAAACAAAGACTACAAATGTATACAAAACTCTAAATCCAAACAAAGACTCTAAATGGAAACAGACTACAAATGTAAACAAAGAATACAAACGTAAACAAAGATTCTAAATGTAAACTGGATTCTAAATGTAAAGAAAGACTACAAATGTAAACAAAGAGCGCAAATGTTAAGACACAAAATGTGAACAAAGTCTAAATGTAAACAAAGAGTACAAATATAAACAAAGACAATAATGGTAAACAAAACTATAAGTATAAACTAAGACCCTAAATGTAAACAAAGACCACAAATGTAAACAGACTCTCAATGTAAACAAAGACTAAATCTAAAGAAATACTACAAATGTAAACAAGGACTTCAAATGTAAACAAAGACTCTAAATGTAAACAAAGAATCTAAATGTAAACAGACTACAAATGTAAATAAAGTCTACAAACGTAAACAAAGACTCTAAAGGTTGACAAGGACTCTTAATGTAAACAAAGACTACAAATGTAAAAAAACTCTAAATGTAAACAAAGAATAAAAATGTAAAAATAGAAATACCAAAGAAATAAAGAAATACTAAAGTCTAAAGAAATACTACAAATGTAAACAAGGACTCTAAATGTAAACAAAGACCACAAATGTAAACAGACTCTAAATGTAAACAAAGACTAAATCTAAAAAAATACTACAAATGTAAACAAGGACTACAAATGTAAACAAAGACTCTATATGTAAACAAAGAATCTAAATGTAAATAGACTACAAATGTAAATAAAGTCTACAAACGTAAACGAAGACTCTAATCCTAAACAAATACTACAATTAAAACCACTCTAAATGTAAACAAAGACTACAAATGTAAACAAAGACTCTAAATGGAAACAAAAGTAAACAAATACAAACGTAAACAAAGATTCTAAATGTAAACTGGACTCTAAATGTAAAGAAAGACTACAAATGGAAACAAAGAGCGCAAATGTTAAGACACAAAATGTAAACAAAGAATCTAAATGTAAACAACGAGTACAAATGTAAACAAAGACAATAATGGTAAACAAAACTATAAGTATAAACAAAGACCCTAAATGTAAACAAAGACCACAAATGTAAACAGACTCTAAATGTAAACAAAGACTAAATCTAAAGAAATACTACAAATGTAAACAAGGACTTCAAATGTAAACAAAGACTCTATATGTAAATAAAGAATCTAAATGTTAACAGACTAAGAATGTAAATAAAGTCTACAAACGTAAACAAAGACTCTAAAGGTTGACAAGGACTCTTAATGTAAAGAAAGACTACAAATGTAAAAAAACTCTAAATGTAAACAAAGAATAAAAATGTAAAAATAGAAATACTAAAGAAATAATGAAATACTAAAGTCTAAAGAAATACTACAAATGTAAACAAGGACTCTAAATGTAAACAAAGTCTACAAATGTATACAAAGACTGCAAACGTAAACAAAGACTCTAAAGGTAAACAAGGACTCTAAATGTAAACAAAGACTCTAAATGTAAACAAAGTCTCTAATAAAAGTAAACAAAGACTACAAATGTAAACAGACTCTAATTGTCAACAAAGAATACAAATTTAAACAAAGGCTCTAAATGTAAACAACGAT
Source organism: Salticus scenicus (assembly GCA_963930645.1). Classification (NCBI taxonomy): domain Eukaryota; kingdom Metazoa; phylum Arthropoda; class Arachnida; order Araneae; family Salticidae; genus Salticus; species Salticus scenicus. Next base: position 307,942,857 of record OZ005655.1, read on the forward strand.
TACAAATATAAACAGAGACACTAAATGTAAATAAAGGCTCTAAATGTAAAGAGACTACAAATGTAAACAAAGACTACATATGTAAACAAAGACTCTTAATGTAAATAAAGAGTAAAGATGTAAACAGACTACAAATGTAAACAAAGACTCTAAATGAAAACAAAGGCTACAAATGTAAACAAAGAGTACAAATATAAAAAAGACTACAAATGTAAACAAAGAATCTAAATGTAGACAAAGACTACAAATAAAAAGAGACTGTAAATTTAAACATGGACTACAAATATAAACAAAGACTTTAAATGGAAACAAAGAGTACAAACCTAAACAAAGAATACAAACGTAAACAAAGACTCTAAGTGTAAACAAGGACTCTAAATAAAAGCAAAGACTCTAAATGTAAACAAAGACTGCAAATGTAAAAAAAGGCACTAAATGTAAACACTCTAAATGTAAACAAATTCTCGAAATGTAAACAAAGACACTAAATGTAAACAAAAACTCTAGGAGTAAACAAAGACCCTAGGTGTAAACAAAGACTAAAATTGTTAACAAAGACTCTAAATGTAAACAAAATCTAAAAATGTAAACGAAGTCTACAAATGTAAACACTCTAAATGTAAACAAAGACTGCAAATGTAAACAAAGACTCTTAATGTAAACATAGGCTACAAATGTTAACAAAGAGCGCAAATGTTAAGATCCAAAATGTAAACAAAGACTCTAAATATAAACAAAGAGTACAAATGTAAACAAAGACAATAATGGTAAACAAAACTATAAGTATAAACAAAGACCCCAAATGTAAACAAAAACCACAAATGTAAACAGACTCTAAATGTAAACAAAGACTACAAATGTAAACAAAATCTCTAAATGTAATCAAAACTCTAAATGTAAACATACTCTGAATGTATACAAAGACTATAAATAAAAACAAAGAGTACAAATGCAAACGAAGACTCTAAAAGTAAACAAAGGCTACAAATGTAAACAAAGAACGCACATGTAAACAGGCACTTTATGTAAACAACGGTTCTAAATGTAAACAAAGACTACAAATGTAAACAAAATCTACAAATGTAAACAGACTCTAAATGTAAACAGACTACAAATGTAAACAAAGAATCTAAATGAAAACATAGACTGTAAATGTAAACAAAGACTACAAATAAAAACAAACTGTAAACGTAAACAAAGACTCTGAATGGAAACAAAGACTACAAATGTAAAAAAAGACTACATGCGTAAACAAAGACTCTAAATGTAAACAAAGACTCGAAATGTAAACAAAGGCTGCGAATGTAAACAGAGGCTCTAAATGTAAACAATCTAAATGTAAACAATGACTATAAATGTAAACAAAGACTCTAAATGTAAACAAAGGCACTAAAGGGAAACAAACTATAAATGTAAACAAAGACTACAAATGTAAAAGGAGATTCTAAATGAAACAAAGACTACTAATGTAAACAAAGACTCTAAATGTAAACAAAAACTCTAGGTTTCAACAAAGACTAAAAATGTAAACAAAAACTCTAAATGTAAACAAAGTCTACAAATGTAAACAAAGACTCTAAATGTAAACAAACACTACAAATGTAAACTGACTCTAAACATAAACAATGACTACAAGTGTAAACAAAGACTACAAATGCACACAAAGAGCACAAATGTTAAGACTCAAAATGTAAAAAAGAATCTAAATGTAAACAAAGTCTCTAATAAAAGTAAACAAAGACTACAAATGTAAACAGACACTAATTGTCAACAAAGACTACAAATTTAAACAACGGCTCTAAATGTAAACAAGGACTCTAAATAAAAGCAAAGACTCTAAATGCAAACAAAGACTGCAAATGTAAAAAAAGGCTCTAAATGTAAACACTCTAAATTTAAAGAAAGACTCTAAATGTAAACAAAGACACTAAATGTAAACAAAACTCTAGGTGTAAACAAAGACCCTAGGTTAAAACAAAGACTAAAATTGTTAACAAAGACTCTAAATGTAAACAAAATCTAAAAATGTAAACGAAGTCTACAAATGTAAACACTCTAAATGTAAACAAAGACTGCAAATGTAAACAAAGACTCTAAATGTAAACAAAGAGTACAAATGTAATCAAAGACAATAATGGTAAACAAAACTATATGTATAATCAAAGACCCCAAATGTAAGCAAAACCACAAATGTAAACAGACTCTAAATGTAAACAAAGATTACAAATGTAAACAAAACCTCTTATTGTAATCAAAACTCTAAGTGTATCCATACTCTAAATGTATACAAAGACTATAAATAAGAACGAAGAGAACAAATGCAAACAAAGACTCTTGTGTAAACAAAGGCTACAAACGTAAACAAAGACTCTAAAGGTTGACAAGGACTCTTAATGTAAACAAAGACTACAAATGTAAACACTCTAAATGTAAACAAAAACTTCAAATGTAAACAAACACTCTAAATATAAACAAACACTACAAATGTAAACAGACTCTAAACATAAACAAAGACTACAAGCATAAAGAAAGACTACAAATGTACACAAAGAGCACAAATGTTAAGAGACTCCAAATGTAAACAAAGAATCTAAATGTAAACAAAGTCTCTAATAAAAGTAAACAAAGACTACAAATGTAAACAGACTCTAATTGTCAACAAAGAATACAAATTTAAACAAAGGCTCTAAATGTAAACAAAGATTACAAATGTAAACAGAGACTCTAAATGTAAATAAAGGCTCTAAATGTAAAGAGACTACAAATGTAAACAAAGACTACATATGTAAATAAAGACTCTTAATGTAAATAAAGAGTAAAGATGTAAACAGACTACAAATGTAAACAAAGACTCTAAATGAAAACAAAGGCTACAAATGTAAACAAAGAGTACAAATATAAAAAAGACTATAAATGTAAACAAAGACTCTAAATGTAGACAAAGACTACAAATAAAAAGAGACTGTAAATTTAAACATGGACTGCAAATGTAAACAAAGACTTTAAATGGAAACAAAGAGTACAAACCTAAAGAAAGAATACAAACGTAAACAAAGACTCTAAGTGTAAACAAGGACTCTAAATAAAAGCAAAGACTCTAAATGTAAACAGGCTGCAAATGTAAAAAAAGGCTCTAAATGTAAACACTCTAAATGTAAACAAAGACTCTAAATGTAAACAAAGACACTATATGTAAACAAAAACTCTAGGTGTAAACAAAGACCCTAGGTGTAAACAAAGACTAAAATTGTTAAAAAAGACTCTAAATGTAAACAAAATCTAAAAATGTAAACGAAGTCTACAAATGTAAACACTCTAAATGTAAACAAAGACTGCAAATGTAAACAAAGACTCTAAATGTAAACAAAGGCTGCAAATGTAAACAAAGAGTGCAAATGTTAAGATCCAAAATGTAAACAAAGACTCTAAATATAAACAAAGAGTACAAATGTAAACAAAGACAATAATGGTAAACAAAACTATAAGTATAAACAAAGACCCCAAATGTAAACAAAAACCACAAATGTAAACAGACTCTAAATGTAAACAAAGACTACAAATGCAAACAAAAACTCTAAATGTAATCAAAACTCTAAATGTAAACATACTCTGAATGTATACAAAGACTATAAATAAGAACAAAGAGTACAAATGCAAACGAAGACTCTAAAAGTAAACAAAGGCTACAAATGTAAACAAAGACTCTTATGTAAACAAAGGCTACAAATGTAAACAAAGAACGCACATGTAAACAGGCACTTTATGTAAAGAACGATTCTAAATGTAAACAAAGACTAAAAATGTAAAAAAAATACTACAAATGTAGACTTCAAATGTAAACAAAGACTACAAATGTAAACAAAGAACGCAAATGTAAACAACGGCTCTAAATCTAACAAAGACTAAAAATGTAAGAAAAAGACAACAAATGTAAACTCCAAATGTAAACAAAGACTAGAAATGTAAACAAAGACTACAAGTGTAAATAGACTCTACATGAAAAGAAAGCTGCAAGTGTGAACAAAGACTACATATGTAAACAAAGACTCTAAATGTAAACAAAGGCTGCAAAAGCTAATAAAAGACTACCAATGTAAACAAAGACTCTAAAAGTCAAAATATACTACAAATGTAAACAAAGACTGCAAATGTAAACAGACTCTAAATGTAGACAAAAACTAAATCTAAAGAAATACTGCAAATGTAAACAAGGACTACAAATGTAAACAAAGACTCTAAACTTAAACAAAGACTGCAAATGTGAAAAAACTCTAATTGTAAACAAAGAATAAAAATGTAAAAAAAGAAATACTAAAGAAATAAAGAAATACTAAAGTCTAAAGAAATACTACAAATATAAACAAGGACTCTAAATGTAAACAAAGTCTACAAATGTATACAAAGACTACAAATGTAAACAGACTCAAAATGTATACAAATCTGTAAGTGTGAACAAAGACTACAAAAATAAACAAAACTCTAAATCTAAACAAAGACTACAAATGTAAGCAAAGACTCTAAACCTAAACAAATACTACAAATAAAAAAACTCTAAATGTAAACAAAGAATCTAAATGTAAACAGACTAGAAATGTAAATAAAGTCTACAAACGTAAACAAAGACTCTAAAGGTTTACAAGGACTCTTAATGTAAACAAAGACCACAAATGTAAAAAAACTCGAAATGTAAACAAAGAATAAAAATGTAAAAATAGAAATACCAAAGAAATAAAGAAATACTAAAGTCTAAAGAAATACTACAAATGTAAACAAGGACTCTAAATGTAAACAAAGACCACAAATGTAAACAGACTCTAAATGTAAACAAAGACTAAATCTAAAGAAATACTACAAATGTAAACAAGGACTACAAATGTAAACAAAGACTCTATATGTAAGCAAAGAATCTAAATGTAAACAGACTACAAATGTAAATAAAGTCTACAAACGTAAACGAAGACTCTAAAGGTTGACAAGGACTCTTAATGTAAACAAAGACTACAAATGTAAACAAAAACTCTAAATGTAAACAAAGTCTACAAATGTAAACAATCTAAATGTAAACAAAACCTTCAAATGTAAACAAACACTCTAAATGTAAACAAACACTACAAATGTAAACAGAATTGTCAACAAAGAATACAAATTTAAACAAAGGCTCTAAATGTAAACAAAGATTACAAATGTAAACAGAGACTCTAAATGTAAATAAAGGCTCTAAATGTAAAGAGACTACAAATGTAAACAAAGACTACATATGTAAATAAAGACTCTTAATGTAAATAAAGAGTAAAGATGTAAACAGACTACAAATGTAAACAAAGGCTCTAAATGAAAACAAAGGCTACAAATGTAAAAAAAGACTATAAATGTAAACAAAGACTCTAAATGTAGACAAAGACTACAAATAAAAAGAGACTGTAAATTTAAACATGGACTACAAATGTAAACAAAGTGTACAAATTTTAACAGGCACTGAATGTAAATAAAAGCTCTAAACGTAAACAAAGACTACAAATGTAAACAAAGACTACAAATATAAACAAAGACTTTAAATGGAAACAAAGAGTACAAACCTAAACAAAGAATACAAACGTAAACAAAGACTCTAAGTGTAAACAAGGACTCTAAATAAAAGCAAAGACTCTAAATGTAAACAAAGACTGCAAATGTAAAAAAATTCTCTAAATGTAAACACTCTAAATGTAAACAAATACTCGAAATGTAAACAAAGACACTAAATGTAAACAAAAATTCTAGGAGTAAACAAAGACCCTAGGTGTAAACAAAGACTAAAATTGTTAACAAAGACTCTAAATGTAAACAAAATCGAAAAATGTAAACGAAGTCTACAAATGTAAACACTCTAAATGTAAACAAAGACTGCAAATGTAAACAAAGACTCTTAATGTAAACAAAGGCTACAAATGTAAACAAAGAGCGCAAATGTTAAGATCCAAAATGTAAACAAAGACTCTAAATATAAACAAAGAGTACAAATGTAAACAAAGACAATAATGGTAAACAAAACTATAAGTATAAACAAAGACCCCAAATGTAAACAAAAACCACAAATGTAAACAGACTCTAAATGTAAACAAAGACTACAAATGTAAACAAAATCTCTAAATGTAATCAAAACTCTAAATGTAAACATACTCTGAATGTATACAAAGACTATAAATAAAAACAAAGAGTACAAATGCAAACGAAGACTCTAAAAGTAAACAAAGGCTACAAATGTAAACAAAGAACGCACATGTAAACAGGCACTTTATATAAACAACGGTTCTAAATGTAAACAAAGACTACAAATGTAAACAAAATCTACAAATGTAAACAGACTCTAAATGTAAACAGACTACAAATGTAAACAAAAAATCTAAATGAAAACATAGACTGTAAATGTAAACAAAGACTACAAATAAAAACAAACTGTAAACGTAAACAAAGACTCTGAATGGAAAGAAAGACTACAAATGTAAAAAAAGACTACAAGCGTAAACAAAGACTCTAAATGTAAACAAAGACTCGAAATGTAAACAAAGGCTGCGAATGTAAACAGAGGCTCTAAAATGTAAACAATCTAAATGTAAACAATGACTATAAATGTAAACAAAGACTCTAAATGTAAACAAAGGCACTAAAGGGAAACAAACTATAAATGTAAACAAAGACTACAAATGTAAAAAGAGATTCTAAATGAAACAAAGACTACTAATGTAACAAACACTCTAAATGTAAACAAAAACTCTAGGTTTCAACAAAGACTAAAAATGTAAACAAAAACTCTAAATGTAAACAAAGTCTACAAATGTAAACAAAGACTCTAAATGTAAACAAACACTACAAATGAAAACTGACTCTAAACATAAACAAAGACTACAAGTGTAAACAAAGACTACAAATGCACACAAAGAGCACAAATGTTAAGACTCAAAATGTAAAAGAGAATCTAAATGTAAACAAAGTCTCTAATAAAAGTAAACAAAGACTACAAATGTAAACAGACACTAATTGTCAACAAAGACTACAAATTTAAACAACGGCTCTAAATGTAAACAAGTACTCTAAATAAAAGCAAAGACTCTAAATGTAAACAAAGACTGCAAATTAAAAAAAGGCTCTAAATGTAAACACTCTAAATTTTAAGAAAGACTCTAAATGTAAACAAAGACACTAAATGTAAACAAAGCTCTAGGTGTAAACAAAGACCCTAGGTGTAAACAAAGACTAAAATTGTTAACAAAGACTCTAAATGTAAACAAAATCTAAAAATGTAAACGAAGTCTACAAATGTAAACACTCTAAATGTAAACAAAGACTGCAAATGTAAACAAAGACTCTAAATATAAACAAAGGCTACAAATGTAAACAAAGAGCGCAAATGTTAAGATCCAAAATGTAAACAAAGACTCTAAATATAAACAAAGAGTACAAATGTAAACAAAGACAATAATGGTAAACAAAACTATAAGTATAATCAAAGACCCCAAATGTAAGCAAAACCACAAATGTAAACAGACTCTAAATGTAAACAAAGACTACAAATGTAAACAAAACCTCTAAATGTAATCAAAACTCTAAGTGTATCCATACTCTAAATGTATACAAAGACTATAAATAAGAACGAAGAGAACAAATGCAAACAAAGACTCTTGTGTAAACAAAGGCTACAAACGTAAACAAAGACTCTAAAGGTTGACAAGGACTCTTAATGTAAACAAAGACTACAAATGTAAACAAAAACTCTAAATGTAAACAAAGTCTACAAATGTAAACACTCTAAATGTAAACAAAAACTTCAAATGTAAACAAACACTCTAAATATAAACAAACACTACAAATGTAAACAGACTCTAAACATAAACAAAGACTACAAGCATAAACAAAGATTACAAATGTACACAAAGAGAACAAATTTTAAGAGACTCAAAATGTAAACAAAGAATCTAAATGTAAACAAAGTCTCTAATAAAAGTAAACAAAGTTTACAAATGTAAACAGACTCTAATTGTCAACAAAGAATACAAATTTAAACAAAGGCTCTAAATGTAAACAAAGATTACAAATGTAAATAGAGACTCTAAATGTAAAGAGACTACAAATGTAAACAAAGACTACATATGTAAATAAAGACACTTAATGTAAATAAAGAGTAAAGATGTAAACAGACTACAAATGTAAAGAAAGACTCTAAATGAAAACAAAGGCTACAAATGTAAACAAAGAGTACAAATATAAAAAAGATTATAAATGTAAACAAAGACTCTAAATGTAGACAAAGACTACAAATAAAAAGAGACTGTAAATTTAAACATGGACTACAAATGTAAACAAAGACTTTAAATGGAAACAAAGAGTACAAACCTAAAGAAAGAATACAAACGTAAACAAAGACTCTAAGTGTAAACAAGGACTCTAAATAAAAGCAAAGACTCTAAATGTAAACAAAGACTGCAAATGTAAAAAAAGGCTCTTAATGTAAACACTCTAAATGTAAACAAAGACTCTAAATGTAAACAAAGACACTAAATGTAAACAAAAACTCTAGGTGTAAACAAAGACCCTAGGTGTAAACAAAGACTAAAATTGTTAAAAAAGACTCTAAATGTAAACAAAATCTAAAAATGTAAACGAAGTCTACAAATGTAAACACTCTAAATGTAAACAAAGACTGCAAATGTAAACAAAGACTCTAAATGTAAACAAAGGCTACAAATGTAAACAAAGAGCGCAAATGTTAAGATCCAAAATGTAAACAAAGGCTCTAAATATAAACAAAGAGTACAAATGTAAACAAAGACAATAATGGTAAACAAAACTATAAGTATAAACAAAGACCCCAAATGTAAACAAAAACCACAAATGTAAACAGACTCTAAATGTAAACAAAGACTACAAATGTAAACAAAAACTTTAAATGTAATAAAAACTCTAAATGTAAACATACTCTGAATGTATACAAAGACTATAAATAAGAACAAAGAGTACAAATGCAAACGAAGACTCTAAAAGTAAACAAAGGCTACAAATGTAAACAAAGACTCTTATGTAAACAAAGGCTACAAATGTAAACAAAGAACGCACATGTAAACAGGCATTTTATGTAAAGAACGATTCTAAATGTAAACAAAGACTAAAAATGTAAAAAAAATACTACAAATGTAGACTTCAAATGTAAACAAAGACTACAAATGTAATGAAGAACGCAAATGTAAACAACGGCTCTAAATCTAACAAAGACTAAAAATGTAAGAAAAAGACAACAAATGTAAACTCCAAATGTAAACAAAGACTAGAAATGTAAACAAAGACTACAAGTGTAAATAGACTCTACATGAAAACAAAGCTGCAAGTGTGAACAAAGACTACAAATGTAAACAAAGACTCTAAATGTAAACAAAGGCTGCAAAAGCTAATAAAAGACTACAAATGTAAACAAAGACTCTAAAAGTCAAAATATACTACAAATGTAAACAAAGACTGCAAATGTAAACAGACTCTAAATGTAGACAAAAACTAAATCTAAAGAAATACTGCAAAAGTAAACAAGGACTACAAATGTAAACAAAGACTCTAAACTTAAACAAAGAATCTAAATGTAAACAGACCACAAATGCAAAAAAATTCTACAAACGTAAACAAAGACTCTAAAGGAAACAAAGACTGCAAATGTAAAAAAACTTAAATTGTAAACAAAGAATAAAAATGTAAAAAAAGAAATACTAAAGAAATAAAGAAATACTAAAGTCTAAAGAAATACTACAAATGTAAACAAGGACTCTAAATGTAAACAAAGTCTACAAATGTATACAAAGACTACAAATGTAAACAGACTCAAAATGTAAACAGATCTGTAAGTGTGAACAAAGACTACAAAAATAAAGAAAACTCTAAATCTAAACAAAGACTACAAATGTAAGCAAAGACTCTAAATCTAAACAAAGACTACAAATGTAAGCAAAGACTCTAAACTTAAACAAATACTACAAATAAAAAAACTCTAAATGTAAACAAAGACTACAAATGTAAACAAAGACTCTAAATCGAAACAAAAGTAAACAAAAGTAAACATATACAAACGTAAACAAAGATTCTAAATGTAAACTGGACTCTAAATGTAAAGAAAGACCACAAATATAAACAAAGAGCGCAAATGTTAAGACACAAAATGTGAACAAAGACTCTAAATGTAAACAACGAGTACAAATGTAAACAAAGACAATAATGGTAAACAAAACTATAAGTATAAACAAAGACCCTAAATGTAATGAAAGACCACAAATGTAAACAGACTCTAAATGTAAACAAAGACTAAATCTAAAGAAATACTTCAAATGTAAACAAGGACTTCAAATGTAAACAAACCCAGCAAAACTTATACTGGTGGGCTCGTTATGGCCTACTGCTGGCATCCTGCACTTGCCATCAGTTGCCGGTTGCCCCATATAACTCCAGCAGCGGGCCTTTTATGGCTGCCAGCAGTGATGGAAGCCTAAAGCAAAATGGTCGGTGGCCCAGAGGTGGCACAAGCACCGATGGCCTTATGCAGGCTATCACCACACGGCCAACCTCATGTTTTTCATGTTGTGGCCACAAATTATTATGCCATAACCAATTTGTATGCATAGAGGACGCTGTGATTCTTTTTCTGTTCATTTGAAATTCCCTCGCTTTCCGCCATTTCATACGAAGTTGTTGTTCGTTAATGTAGTCTGCGGGTGCGTCTTCGAGGTTGAAAATCTTGTAAAAAGAATATATGAGTAAGTAATTCCATTATTAATTTGTTTTTGTATTATTTTTTAAATACTATTTTTTAAAAATGTATCACTCTAAAGCCATTGTTATAACAAAAGGATTTCTAGAAATATATAACAATTATCCAGTTGATCCGTTTTAGTAAATTATGATAGTCGCTAACCTTCTAGTATTTTATCATTGTTATTATTATTTTAATTGATTTAATAAAATAAAAATTATGGATTTTATTTTATATATTTATATTATATGGACGGGAGAAAGTTATTAGAACAATTATAACTATTTATAGTTTATGTTTTATTTATTTTTTCTTCCTTCAGTGTAGTTAAAAAGAAAGCATTAGATTCGGGAAAATTTTCGACATCCGGTTTTCGATAGATTTTGCACCTTTTGGGTTGTTCTCATGAACATAATTTGAAAAATTGTCTGTCTGTCTCTTTGTGTGCGCTCAAAAATTTATGAAAGTGATAGTAGCCTAAAAAGTTTACTTCTTCCGCTTTTTTTCCCTTTAATGTACAAACATTGCTTGCTCCAAACCTGAGGGAGAAGTATATCAGATAGAGTAAATTTCCAATATGAGGGCTTGGGGACAAAATCTCTCGGGACAAAATATCGTAGACGTAAATGAATACAAAGTAAAAAGAGTTGGTAATTATTAGTAATGATGTATAAAATTTCATGACAACACATACCTTAGTCAGAGCACTGACATTCTGACAAACCTACAATAAATTTTTTTATAAATTTTACTTAAAGAAGTTTAAAAACTATATTTATTTATTTTTTGTCAGAATTAGTCATAATGAATTCAATCGTGCTTATTAATTTTAAAACTTTTAATTCAAGTTTGTGAACAGTGTTCAGCTTTAATATCAGCAATGATGTACACGATTTTTAAAATGTATTTTGAATAGTGAAAAGCAAAAGATAGAATAACTTAAAAATAAACATAGATAAAATAATGAAATTCAACTCCATGATTTATTTAATAATTTATTTATTTTAATTAATTAATTAATTAATATTTATAAGGCCCTGTGGCCCCCTCCAGAGATCACGCGTGACACAAAATCAAATTTTCAAATAGATCCTACTATTTTTTTGACGCGAGATTTCGTCCGGCGAGATTTTGTCCCGCGATATTATGTCCGGATCCCAATATGTGTATTTTTGAAAAAAAAATTCGTTAATATCTTTAAACGAACGTTATATTATACATCTGTGATATTTTAAAGCAAATTTATTGATTTTATTATTTTTAACAAAAACTAGTATGTTGTGGCACCACAAAACATGCTTTTATATTTTTTATTATGTAAATTTGCGTAGTGCAAATAATTTGTTAAAATCATTTTCCTGAATGCATGGAAACGATTTTCATTTTAGAACAGTGTTTGTCAATAATAATAATAATAATAATAATAATAATAAATGAATTTTGTGCCAACTTCTGAAAAAATGACTTTTTCTTCTTCTTCTTCTTCTTCTTTTTTTTTTTTTTTTTTTTTTTTAATAATTTATAACTTTGTTTTAATTTACCACAAATTTAATTCAGTCATTTACTTGAAAGTTATTGATGAGTTTTTTTTGAAAAATATCACCACTGAAAATTTGAAGGGCGAGCGATTCCTCAACTTATACAAAAAAAGTTTCCTGGTTAGTTGTTAACAAGTGAAATTGTTTTTCTTGAATTTTTGCTTGCGTGAGAAATCCTACACACTAAATCAGAACAGAAAGCCATCTGCATCTGCACTTCTTTCATAAAACAACAACAAAATGTAACTGATAATTGCTGCGTCAGCGTTGGTTGGGCTACTGGGCAGAGAGGAGATTTATTTATTCAGATAACAAGGAACTGTGTTCAGAAAATAAAATAAAAAAAGAAGAAAAATTAGTTAATTCATCAATTATTTTTAAATGAAAATTATTATAAGTATACAACTAAAAGTTTGTAGGTGTAATATATGTCACTATCGCATGAAATGTATAAAGATTCATGGAGTCCTATTTTTTACGGGCCTATAAATAAGTATATTTATTTATTAACAGCTTATAGATTCAAACTATTTTAAGTACGCTATTAAACAAATTCTTCAATAACATATTGATTTCTATCTGAAATTATGCTAGGATTTGTGTCAACTAATTATTAATATTATTATTCATTTCCATAATCCGAATACCGTAGATAATGAAAGCATTGTATTCGGTCAAAATTTTTGATATCGAGTTTTCACCTGATTTACATATTTTAAGGTCTCGTGAGTCAGAAAAGTGTTTTTTGGCAATTGGTCTGTGTGTTTGTGTATCTGTATTGTATATATGTGTATATGTTTCTGGAAATTTTCTGATTATCATATCTACAAAATTAATAAAGAACGACGAACTTCTGATTAAGACAGGTATAGTGTACAGATGATTTTTCCAACTTTTGTTGAAAACTGGAAATCTCAAAAACTGGCGATTTTCTTCAAATTTATATAAACTTTGTTTTGGATGTCCTTTTGTACTTGTTAGTTCAGGGAAATTGATAAACGACCTATAAAAATACACAAATTTTTTAAGTCTCACAAGTGCTTTCTCTTAAAAACAGCTTTATGGATTTTCTTCAAAATCGCTATATTAATTCCTTTTTAGATATCATTTCGTATGCAATTGTTAGTTTATGGTGAACAGATCAGTTTACTAAGTTTTGGTGAAAATTATCAGTGGGACAGTGAGCCGATATCTCAAAAACGACTTTAACTTTCTTCAAATTTGCTACATAAACCCCTTTTTACTCGCTCTTTAGCATGTAATACTTGCTTAATACAGGAAAATTGACAAAAGTCCTTATTAGGTGGAAGCAATTGCAAATCTAGGAAATGAGTGTTTCAAAAAACTGATCTAACGATTTTTTTTTTTTTTTTTTTTTTTTTTTTGTTAATTCGCTAACTTTTTTTGTTATATCTTCATGACGCATGTACCAGTTTGCTTTGACAGGAAAATTATTAGATGTGTAAATTCATAAATCATTTTTATGTTTTCTGACCACTTTATTTAACAACAGCAACAACAATAATAATAATAAAATATAACAGGGGTAAAATATGTGTAGTAATAACTGATAAAATTCATGCAGATTACTATTATTATTATTATTATTTTAATGTGGGTCGGGTTGTCTGAACTTATTTTACTGTTGTCGGAACTATTCAAATTTTATTATCTAATAATTTTCTTGATAATCGCGAAACCCCACTATTGGAAAGAAATTTTGTAGCCTAAAATATTCTTATACATCCATTTATTCAACTTTTTATGTATTAAAAAATATATGAACATAGAAATTTTGATATAAACAAAATGACACAAAAAACGACACTTTTAAAAACTTGAATTTTTTGCATTTCAAACACACGTCTATCTCTAATCTTCGCTTTATGGTAAACGTAGTTTTTAACTCGGTTATCGACCTCAAGGTTTTGAAGACAAACTGTTTTTAAGCTACTACATTTCCTTGATGACATTATGCTGAACTTGTAGTCAATTTATCTTTTCCTGATGATGGGTCAAGCTTAATTATTTTGAGTGGAAACGACTGGTATGTTGTTTCATAATCTATAAAATTAACGTACTTTTTTCCTTCTTCAGCACTAATTTTCCTGTCATTTTACTAAATATTCTCTGAATTCTCATAATTTATTTTAATAAATTGAAAAAAAAATAATAATAACTTATCTAAAACAAACAAGAGAGAGACAGATTTTAAAACATATACTTATTGCAGCAAAAAATGTAATAATAATTAATTAAAAAAAAAAAAAAGTTTCAGGTCGAAATGATTCCACGACCACGACCATTCATTATGTGAATAAAATAGGCACGAGTGAAGTAGTTATAAATGGCGAAGTATTGCTCTTTCATACATTTTGAAATATGACTAACTATTATTAAAATAAACAAACCAAAATGAAATATTAAGAACTGGAAGTGATATTTAAACTTTTCAAAAACATAATTGCCCCATGGGATTGAAATAGTGCTAATGGCATATCTTAATACTATCTTCGGCGTGAAATTGCTGACAGAATTTTTGAGAAATGATTACATAAATATAGAATAATTATATTAATATTATTATATATTTTAATTATATTAATCATATTATAAATTTATAATATAATAAATTTATTCTAAATATAAATTTAATATAATAGAGCGAGGGATAGGAAAACTATTTTATGTAACTAAATTCTCTGATACATGGTACCAAAACTAAGATGTTTAATAGATGCTGAGTTATAGTAAAACTGTAGTTCTTGAATAATAGTAGTATCGCCTGACTACCGATAAACACACAAATTGAACCTGTCGGATAAGGCTCTATCAAAGGCAGTGGAGACCCGGGTCGAACATTGCGCGAAAGACGAAGACGCTGCTAAAGCAGCGGAGAATCAAAACTTGGTTTTATGTGATTTCAGTGAACTTTGCTTTAGTTATTAATTTTAAAGTAATATAAAATATATATATATATTTATCTATTGATTTTCTTTCCTTTCTTTCTTTCTTTTTTTTTTTTTTTTTTTTTTTTAATTCCTTTAAGTGTAGGGACAAGAAAGCGAAGAAATCCTGATAGTAATAAATAGAAACATTTGTAAATAAACATAATCATTGCCCCCTCCCCCCCACCCCACCCCAATGAAAAAAAAAAAATGTATCAGTTCTTTCAGGTTGAAATAATAAAACATCCCTTCGTGAGTCTAACAAAAAGCGTGAATGCAGCAAATTATTTTGCTGCACTCATGCCCACATTGTTTCACCTGATGAAGAGCCTTTGGGGTATTTCGACCAGAAACAATTGCAGATTTTTTTTTTTTTTTTTTTTTGAGTTTATGGTGTTTAGTTTTTTACAATGCTCTTTTTATAACAATTTTGGTTTCAATATTTTATAATTTTCACATGTAAAGTTACATTTATTTATATCAAATAACTTAACAAATTTAAACATATTAAAATTCGAACACTTAAAAAAAACAAAAAAAAAAAAAAAAAAAAACATAATCTACTTCATTCCAAAAAATGTAATGGATCAACTGAATATTTCTTATATGCTGTACTAGAAATCCTGAATTTATAGCCATGGTGTATGAATCAAATACTTGTAAATAGTATTTAAAAATGAATATGTACAAAATCAAATTAAATATTGGATGCATAGAAAAAACTGGTTGCTACCTCATCAGAAAAAAGAGAGAAAAAAAAAAAAAAAAAGAAAAAAAGAATGAAAAAAAAAAAGAAAAAAAGCACTAATAAAATTAAAGGTATCACCAATAAAATAATATACTAGGTATAACCAAATCACTGCTGGCCTATTAACGGCCTTCTTCACTTACCGTCTCCGGAAGTCCGAGTCAATGTTATTCTATGGGAAACTTTCTTTACAAATAACTTATTAATCAATACATATTTTAAATTCTGTTTTCACATTCAGAAAATTCCAAACTTTTAAATTGTTGGAGCTTTTTTAAAGATGTATTTTTTTAATTATTAATATTTCATTTTGAAATTGCAAAATGAAAAATTTCACATATTAAAAATTCGTATTTTGCAGCTTCAAAATGAAATATAAAAAATTAAAAAAATAATTTTTTTTAAAAAGTCCGTCAATTTAACAGTTGGGAATTTTCCGAATGTGAAAACAGAATTTAAAAATATGTATTAGTTAATAAGTTATTTGTAAAGAAAATTTCCCAAATAATAACGTTGGCTTCGGCTTCCGGTGACGGTGAGTGAAGCGGGCCCTTAATAAGAAAATATAAAGGACCAATGAAGACTGCCGGCAGTAATATAATTTTTTATGTTTGCCACAGGTGGCCCACTGTAGGCTGCCAGCAACAACATGGAAAAACTATATTTGCCGCCATATGGCCCAACACTGGCCCTCTAACAATTTCCAACCTAATGTTCCTTACCAACAGTGGCCCATTACATATTTTCATCATACTGCTAGCTGCCAGCAACGACCCATTCACCGGCCCACTAACTTATTTTTAACTTACTGCTGGCTGCCAACAATGGATCGTTTGAATACGGCCTACTGACGGCCGGCGTAACATATTCCCTGCGGCAACGTTAACTTTTGCCACCGGCGGGCCAATTGCAGCTACTGCTGGCAACCAGCACTTGGCCTCATGCTGGCCGTCATTTGAGGTTTTGCTGGGAAGACTCTAAATGTAAACAAAGAATCTAAATGTAAACAGACTACAAATGTAAATAAGGTCTACAAACGTAAACAAAGACTCTAAAGGTTGACAAGGACTCTTAATGTAAACAAAGACTACAAATGTAAAAAAACTCTAAATGTAAACAAAGAATAAAAATGTAAAAATTGAAATACCAAAGAAATAAAGAAATACTAAAGTCTAAAGAAATACTACAAATGTAAACAAGGACTCTAAATGTAAACAAAGACCACAAATGTAAACAGACTCTAAATGTAAACAAAGACTAAATCTAAAGAAATACTACAAATGTAAACAAGGACTACAAATGTAAACAAAGACTCTATATGTAAGCAAAGAATCTAAATGTAAACAGACTACAAATGTAAATAAAGTCTACAAACGTAAACGAAGACTCTAAAGGTTGACAAGGACTCTTAATGTAAACAAAGACTACAAATGTAAACAAAAACTCTAAATGTAAACAAAGTCTAAAAATGTAAACAATCTAAATGTAAACAAAAACTTCAAATGTAAACAAACACTCTAAATGTAAACAAACACTACAAATGTAAACAGAATTGTCAACAAAGAATACAAATTTAAACAAAGGCTCTAAATGTAAACAAAGATTACAAATGTAAACAGAGACTCTAAATGTAAATAAAGGCTCTAAATGTAAAGAGACTACAAATGTAAACAAAGACTACATATGTAAACAAAGACTCTTAATGTAAATAAAGAGTAAAGATGTAAACAGACTACAAATGTAAACAAAGACTCTAAATGAAAACAAAGGCTACAAATGTAAACAAAGAGTACAAATATACAAAAGACTACAAATGTAAACAAAGACTCTAAATGTAGACAAAGACTACAAATAAAAAGAGACTAAATTTAAACATGGACTACAAATGTAAACAAAGTGTACAAATTTAAACAGGCTCTGAATGTAAATAAAAGCTCTAAACGTAAACAAAGACTACAAACGTAAACAAAGACTACAAATATAAACAAAGACTTTAAATGGAAACAAAGAGTACAAACCTAAACAAAGAATACAAACGTAAACAAAGACTCTAAGTGTAAACAAGGACTCTAAATAAAAGCAAAGACTCTAAATGTAAACAAAGACTGCAAATGTAAAAAAAGGCTCTAAATGTAAACACTCTAAATGTAAACAAAGACTCTAAATGTAAACAAAGACACTAAATGTAAACAAAAACTCTAGGTGTAAACAAAGACCCTAGGTGTAAACAAAGACTAAAATTGTTAACAAAACTCTAAATGTAAACAAAATCTAAAAATGTAAACGAAGTCTACAAATGTAAACACTCTAAATGTGAACAAAGACTGCAAATGTAAACAGAGTCTCTTAATGTAAACAAAGGCTACAAATGTAAACAAAGAGAGCAAATGTTAAGATCCAAAATGTAAACAAAGACTCTAAATATAAACAAAGAGTACAAATGTAAACAAAGACAATAATGGTAAACAAAACTATAAGTATAAACAAAGACCCCAAATATAAACAAAAACCACAAATGTAAACAGACTCTAAATGTAAACAAAGACTACAAATGTAAACAAAAACTCTAAATGTAATCAAAACTCTAAATGTAAACATACTCTAAATGTATACAAAGACTATAAATAAGAACAAAGATTACAAATGCAAACGAAGACTCTAAAAGTAAACAAAGGCTACAAATGTAAAGAAAGAACGCACATGTAAACAGGCACTTTATGTAAACAACGGTTCTAAATGTAAACAAAGAGTAAAAATGTAAAAAAAAGAATACAAAACAAAGACTACAAATGTAAACTGAGAACGCAAATGTAAACAGACTCTAAATGTAAACAAAGACTAAATCTAAAGAAATACTACAAATGTAAACAAGGACTACAAATGTAAATAAAGACTCTAAATTATACAAAGAATCTAAATGTAAACAAACTACAAATGTAAATAAAGTCTACATAAGTAAACAAAGACTCTAAAGGTAAACAAAGACTACAAATGTAATAAAACTCTAAATGTAAACTAAGAATAAAAATGTAAAAAAAGAAATACTAAAGAAATAAAGAAATACTACAAATGTAAAGAAGGACTCTAAATGTAGACAAAGTCTACAAATGTATACAAAGACTACAAATGTAAACAGACTCTAAATGTAAACAAATCTGTAAGTGTGAACAAAGACTACAAAAATAAACAAAGACTCTAAATGTAAACAAAGGCTGCAAATGTAAACAAAGATTACAAATGTAAACAAAACTCTAAATGTAAACTAATAATACATATGTAAACAAATCTATAAATCTAAACAAAGACTACAAATGTAAACAAAGTCTCTAAACCTAAACAAATACTATAAATAAAAACACTCTAAATGTAAACAAAGTCTACAAATGTAAACAAAGACTCTAAATGGAAACAAAGGTAAACAAATACAAACGTAAGCAGAGATCCTAAATGTATACTCGACTCTAAATGTAAAGAAAGACTACAAATGTAAACAAAGAGCGCAAATGTTAAGAGACAAAATGTGAACAAAGATTCTAAATGTAAACAAAGAGTACAAATGTAAACAAAAACAATAATGGTAAACAAAACTATAAGTATAAACAAAGACCCTAAATGTAAACAAAGACCACAAATGTAAACAGACTCTAAATGTAAACAAAGACTACAAATGTAAACAAAAACTCTAAATGTATTCAAACTCTAAATGTAAACATACTCTGAATGTATACAAAGACTATAAATAAGAACGAAGAGTACAAATGCAAACAAAGACTCTAAAAGTAAACAAAGGCTACAAATGTAAACAAAGACTCTTGTGTAAACAAAGGCTACAAATGTAAACAAAGATCGCAAATGTAAACAGGCACTGTACGTAAACAACGGTTCCAAATGTAAACAAAGACTAAAAATGTAAAAAAAAGAATACAAATGTTGACTTCAAATGTAAACAAAATCTAAAAATGTAAACGAAGTCTACAAATGTAAACACTCTAAATGTAAACAAAGACTGCAAATGTAAACAAAGACTCTAAATGTAAACGAAGGCTACAAATGTAAACAAAGAGCGCAAATGTTAAGATCCAAAATGTAAACAAAGAATAAATATAAACAAAAACCACAAATGTAAACAGACTCTAAATGTAAACAAAGACTACAAATGTAAACAAAAACTCTAAATGTAATCAAAACTCTAAATGTAAACATACTCTGAATGTATACAAAGACTATAAATAAGAACAAAGAGTACAAATGCAAACGAAGACTCTAAAAGTAAACAAAGGCTACAAATGTAAACAAAGACTCTTATGTAAACAAAGGCTACAAATGTAAAAAAAGAACGCAAATGTAAACAGGCACTTTATGTAAACAATGGTTCTAAATGTAAACAAAGACTAAAAATGTAAAAAAAAGAATACAAATGTAGACTCCATTTGTAAACAAAGACTAGAAATGTAAACAAAGACTACAAATTTAAACAGACTCTACATATAAACAAAGCTGCAAGTGTGAACAGACTACAAATGTAAACAAAGACTCTAAGTGTAAACAAAGAATCTAAATGTAAACAAACTACAAATGTAAATAAAGTCTACAAACGTAAACAAAGACTCTAAAGGTAAACAATGACTCTAAATGTAAACACTCTAAATGTAAACAAAGACTCTTATGTAAACAAAGGCTACAAATGTAAAAAAAGAACGCAAATGTAAACAGGCACTTTATGTAAACAATGGTTCTAAATGTAAACAAAGACTAAAAATGTAAAAAAAAGAATACAAATGTAGACTCCATTTGTAAACAAAGACTAGAAATGTAAACAAAGACTACAAATTTAAACAGACTCTACATATAAACAAAGCTGCAAGTGTGAACAGACTACAAATGTAAACAAAGACTCTAAGTGTAAACAAAGAATCTAAATGTAAACAAACTACAAATGTAAATAAAGTCTACAAACGTAAACAAAGACTCTAAAGGTAAACAATGACTCTAAATGTAAACACTCTAAATGTAAACAAAGACTACAAATGTAAACAAAGACTCTAAATGGAAACAAAAGTAAACAAATACAAACGTAAACAAAGATTCTAAATGTAAACTGGACTCTAAATGTAAAGAAAGACTGCAAATGTAAACAAAGAGCGCAAATGTTAAGACACAAAATGTGAACAGACTCTAAATGTAAACAAAGAGCACAAAATGTAAACAAAGACAATAATGGTAAACAAAACTATAAGTATAAACAAAGACCCTAAATGTAAACAAAGACCACAAATGTAAACAGACTCTAAATGTAAACAAAGACTACAAATGTAAACAAAAACTCTAAATGTAATCAAAACTCTAAATGTAAACGTACTCTGAATGTATGCAAAGACTATAAATGAGAACGAACAGAACAAATGCAAACAAAGACTCTAAAAGTAAACAAAGGCTACAAATGTAAACAAAGACTCTTGTTTAAACAAAGGCTACAAATGTAAACAAAGAACGCAAATGTATACAGATACTATATGTAAACAACGGCTCTAAATGTAAACAAAGACTAAAAATGTAAAAAAAAGACTACAAATGTACACTTCAAATGTAAACAAAGACTACAAATGTAAACAAAGACTGCAAATGTAAATAAAGTCTACAAAAGTAAACAGACTCTAAAGGTAAACAAGGACTCTAAATGTAAACAAAGACTCTAAATGTAAGCAAAGACTACAAATGTAAAAAAACTCTAAATGTAAACAAAGAATAATAATGTAAAAAAAGAAATACTAAAGAAATAAAGAAATACTACAAATGTAAAGAAGGACTTTAAATGTAGACAAAGTCTACAAATGTATACAAAGACTACAAATGTAAACAGACTCTAAATGTAAACAAGTCTGTAAGTGTAAACAAAGACTGTAAATGTAAACAAAGGCTGCAAATGTAAATAAAGACTACAAATGTAAACAAAACTCTAAATCTAAACTAAGAATACATATGTAAACAAAACTCTAAATCTAAACAAAGACTACAAATGTAAACAAAGACTCTAAATGGAAAAAAAGGTAAACAAATACAAACGTAAACAAAGATTCTAAATGTAAACTCGACTCTAAATGTAAAGCAAGACTACAAATGTAAACAAAGAGCGCAAATGTTAAGACACAAAATGTGAACAAAGACTCTAAATGTAAACAAAGATTACAAATGTAAACAAAGACAATAATGGTAAACAAAACTATAAGTACAAACAAAGACTCTAAATGTAAACAAAGATCACAAATGTAAACAGACTCTAAATGTAAACAAAGACTACTAATGTAAACAAAAACTCTAAATGTAATCAAAACTCTAAATGTATCCATACTCTAAATGTAAACAAAGTCTAAAAATGTAAAAGAAAGACTACAAATGTAGACTTCAAATGTAAACAAAGACTACAAATGTAAACAAAGACTGCAAATGTAAACAGACACTAAATGTAAACAAAGACTAAATCTAAAGAAATACTACAAATGTAAACAAGGACTACAAATGTAAACAAAGACTCTAAATGTAAACAAAGGATCTAAATGTAAACAAACTACAAATGTAAATAAAGTATACAAATGTAAACAAAGACTCTAAAGGTAAACAAGGACTGTAAATGTAAACAAAGACTCTAAATGTAAACAAAGACTACAAATGTAAAAAAACTCTAAATGTAAACAAAGAATAAAAATGTAAAAAAAGAAATACTAAAGAAATAAAGAAATACTACAAATGTAAAGAAGGACTCTAAATGCAGACAAAGTCTACAAATGTATACAAAGACTACAAATGTAAACAGACTCTAAATGTAAACAAATCTGTAAGTGTGAAAAAACACTACAAAAATAAACAAAGACTCTAAATGTAAACAAAGGCTGCAAATGTAAACAATGACTACAAATGTAAAGAAAACTCTAAATCTAAACTAAGAATACATATGTAAACAAAACTCTAAATCTAAACAAAGACTACAAATGTAAACAAAGACTCTAAACCTAAACAAATACTACAAATAAAAACACACTAAATGTAAACAAAGTCTAGAAATGTAAACAAAGACTCTAAATGGAAACAAAGATAAACAAATACAAACGTAAACAGAGATTCTAAATGTATACTCGACTCTAAATGTAAAGAAAGACTACAAATGTAAACAAAGAGCGCAAATGTTAAGACACAAAATGTGAACAAAGATTCTAAATGTAATCAAAACTCTAAATGTAAACATACTCTGAATGTATACAAAGACTATAAATAAGAACGAAGAGTACAAATGCAAACAAACACTCTAAAAGTAAACAAAGGCTACAAATGTAAACAAAGACTCTTGTGTAAACAAAGGCTACAAATGTAAACAAAGAACGCAAATGTAAACAAACACTAAAAATGTAAAAAAAAGAATACAAATGTAGACTTCAAATGTAAACAAAGACAACAAAAGTAAACAGAGAACGCAAATGTAAACAGGCACTATATGTAAGCAACGGCTCTACATGTAAACAAAAACTAAAACTGTAAAAAAAATACTACAAATGTAGTCTTCAATTGTAAAAAAAGACTGCAAATGTAAACAAAGAACGCAAATGTAAACAGGCACTAAATGTTAACAACAGCTCTAAATCTAAACAAAGACTAAAAATGTAAGAAAAAGACAACAAATGTAGACTCCAAATGTAAACAAAGACTAGAAATGTAAACACTCTAAATATAAACAAAGAGTACAAATGTAAACAAAGACAATAATGGTAAACAAAACTATAAATATAAACAAAGACCCTAAATGTAAACAAATACCACAAATGTAAACAGACTCTAAATGTAAACAAAGACTACAAATGTAAACAAAAACTCTAAATGTAATCAAAACTCTAAATGTAAACATACTCTGAATGTATACAAAGACTATAAATAAGAACAAAGAGTACAAATGCAAACAAAGATTGTAAAAGTAAACATATGCTACAAATGTAAACAAAGACTCTTATGTAAGCAAAGGCTACAAATGTAAACAAAGAACGCAAATGTAAACAGGCACTTTACGTAAACAACGGTTCCAAATGTACACAAAGACTAAAAATGTAAAAAAAAGAATACAAATGTAGACTTTAGATGTAAACAAAACAAAGACTACAAATGTAAACAGAGAACGCAAATGTAAACAGGCACTATACGTAAACAACGGCTCTAAATGTAAACAAAAACTAAAACTGTAAAAAAAATACTAAAAATGTAGACTTCAAATGCAAACAAAAACTACAAATGTAAACAAAGACTACAAATGTAAACAGACTCTACATGAAAACAAAGCTGCAAGTGTGAGCAAAGACTACAAATGTAAACAAAGACTTTAATGTAAACAAAGGCTGCAAAAGCTAATAAAAGACTACAAATGTAAACAAAGACTCTAAAAGTTAATATATACTACAAATGTAAACAAAGACTGCAAATGTAAACAAAGACTCTAAATGTAAACAAAGAATCTAAATGTAAACAGACTACAAATGTAAATAAAGTCTACAAATGTAAACAAAGACTCTAAAGGTAAACAAGGACTCTAAATGTAAACAAAGACTCTAAATGTAAACAAAGACTGCAAATGTAAAAAAACTCTAATTGTAAACAAAGAATAAAAATGTAAAAAAAGAAATACTAAAGAAATAAAGAAATACTACAAATGTAAAGAAGGACTCTAAATGCAGACAAAGTCTACAAATGTATACAAAGACTACAAATGTAAACAGACTCTAAATGTAAACAAATCTGTAAGTGTGAAAAAACACTACAAAAATAAACAAAGACTCTAAATGTAAACAAAGGCTGCAAATGTAAACAATGACTACAAATGTAAAGAAAACTCTAAATCTAAACTAAGAATACATATGTAAACAAAACTCTAAATCTAAACAAAGACTACAAATGTAAACAAAGACTCTAAACCTAAACAAATACTACAAATAAAAACACTCTAAATGTAAACAAAGTCTAGAAATGTAAACAAAGACTCTAAATGGAAACAAAGATAAACAAATACAAACGTAAACAGAGATTCTAAATGTATACTCGACTCTAAATGTAAAGAAAGACTACAAATGTAAACAAAGAGCGCAAATGTTAAGACACAAAATGTGAACAAAGATTCTAAATGTAATCAAAACTCTAAATGTAAACATACTCTGAATGTATACAAAGACTATAAATAAGAACGAAGAGTACAAATGCAAACAAACACTCTAAAAGTAAACAAAGGCTACAAATGTAAACAAAGACTCTTGTGTAAACAAAGGCTACAAATGTAAACAAAGAACGCAAATGTAAACAAACACTAAAAATGTAAAAAAAAGAATACAAATGTAGACTTCAAATGTAAACAAAGACAACAAAAGTAAACAGAGAACGCAAATGTAAACAGGCACTATATGTAAGCAACGGCTCTACATGTAAACAAAAACTAAAACTGTAAAAAAAATACTACAAATGTAGTCTTCAATTGTAAAAAAAGACTGCAAATGTAAACAAAGAACGCAAATGTAAACAGGCACTAAATGTTAACAACAGCTCTAAATCTAAACAAAGACTAAAAATGTAAGAAAAAGACAACAAATGTAGACTCCAAATGTAAACAAAGACTAGAAATGTAAACACTCTAAATATAAACAAAGAGTACAAATGTAAACAAAGACAATAATGGTAAACAAAACTATAAATATAAACAAAGACCCTAAATGTAAACAAATACCACAAATGTAAACAGACTCTAAATGTAAACAAAGACTACAAATGTAAACAAAAACTCTAAATGTAATCAAAACTCTAAATGTAAACATACTCTGAATGTATACAAAGACTATAAATAAGAACAAAGAGTACAAATGCAAACAAAGATTGTAAAAGTAAACATATGCTACAAATGTAAACAAAGACTCTTATGTAAGCAAAGGCTACAAATGTAAACAAAGAACGCAAATGTAAACAGGCACTTTACGTAAACAACGGTTCCAAATGTACACAAAGACTAAAAATGTAAAAAAAAGAATACAAATGTAGACTTTAGATGTAAACAAAACAAAGACTACAAATGTAAACAGAGAACGTAAATGTAAACAGGCACTATACGTAAACAACGGCTCTAAATGTAAACAAAAACTAAAACTGTAAAAAAAATACTAAAAATGTAGACTTCAAATGTAAACAAAAACTACAAATGTAAACAAAGACTACAAATGTAAACAGACTCTACATGAAAACAAAGCTGCAAGTGTGAGCAAAGACTACAAATGTAAACAAAGACTTTAATGTAAACAAAGGCTGCAAAAGCTAATAAAAGACTACAAATGTAAACAAAGACTGTAAAAGTTAAAATATACTACAAATGTAAACAAAGACTGCAAATGTAAACAAAGACTCTAAATGTAAACAAAGAATCTAAATGTAAACAGACTACAAATGTAAATAAAGTCTACAAATGTAAACAAAGACTCTAAAGGTAAACAAGGACTCTAAATGTAAACAAAGACTCTAAATGTAAACAAAGACTGCAAATGTAAAAAAACTCTAATTGTAAACAAAGAATAAAAATGTAAAAAAAGAAATACTAAAGAAATAAAGAAATACTACAAATGTAAAGAAGGACTTTAAATGTAGACAAAGTCTACAAATGTATACAAAGACTACAAATGTAAACAGACTCTAAATGTAAACAAGTCTGTAAGTGTGAACAAAGACTCTAAATGTAAACAAAAGCTGCAAATGTAAACAAAGACTACAAATGTAGACAAAACTCTAAATCTAAACTAAGAATACATATGTAAACAAAACTCTAAATCTAAACAAAGACTACAAATGTAAACAAAGACTCTAAACCTAAACAAATACTACAAATAAAAACACTCTAAATGTAAACAAAGTCTACAAATGTATCAAAGACTCTAAATGGAAACAAAGGTAAACAAATACAAACGTAAACAAAGATTCTAAATGTAAACTCGACTCTAACTGTAAATAAAATCTACAAATGTAAACAAAGAGCGCAATTGTTAAGACACAAAATGTGAACAAAGACTCTAAATGTAAACAAAGATTACAAATGTAAACAAAGACAATAGTGGTAAACAAAACTATAAGTACAAACAAAGACCCTAAATGTAAACAAAGACCACAAATGTAAACAGACTCTAAATGTAAACAAAGACTACAAATGTAAACAAAAACTCTAAATGTAATCAAAACTCTAAATACCCTCAATCTAAACAAAGAATAAAAATGTAAACAAAGACTCTAAACCTAAACAAATACTACAAATAAAAACACTCTAAATGTAAACAACGACTACAAATGTAAAAAAACTCTAAATGTAAACAAAGAATAAAAATGTAAAAGAGACAAGAAATGTAAACAGACTCTAAAAGTAAACAAAGTCTACAAATGTGAACAAAGAGTACAAATGTAAACAGACTCTAAAGGTAAACAAAGCTGTAAGTGTGAATAAAGACTACAAATGTAAACAAAGACTCTAAATGTAAACAGAGGCTGCAAATATAAACAAAGACTACAAATGTAAACAAAACTCTAAATCTAAACAATGACTCTGAATATAAACAAAGACTACAAATATAAACAAAGACTCTAAACCTAAACAAAGACTACAAATAAAAACACTTTAAATGTAAACAAAGACTAGAAATGGAAACAAATACTCTAAATGGAAAAAAATGCTACAATGGTTAACAAATACTACAAACGTAAACAAAGCCTCTAAATGTAAACAAAATCTACAAATATAAACAAAGACTCTAAATGAAAACAGACTACGAATGTAAACAAAGAATACAAACGTAAATAAAGATTCTAAATGTAAACAGGAATATAAATGTAAAGAAAGACTACAAATGTAAACAAAAACGCTAAATGTAATCAAAACTCTAAATGTAAACATACTCTGAAAGTATACCAAGTCTGCAAATAAGAACAAAGAGTACAAATGCAAACAAAGACTCTAAAAGTAAACAAAGGCTACAAATGTAAACAAAGACTCTTATGTAAACAAAGGCTACAAATGTAAACAAAGAACGCAAATGTAAACAGGCACTATATGTAAACAACGCTTCTAAATGTAAACAGACTGCAAATGTAAAAGACTACAAATGTAAACAAAATCTACAAATGTAAACAGACTCTAAATGTAAACAGACTACAAATGTAAACAAAGAATCTAAATGTAAACATAGACTGTAAATGTAAACAAAGACACTAAATGTAAACAAAAACTCTAGGTGTAAACAAAGACCCTAGGTGTAAACAAAGACTAAAATTGTTAACAAAGACTCTAAATGTAAACAAAATCTAAAAATGTAAACGAAGTCTACAAATGTAAACATTCTAAATGTAAACAAAGACTGCAAATGTAATCAAAACTCTAAATGTGAACATACTCTGAATGTATACAAAGACTATAAATAAGAACAAAGAGCACAAATGCAAACGAAGACTCTAAAAGTAAACATATGCTACAAATGTAAAGAAAGACTCTTATGTAAACAAAGGCTACAAATGTAAACAAAGAACGCAAATGTAAACTGGCACTTTACGTAAACAACGGTTCCAAATGTAAACAAAGACTAAAAATGTAAAAAAAAATACAAATGTAGACTTCAAATGTAAACAAAGACTACAAATGTAAACAAAGAACGCAAATGTAAACAACGGCTCTAAATCTAAACAAAGACTGAAAATGTAAGAAAAAGACAACAAATGTAGATTCCAAATGTAAACAAAGACTAGAAATGTAAACAAAGACTACAAATGTGAACAGACTCTACATGAAAACAAAGCTGCAAGTGTTAACAAAGACTACAATCGTAAACAAAGACTCTAAATGTAAACAAAAACTCTAGGTTTCAACAAAGACTAAAAATGTAAACAAAAACTCTAAATGTAAACAAAGTCTACAAATGTAAACAAAGACTCTAAATGTAAACAAACACTACAAATGTAAACTGACTCTAAACATAAACAAAGACTACAAGTGTAAACAAAGACTACAAATGCACACAAAGAGCACAAATGTTAAGAGACTCAAAATGTAAACAAAGAATCTAAATGTAAACAAAGTCTCTAATAAAAGTAAACAAAGACTACAAATGTAAACAGACTCTAATTGTCAACAAAGACTACAAATTTAAACAAAGGCTCTAAATGTAAACAAAGATTACAAATGTAAACAGAGACTCTAAATGTAAACAAAGGCTCTAAATGTAAAGAGACTACAAATGTAAACAAAGACTACATGTGTAAACAAAGACTCTTAATTTAAACAAAGAGTAAAGATGTAAACAGACTACAAATGTAAACAAAGACTCTAAATAAAAACAAAGGCTACAAATGTAAACAAAGAGTACAAATATAAAAAAGACTACATACGTAAACAAAGACTCTAAATGTAGACAAAGACTACAAATAAAAAGAGAATGTAAATTTAAACATGGACTACAAATGTAAACAAAGTGTACAAATTTAAACAGGCACTGAATGTAAATAAAAGCTCTAAACGTAATCAAAGATTACAAATCTAAACAAAGACTACAAATGTAAACAAAGACTCTAAACCTAAACAAATACTACAAATAAAAACACTCTAAATGTAAACAAAGTCTACAAATGCATCAAAGATTCTAAACGGAAACACAGGTAAACAAATACAAACGTAAACAAAGATTCTAAATGTAAACTCGACTCTAAATGTAAAGAAAGTCTACAAATGTAAACAAAGAACACAAATGTTAAGACACAAAATGTGAACAAAGACTCTAAATGTAAACAAAGATTACAAATGTAAACAAAGACAATAATGGTAAACAAAACTATAAGTACAAACAAAGACCCTAAATGTAAACAAAGACCACAAATGTAAACATACTCTAAATGTAATCAAAGACTACAAATGTAAACAAAAACTCTAAATGTAATCAAAACTCTAAATACCCTCAATCTAAACAAAGAATAAAAATGTAAACAAAGACTCTAAACCCAAACAAATACTACAAATAAAAACACTCTAAATGTAAACAAAGACTACAAATGTAAAAAAACTCTAAATGTAAACAAAGAATAAAAATGTAAAAAAAGACAAGAAATTAAAACAGACTCTAAATGTAAACAAAGTCTACAAATGTGAACAAAGAGTACAAATGTAAACAGACTCTAAAGGTAAACAAAGCTGTAAGTGTGAATAAAGACTACAAATG
Organism: Salticus scenicus; assembly: GCA_963930645.1. Classification (NCBI taxonomy): domain Eukaryota; kingdom Metazoa; phylum Arthropoda; class Arachnida; order Araneae; family Salticidae; genus Salticus; species Salticus scenicus. The sequence continues at coordinate 307,973,105 of OZ005655.1, forward strand.
TAAACACAGACTCTAGATGTAAACAGAGGCTGCAAATATGAACAAAGACTACAAATGTAAACAAAACTCAAAATCTAAACAATGAAATGTAAATAAAGTCTACAAACGTAAACAAAGACTCTAAAGGTAAACAAGGACTCTAAATGTAGACAAAGTCTACAAATGTATACAAAGACTACAAATGTAAACAGACTCTAAATGTAAACAAATCTGTAAGTGTGAACAAAGACTGCAAAAATAAACAAAGACTCTTAATGTAAACAAAGGCTGCAAATGTAAACAAAGACTACAAATGTAAACAAAACTCTAAATCTAAACAAAGACTACAAATGTAAACAAAGACTCTAAACCTAAACAAATACTACAGTTAAAAACACTCTAAATGTAAACAAAGACTACAAGTGTAAACAAAGACTACAAATGTAAACAAAGACTTTAAATGGAAACAAAAGTAAACAAATACAAACGAATACAAAAGATTCTAAATGTAAACTGGACTCTAAATGTAAAGAAAGACTACAAATGTAAACAAAAAGTGCAAATGTAAACAAAGACAATAATGGTTAACAAAACTATAAGTATAAACAAAGACCCTAAATGTAAACAAAGACCACAAATGTAAATAGACTCTAAATGTAAACAAAGACTACAAATGTAAACAAAAACTCTAAATGTAAACATACTCTGAATGTATACAAAGACTATAAATAAGAACAAAGAGTACACACGCAAACAAAGACTCTAAAAGTAAACAAAGGCTACAAATGTAAACAAAGACTCTTGTGTAAACAAAGGCTACAAATGAAAACAAAGAACGCAAATGTAAACAGGCATTATATGTAAACAACGGCTCTAAATGTAAACAAAGACTAAAAATGTAAAAAAAGACTACAAATGTAGGCTTCAAATGTAAACAAAGATTACAAATGTAAACAAAGACTGCAAATGTAAACAGACTCTAAATGTAAACAAAGACTTAATCTAAAGAAATACTGCAAAAGTAAACAATGACTACAAATGTAAACAAAGACTCTAAATTAAACAAAGAATCTGAATGTACACAAACTAAATGTAAACAAAGACTAAAAATGTAAAAAAAGACTACAAATGTAGACTTCAAATGTAAATAAAGTCTAAAAACGTAAACAAAGACTCTAAAGGTAAACAAGGACTCTAAATGTAAACAAAGACTCTAAATGTAAACATAGACTACAAATGTAAAAAAACTCTAAATGTAAACAAAGAATAAAAATGTAAAAAAAGAAATACTAACGAAATAAAGAAATACTACAAATGAAAAGACTCTAAATGTAGACAAAGTCTACAAATGTATACAAAGACTACAAATGTAAACAGACTCTAAATGTAAACAAATCTGTAAGTGTGAACAAAGACTTCAAAAATAAACAAAGACATTAAATGTAAACAAAGGCTGCAAATGTAAACAAAGACTACAAATGTAAACAAAACTCTAAATCTAAACAAAGAATACATATGTAAACAAAACTCTAAATCTAAACAAAGACTACAAATGTAAACAAAGACTCTAAACCTAAACAAATACTACAAATAAAAACACTCTAAATGTAAACAGTCTACAAATGTAAACAAAGACTCTAAATGGAAACAAAGGTAAACAAATACAAACGTAAACAAAGATTCTAAATGTAAACTGGACTCTAAATGTAAAGAATGACTACAAATGTAAACAAAGAGCGCAAATATTAAGACACAAAATGTGAACAAAGACTCTAAATGTAAACAATGACTACAAATGTAAACAAAGACAATAATGGTAAACAAAACTATATGTATAAACAAAGACCCTAAATGTAAACAAAGACCACAAATGTAAACAGACTCTAAATGTAAACAAAGACTACAAATGTAAACAAAAACTGTAAATGTAATCAAAACTCTAAATGTTAACATACTCTGAATGTACACAAAGACTATAAATAAGATCGAAGAGTACAAATGCAAACAAAGACTTTAAAAGTAAACAAATGCTACAAATGTAAACAAAGACTCTTGTGTAAACAAAGGCTACAAATGTAAACAAAGAACGCAAATGTAAACAAAGACTAAAAATGTAAAAAAAGAATACAAATATAGACTTCAAATGTAAGCAAAGACTGCAAATGTAAAACAAGAACGCAAATGTAAACAAGCACTTAATTTAAACAACGGCTCTAAATCTAAACAAAGACTAAAAATGTAAGAAAAAGACAACAAATGTAGACTCCAAATGTAAACAAAGACTAGAAATGTAAACACTCTAAATGTAAACAAAGACTGCAAATGTATAAGTATAAACAAAGATCCCAAATGTAAACAAAAACCAATAATGTAAACAGACTCTAAATGTAAACAAAGACTACAAATGTAAACAAAAACTCTGAATGTAATCAAAACTCTAAATGTAAACATACTCTGAATGTATACAAAGACTATAAATAAGAACAAAGAGTACAAATGCAATTAAAGATTCTAAAATTAAACATAGGCTACAAATGTAAACAAAGGCTACAAATGTAAACAGAGAACGCAAATGTAAACAGGCACTATATGTAAACAACGGCACTAAATGTAAACAAAAACTAAAACTGTAAAAAAAATACTACAAATGTAGACTTCAAATGTAAACAAAGAACGCAAATGTAAACAACGGCTCTAAATCTAAACAAAGACTAAAAATGTAAGAAAAAGACAACAAATGTAGACTCCAAATGTAAACAAAGACTAGAAATGTAAACAAAGACTACAAATGTAAACAGACTCTACATGAAAACAAAGCTGCAAGTGTACAAAGACTACAAATGTAAACAGACTCTACATAAAAACAAAGCTGCAAGTGTGAACAAAGACTACAAATGTAAACAAAGACTCTAAATGTAAACAAAGGCTGCAAAAGCTAATAAAAGACTACAAATGTAATCAAAACTCTAAATGTAAACATACTCTGAATGTATACAAAGACTATAAATAAGAACAAAGAGCACAAATGCAAACGAAGACTCTAAAAGTAAACAAAGGCTACAAATGTAAACAAAGACTCTTATGTAAACAAAGGCTACAAATGTAAACAAAGAACGCACATGAAAACAGGAACTTTATGTAAACAACGGTTCTAAATGTAAACAAAGACTAAAAATGTAAAAAAAAGAATACAAATGTAGACTTCAAATGTAAACAAAGTCTACAAATGTAAACAGAGAACGCAAATGTAAACAGGCACTCTATGTAAACAACGGCTCTAAATGTAAAAAAGACTAAAAATGTAAAAAAATACTAGAAATGTAGACTTCAAATGCAAACAAAGACTACAAATGTACACAAAGAAAGAAAATGTAAACAGGCACTAAATGTAAACAACGGCTCTAAATCTAAACAAAACTAAAAATGTAAGAAAAAGACAACAAATGTAGACTCCATATGTAAACAAAGACTAGAAATGTATACAAAGACTACAAATGTAAACAAAGACTCTAAACCTAAACAAATACTACAAATAAAAACACTCTAAATGTAAACAAAGTCTACAAATGCATCAAAGATTCTAAACGGAAACACAGGTAAACAAATACAAACGTAAACAAAGATTCTAAATGTAAACTCGACTCTAAATGTAAAGAAAGTCTACAAATGTAAACAAAGAACACAAATGTTAAGACACAAAATGTGAACAAAGACTCTAAATGTAAACAAAGATTACAAATGTAAACAAAGACAATAATGGTAAACAAAACTATAAGTACAAACAAAGACCCTAAATGTAAACAAAGACCACAAATGTAAACATACTCTAAATGTAATCAAAGACTACAAATGTAAACAAAAACTCTAAATGTAATCAAAACTCTAAATACCCTCAATCTAAACAAAGAATAAAAATGTAAACAAAGACTCTAAACCCAAACAAATACTACAAATAAAAACACTCTAAATGTAAACAAAGACTACAAATGTAAAAAAACTCTAAATGTAAACAAAGAATAAAAATGTAAAAAAAGACAAGAAATTAAAACAGACTCTAAATGTAAACAAAGTCTACAAATGTGAACAAAGAGTACAAATGTAAACAGACTCTAAAGGTAAACAAAGCTGTAAGTGTGAATAAAGACTACAAATGTAAACACAGACTCTAGATGTAAACAGAGGCTGCAAATATGAACAAAGACTACAAATGTAAACAAAACTCAAAATCTAAACAATGAAATGTAAATAAAGTCTACAAACGTAAACAAAGACTCTAAAGGTAAACAAGGACTCTAAATGTAGACAAAGTCTACAAATGTATACAAAGACTACAAATGTAAACAGACTCTAAATGTAAACAAATCTGTAAGTGTGAACAAAGACTGCAAAAATAAACAAAGACTCTTAATGTAAACAAAGGCTGCAAATGTAAACAAAGACTACAAATGTAAACAAAACTCTAAATCTAAACAAAGACTACAAATGTAAACAAAGACTCTAAACCTAAACAAATACTACAGTTAAAAACACTCTAAATGTAAACAAAGACTACAAGTGTAAACAAAGACTACAAATGTAAACAAAGACTTTAAATGGAAACAAAAGTAAACAAATACAAACGAATACAAAAGATTCTAAATGTAAACTGGACTCTAAATGTAAAGAAAGACTACAAATGTAAACAAAAAGTGCAAATGTAAACAAAGACAATAATGGTTAACAAAACTATAAGTATAAACAAAGACCCTAAATGTAAACAAAGACCACAAATGTAAATAGACTCTAAATGTAAACAAAGACTACAAATGTAAACAAAAACTCTAAATGTAAACATACTCTGAATGTATACAAAGACTATAAATAAGAACAAAGAGTACACACGCAAACAAAGACTCTAAAAGTAAACAAAGGCTACAAATGTAAACAAAGACTCTTGTGTAAACAAAGGCTACAAATGAAAACAAAGAACGCAAATGTAAACAGGCATTATATGTAAACAACGGCTCTAAATGTAAACAAAGACTAAAAATGTAAAAAAAGACTACAAATGTAGGCTTCAAATGTAAACAAAGATTACAAATGTAAACAAAGACTGCAAATGTAAACAGACTCTAAATGTAAACAAAGACTTAATCTAAAGAAATACTGCAAAAGTAAACAATGACTACAAATGTAAACAAAGACTCTAAATTAAACAAAGAATCTGAATGTACACAAACTAAATGTAAACAAAGACTAAAAATGTAAAAAAAGACTACAAATGTAGACTTCAAATGTAAATAAAGTCTAAAAACGTAAACAAAGACTCTAAAGGTAAACAAGGACTCTAAATGTAAACAAAGACTCTAAATGTAAACATAGACTACAAATGTAAAAAAACTCTAAATGTAAACAAAGAATAAAAATGTAAAAAAAGAAATACTAACGAAATAAAGAAATACTACAAATGAAAAGACTCTAAATGTAGACAAAGTCTACAAATGTATACAAAGACTACAAATGTAAACAGACTCTAAATGTAAACAAATCTGTAAGTGTGAACAAAGACTTCAAAAATAAACAAAGACATTAAATGTAAACAAAGGCTGCAAATGTAAACAAAGACTACAAATGTAAACAAAACTCTAAATCTAAACAAAGAATACATATGTAAACAAAACTCTAAATCTAAACAAAGACTACAAATGTAAACAAAGACTCTAAACCTAAACAAATACTACAAATAAAAACACTCTAAATGTAAACAGTCTACAAATGTAAACAAAGACTCTAAATGGAAACAAAGGTAAACAAATACAAACGTAAACAAAGATTCTAAATGTAAACTGGACTCTAAATGTAAAGAATGACTACAAATGTAAACAAAGAGCGCAAATATTAAGACACAAAATGTGAACAAAGACTCTAAATGTAAACAATGACTACAAATGTAAACAAAGACAATAATGGTAAACAAAACTATATGTATAAACAAAGACCCTAAATGTAAACAAAGACCACAAATGTAAACAGACTCTAAATGTAAACAAAGACTACAAATGTAAACAAAAACTGTAAATGTAATCAAAACTCTAAATGTTAACATACTCTGAATGTACACAAAGACTATAAATAAGATCGAAGAGTACAAATGCAAACAAAGACTTTAAAAGTAAACAAATGCTACAAATGTAAACAAAGACTCTTGTGTAAACAAAGGCTACAAATGTAAACAAAGAACGCAAATGTAAACAAAGACTAAAAATGTAAAAAAAGAATACAAATATAGACTTCAAATGTAAGCAAAGACTGCAAATGTAAAACAAGAACGCAAATGTAAACAAGCACTTAATTTAAACAACGGCTCTAAATCTAAACAAAGACTAAAAATGTAAGAAAAAGACAACAAATGTAGACTCCAAATGTAAACAAAGACTAGAAATGTAAACACTCTAAATGTAAACAAAGACTGCAAATGTATAAGTATAAACAAAGATCCCAAATGTAAACAAAAACCAATAATGTAAACAGACTCTAAATGTAAACAAAGACTACAAATGTAAACAAAAACTCTGAATGTAATCAAAACTCTAAATGTAAACATACTCTGAATGTATACAAAGACTATAAATAAGAACAAAGAGTACAAATGCAATTAAAGATTCTAAAATTAAACATAGGCTACAAATGTAAACAAAGGCTACAAATGTAAACAGAGAACGCAAATGTAAACAGGCACTATATGTAAACAACGGCACTAAATGTAAACAAAAACTAAAACTGTAAAAAAAATACTACAAATGTAGACTTCAAATGTAAACAAAGAACGCAAATGTAAACAACGGCTCTAAATCTAAACAAAGACTAAAAATGTAAGAAAAAGACAACAAATGTAGACTCCAAATGTAAACAAAGACTAGAAATGTAAACAAAGACTACAAATGTAAACAGACTCTACATGAAAACAAAGCTGCAAGTGTACAAAGACTACAAATGTAAACAGACTCTACATAAAAACAAAGCTGCAAGTGTGAACAAAGACTACAAATGTAAACAAAGACTCTAAATGTAAACAAAGGCTGCAAAAGCTAATAAAAGACTACAAATGTAATCAAAACTCTAAATGTAAACATACTCTGAATGTATACAAAGACTATAAATAAGAACAAAGAGCACAAATGCAAACGAAGACTCTAAAAGTAAACAAAGGCTACAAATGTAAACAAAGACTCTTATGTAAACAAAGGCTACAAATGTAAACAAAGAACGCACATGTAAACAGGAACTTTATGTAAACAACGGTTCTAAATGTAAACAAAGACTAAAAATGTAAAAAAAAGAATACAAATGTAGACTTCAAATGTAAACAAAGTCTACAAATGTAAACAGAGAACGCAAATGTAAACAGGCACTCTATGTAAACAACGGCTCTAAATGTAAAAAAGACTAAAAATGTAAAAAAATACTAGAAATGTAGACTTCAAATGCAAACAAAGACTACAAATGTACACAAAGAAAGAAAATGTAAACAGGCACTAAATGTAAACAACGGCTCTAAATCTAAACAAAACTAAAAATGTAAGAAAAAGACAACAAATGTAGACTCCATATGTAAACAAAGACTAGAAATGTATACAAAGACTACAAATGTAAACAGACTCTACATATAAACAAAGCTGCAAGTGTGAACAAAGACTACAAAAGTAAACAAAGACTCTAAATGTAAACAATGGCTTCAAAAGGTAAACAAAGGCTACAAATGTAAACAAAGACTGCAAATGTAAACAGACTCTAAATGTAAACAAAGACTAAATCTAAAGAAATACTACAAATGTATAGAAGGACTATGAACGTAAAAAAAGGCTCTAAATGTAAACAAAGAATCTAAATATAAACAAACTACAAATGTAAATAAAGTCTACAAACGTAAACAAAGACTCTAAATGTAAACAAGGACTCTAAATGTAAACAAAGACTCTAAACGTAAACAAAGACTACAAATGTAAAACAACTCTAAATGTAAACAAAGAATAAAAATGTAGAAAAAGAAATACTAAAGAAATACTAAAGAAATAAAGAAATACTACAAATGTAAAGAAGGACTCTAAATGTAGACAAAGTCTACAAATGTATACAAAGACTACAAATGTAAACAGACTCTAAATGTAAACAAATCTGTAAGTGTGAACAAAGACTGCAAAAATAAACAAAGACTCTAAATGTAAACAAAGACTACAAATTATAAACAAAACTCTAAATCTAAACAAAGACTACAAATGTAAGCAAAGACTCTAAACCTAAACAAATACTACAGTTCAAAACACTCTAAATGTAAACAAAGACTACAAATGTAAACAAAGACTCTAAATGGAAAAAAAAGTAAACAAATTCAAAGGAATACAAAAGATTCTAAATGTAAACTGGTCTCTAAATGTAAAGAAAGACTACAAATGTAAACAAAGAGTGCAAATATAAACAAAGACAATAATGGTTAACAAAACTATAAGTATAAACAAAGACCCTAAATGTAAACAAAGACCACAAAAGTAAACAGACTCTAAATGTAAACAAAAACTACAAATGTAAACAAAAACTCTAAATGTAATCAAAAGTCTAAATGTAAACATACTCTGAATGTATACAAAGACTATATATAAGAACGAAGAGTACACACGCAAACAAAGACTCTAAAAGTAAACAAAGGCTACAAATGTAAACAAAGACTCTTGTGTAAACAAAGGCTACAAATGTAAACAAAGACTCTAAATTACACAAAGAATCTAAATGTAAACAAACTACAAATGTAAATAAAGTCTACAAACGTAAACAAAGACTCTAAAGGTAAACAAGGACTCTAAATGTAAACAAAGACTCTAAATGTAAACAAAGACTACAAATGTAAAAAAACTCTAAATGTAAACAAAGAATAAAAATGTAAAAAAAGAAATACTAAAGAAATAAAGAAATACTACAAATGTAAAGAAGGACTCTAAATGTAGACAAAGTCTACAAATGTATACAAAGACTACAAATGTAAACAGACTCTAAATGTAAACAAATCTGTAAGTGTGAACAAAGACTACAAAAATAAACAAAGACACTGAATGTAAACAAAGGCTGCAAATGTAAACAAAGACTACAAATGTGAACAAAACTCTAAATCTAAACAAAGAATACATATGTAAACAAAACTCTAAATCTAAACAAAGACTACAAATGTAAACAAACACTCTAAACCTAAACATATACTACAAATAAAAACACTCTAAATGTAAACAAAGTCTACAAATGTAAACAAAGACTCTAAATGGAAACAAAGGTAAACAATTACAAACGTAAACAAAGATTCTAAATGTAAACTGGACTCTTAATGTAAAGAATGACTACAAATGTAAACAAAGAGCGCAAATATTAAGACACAAAATGTGAACAAAGACTCTAAATGTAAACAAAGAGTACAATTGTAAATAAAGACAATAATGGTAAACAAAACCATAAGTATAAACAAAGACCCTAAATGTAAACAAAGACCACAAATGTAAACAGACTCTAAATGTAAACAAAGACTACAAATGTAAACAAAAACTGTAAATGTAATCAAAACTCTAAATGTTAACCTACTCTGAATGTATACAAAGACTATAAATAAGAACGAAGAGTACAAATGCAAACAAAGACTTAAAAGTAAACAAAGGCTACAAATGTAAACAAAGAGTCTTGTGTAAACAAAGGCTACAAATGTAAACAAAGAACGCAAATGTAAACAAAGACTAAAAATGTAAAAAAAGAATACAAATGTAGACTTCAAATGTAAACAAAGACTACAAATGTAAACAGAGAACGCAAATGTAAACAGGCACTATATGTAAACAACGGCTCAAATCTAAACAAAGACTAAAACTGTAAAAAATTACTACAAATGTAGTCTTCAAATGTAAACAAAGACTGCAAATGTAAACAAAGAACGCAAATGTAAACAGGCACTAAATGTAAACAACGGCTCTAAATCTAAACAAAGACTAAAAATGTAAGAAAAAGACAACAAATGAAGACTCCAAATGTAAAGAAAGACTATAATGTAAACACTCTAAATGTAAACAAAATCTGCAAATGTATAAGTATAAACAAAGATCCCAAATGTAAACAAAAACCACAAATGTAAACAGACTCTAAATGTAAACAAAGACTATAAATGTAAACAAAAACTCTAAATGCAATCAAAACTCTAAATGTAAACATACTCTGAATGTATACAAAGACTATAAATAAGAACAAAGAGTACAAATGCAAACAAAGATTCTAAAAGTAAACATAGGCTACAAATGTAAACAAAGGCTACAAATGTAAACAAATAACGCAAATGTAAACAGGCACTTTATTTAAACAACGGTTCTAAATGTAAACAAAGACTAAAAATGTAAAAAAAGGAATACAAATGTAGACTTCAAATATAAACAAAGACTACAAATGTAAACAAAGAACGCAAATGTAAACAACGGCTCTAAATCTAAACAAAGACTAAAAATGTAAGAAAAAGACAACAAATGTAGACTCCAAATGTAAACAAAGACTAGAAATGTAAACAGACTCTACATGAAAACAAATCTGCAAGTGTGAACAAAGACTACAAATGTAAACAAAGACTCTAAATGTAATCAAAGGCTGCAAAAGCTAATAAAAGACTACAAATGTAAACAAAGACTGCAAATGTAAACAGACACTAAATGTAGACAAAAACTAAATCTAAAGAAATACTACAAATGTAAACAAGGACTACAAATGTAAACAAAGACTCTAAATGTAAACAAAGAATCTAAATATAAACAGACTACAAATGTAAATAAAGTCTACAAACGTAAACAAAGACTCTAAATGTACACAAAGACTGCAAATGTAAAAAAGGCTCTAAATGTAAACACTCTAAATTTAAATAAAGACTCTAAATGTAAACAAAGACACAAAATGTAAACAAAACTCTAGGTGTAAACAAAGACCCTAGGTGTAAACAAAGACTAAAATTGTTAACAAAGACTCTAAATGTAAACAAAATCAAAAAATGTAAACTAAGTCTACAAATGTAAACACTCTAAATGTAAACAAAGACTGCAAATGTAAACAAAGACTCTAAATGTAAACAAAGGCTACAAATGTAGACAAAGAGCGCAAATGTTAAGATCCAAAATGTAAACAAAGACTCTAAATATAAACAAAGAGTACAAATGTAAACAAAGACAATAATGGTAAACAAAACTATATGTATAATCAAAGACCCCAAATGTAAGCAAAACCACAAATGTAAACAGACTCTAAATGTAAACAAAGACTACAAATGTAAACAAAAACTCTAAATGTAATCAAAACTCTAAATGTAAACGTACTCTGAATGTATACAAAGACTATAAATAAGAACAAAGAGCACAAATGCAAATGAAGACTCTAAAAGTAAACAAAGGCTACAAATGTAAACAAAGACTCTTATGTAAACAAAGGCTACAAATGTAAACAAAGAACGCACATGTAAACAGGCACTTTATGTAAACAACGGTTCTAAATGTAAACAAAGACTAAAAATTAAAAAAAAGACTTCAAATGTAGACTTCAAATGTAAACAAAGACGAAAAATGTAAACAAAGAACGCAAATGTAAACAGGCACTATATAAACAACGGCTCTAAATGTGAACAAAGACTAAAAATGTAAAAAAAGACTACAAATGTAGACTCCAAATGTAAACAAAGAATAGAACTGCAAACAAAGTCTAAAAATTTAAACAATGACTACAAAGGTAAACAAAGCCTCTAAATGTAAACAAAGACTGCAAATTAAAACAGACTCTAAATAAGAACAAAGACTACAAATATAAACAAAGACTCTAAATGGAAACAGACTACAAATGTAAACAAAGAATACAAACGTAAACAAAGATTCTAAATGTAAACTGGATTCTAAATGTAAAGAAAGACTACAAATGTAAACAAAGAACGCAAATGTAAACAGGCACTAAATGTAAACAAAGGCCCTAAATGTAAACAAAAAACCACAAATGTAAACAGACTCTAAATGTAAATGAAGACTAAATCTAAAGAAAGACTACAAATGTAAACAAGGACTACATATGTAAACAAAGACTCTAAATGTAAACAATGAATCTAAATATAAACAGACTACGAATGTAAACAAATACTACAAACGTAAACAAAGACTCTAAAGGTAAACAAGGATTCTAAATGTAAACAAAGACTACAACTGCAAAAAAACTCTAAATGTAAACAAAGGCTCTAAATGTATAGAGACTACAAATGTAAACAAAGACTACATATGTAAACAAAGACTCTTAATATAAACAAAGAGTAAAGATGTAAACAAAGACTACAAATGTAAACAAAGTCTCTAAATGAAAACAAAGGCTACAAATGTAAACAAAGAGTACAAATATAAAAAAGACTACAAATGTAAACAAAGACTCTAAATGTACACAAAGACTACAAATAAAAAGAGACAGTAAATGTAAACAAGGACTACAAATGTAAACAAAGTTTACAAATTTAAACAGGCACTGAATGTAAATAAAAGCTCTAAATGTAAACAAAGACTACAAATGTAAACAAAGACTACAAATATAAACAAAGACTTTAAATGAAAACAAAGACTACAAATGTAAAGAAAGACTACAAATATAAACAAAGACTATAAATGGAAACAAAGACTACAAATGTAAACAAAGAATACAAACGTAAACAAAGACTCTAAATGTAAACAAGGACTTTAAATGAAAACAAAGGCTCTAAATGTAAACAAAGCCTGCAAATGTAAACAAAGGCTCTAAATGTAAACACTCTAAATATTAACAAAGACTACAAATGTAAACAAAGACTCTAATTGTAAACAAAGACACTAAATGTAAACAAAATCTCTAGGTGTAAACAAAGAGTAAAATTGTTAACAAAGACTCTAAATGTAAACAAAATCTAAAAATGTAAACGAAGTCTACAAATGTAAACACACTAAATGTAAACAAAGACTACAAATGTAAAAAAAAGATTACAAATGTAAACAAAGATTCTAAATGAAAACAAAGACTCTAAATGTAAACAAAATCTAAAAATGTAAACAAAATCTAAAAATGTAAACAAAGTCTACAAATGTAAACACTCAAAATGTAAACAAACACTACAAATGTAAACAAAGAGCGCAAATGTAAAGACCCAAAATGTGAACAAAGACTCTAAATGTAAAGAAAAAGTACAAATGTAAACAAAGACAATAATGGTAAACAAAACTATAAGTATAAACAAAGACCCTAAATGTAAACAAAGACCACAAATGTAAACAGACTCTAAATGTAAACAAAGACTGCAAATGTAATCAAAGGCTCTAAATGTAAACACTCTAAATGTAAACACTCTAAATGTAAGCAAAGACTACAAATGTAAACAAAAATTCTAAATGTAAACAAAGACTCTAAATGTAAGAGAAACTCTAGGTGTAAACAAACACTACAAATGTAAACAAAGAATCTAAATGTAAACGCAGTGTAAAAATGTAAAAAAGACTACAAATGTAAACCTGGACTATAAATGTAGACAAAGAATACAAATGTAAACAGATTCTAAATGCAAACAAAGACTACAAGTGTAAACAAAGACTATAAATGTAAACAAAGACTGCAAATATAAACAAAGACTACAAATGTAAACAAATTCTAAATTTAAACAAAGACTACAAATGTAAACTGACACTTAATGTGAACAAAGACTACATATGTAAACAAACATTCTAAATGAAAACAAAGAATACAAATGTAAACAAATTCTAAATGTAAACAAAAACTACAAATGTAAACAAAGACTTAAAATATAAACATACTCCAAATGAAAATAAAGACTCCAAATGTAAACAGACTATAAACGTAAATAAAGACTACTAAATGTAAACTAGTTCAGTAAATGTTAACAAACGCTTTTAATGTAAATACTCTAAATTCAAACAAAGACTACAAGGGGAAACAGACTCTAAATGTCAACAAGGACTAGAAATGTAAACAAAGATTACAAATGTAAACAAAGACTCTAAATATAAATAAAAACTAAAAACTTAACTAAATGTAAACAAGTTCTCTAAAAGTAAGAATAAAACTCTAAAAGTAAACAATTAATCTAAATGTAAACAGACTACAAATGTAAACATACTATAGAGTACAAATGTAAACAAAGAGCGCAAATGTTAACAAAGACTACAAATGTAAACAAGGACTGTAATTGTTAGTAAAATTTCTATATGCGAACAAACACTCTATATGTAAAGAAAGACTCTAACTCTGAAGAAAAACTCTAAATGTAATTAAAGACAAAAAATGTAAACGAAGATTACAAATGTAAAGAAAGTCTCAAAATATAAAAAAGACTAGAAGCGTAAACAAACACTCTTAATGTAAACAGACTACAAATAAAAGCAAACAGTACAAATGTAAACAAAGGCTACAAATGTAAACACTCTAAATGTAAACACAAAGTACAAATAAAATCAAAGACAACCAATGTAAACAAAGACTACAAATGTAAACAAAGACTACAAATGTAAACAGACTCTAAATGTAAACAAAGACTACAAATGTAAACAAAGACTCTAAATGTAAACTAATCTCTAAATGTAAACTAAGACTCTGAATGTAAACAAAGACTACAAATAAAAACAGCGTGCAAATGTGAACGAAGTCTCTAAATGTAAACAAAGACTACAAATGTAAACAGTGATTACAAGTGTAAACAGGCACTAAATGTAAACAAAAGCTCTAAATGAGAACAAAGACTACAAATGTAAACAAAGACTACAAATGTAAACAAAGACTACAAATGTAAACAAATTCTAAATGTAAACAAAGACTAAAAATGTAAACAACGACTACAAATGTAAAAAGACTCTAAACGTAAACAAAGCTAAAAGTGTGAACAAAGACTACAAATGTAAACAGACTCTAAATAAAAACAGACTACAGATGTAAACAAAAAGTCTAAATTTAAACAAAGAATCTAAATGTAAACGAAGATTACAAACGTAAACAAAGACTCTAAATGTAAACACGAACATTAAATGTAAACAAAGACTGCAAATGTATACAAAGTCTCTAAATGTAAACATTCTAAATGTAAACAATGACTACAAATGTTAACAAAGACTCTAAATGGAAACAAAGACACAAAATGGAAACAGTCCCTAAATGTAAACAAAGTCTACAGATGTAAACAAAGACTCTAAATGGAAACAAAACACTACGTGTAAATAAAGACTCTAGGTGTAAACAAAGACTACAAACGTAAATAAAGACTACAAATGTAAACAATGTCTTAAAAAGGAAAAAGACTACAAATGTAAACACTCTAAATGTAAACAATGACTACATATGTAAACAGACTCTAAATGTAAACAAAGACTACAAGTGTAAACAAAGACTACGATTGTAAACTGACTCTAAATGTAAACAAAGACTATAAATATAAGCAAAGACTACAATTGTAAACAAAGTCTACAAATGTAAAAAAACTCTATATGTAAACAAACACAACAAACGTAAACAGTCTCTAAATGTAAACAGACTACGAATGCAAACAAAGAACACATATGCTAACAGACTCAAAATGTAAACAAAGACTACAAATAAATCATAGGCTATGAATGTATACAAAGACTACAAATGGAAACAAAGACTTTGAATGTAAACAAAGACTCTAAATAAAAACAGACTAAAAATGTAAACAAAGATTAGAAATGTAAACAGATATTACAAATGTAAACAAAGATTACAAATGTAAAGAAAGGGTACAAATTTCAACAGGCTCTGAATGTAAACACTGTAATTGTAAACAAACACTACAAATGTAAACAAAGTGTACAAATTTATACAGGCTCTGAATAGAAGTAAAAAATGTAAATGTAAACAAATAATACAAATGTAAACAAAGACTACAAATGGAAACAAAGACTCTAAATGGAAACTAAGAATACAAATGTAAACAAAGAATACAAACGTAAACAAAGACTCTAAATGGAAACAAGGACTCTAAATGTAAACAAAGACTCTAAAAGTAAAGAAAGACTGCAAATGTAAACAAAGGCTCTAAGTGTAAACACTCTAAATGTAAACAGTTTGTAAAGAATACAAACGTAAACAAAGACTTCAAATATAAACAACAATTCTAAATGGAAACAAAGACACTAAATGAAAACAGACTATAAATATAAACAAAGACTACAAATGTAAAAAAAGATTACAAATGTAAACAGATTCTAAATGTAAACAAATACTACAAATGTAAAAAAAAATTACAAATGTAAACAAAGACTGCAAATATAAGCAAAGACTACAATGGTAAACAGAGTCTACAAATGTAAAGAAAGACTCTATATGTAAACAAACACTACAAACGTAAAAAGTCTTTGAATGTAAACAGATTACAAATGTAAACAAAGAACGCAAATGCTAACAGTCTCAAAATGTAAACAAAGACTCTAATTTAAACAAAGATTACAAATGTAAACAAAGACTATAAATGCAAACAAAAACTACAAATAAAAAATAGACTACGAATGTATACAAAGACTACAAATGGAAACAAAGACTTTAAATGTAAACAAAGACTCTAAACATAAACAAAGACTACACATGTAAACAAAGAATCTAAATGTAAAAGACTACAAATAAAAACAAAGGCTGCAAATGTAAACAAAGATTACAAATGTAAAAAAGACTACAAATGTACACAAAATGTACAAATTTAAAAGGCTCTGAATGTAAGTAAAAGCTCTAAATGTAAACAAAGACTGCAATTGTAAAGAAAGACGCAAATTTAAACAAAGGCTCTAAATGCAAACACTCTGAATGTAAACAAAGACTACGAATGTAAACATAGACTACAAATGTAAACAAAGACACTAATTGGAAACAGACTATAAATGTAAACAAAGACTACAAATGTAAAAAAGATTACAAATTTAAACAGAAACTCCAAATGTAAACAAAGACTACAAATGTAAACAATGACTCTAAATGCAAACAAAAACTACAAATAAAAACGTAGACTATGACTGTATACAAAGACTACAAAGGTAAACAATGACTCTAAATGTAAACAAAAACTACAAATAAAAACATAGACTATGACTGTATACAAAGACTACAAAGGTAAACAAATACTCTAAATATAAACAAAGACTCTGAATGTAAACAAAGACTACAAATAGAAACAAAGAGTACAAATATAATCAAAGACTCTAAATGTAAACCAAGGCTACAAATGTAAACAAAGGTTACAAATATAAACAGGCACTAAATGTAAACAAATCCTCTAAATGTGTACAAAGACTACAAATGAAAACAAAAACTCTAAATGTATACGAAGGCTACAAACGTAAACAAAGAGTACAAATGTAAACAGATACTAAATGTAAACAGAGGCTCTAAATGTGAACAAAGATAATTTGAATGAGTTCAAATTACTTGTAAAATATGTTTTCGTAATAAAATAATTACTTTTGTAGTTATCTGTAGTTTATTTTGTTTTATGCTCCCTGAAGAAAATTTCCGTAAACATTTGTTTGTATTCATTCTATACTCTTATTCCACTGAAGTTGTGCAAATACAACACCCTGTATTTAGTAAGATAGGACTCACTTTAATAATTTTATTTTAAATTATTGTTATATATGATCAAAATAATGCGTATTACTGTTTGTATTTAGAAAAAGGTCATTATTTCGAGTTTTAGCGGTTAATGGATTAAGGATTTCTAACACTTTCCAACAATGTTTAAAAGTGATTATGAATTCAATTAATCTATCTATCTGCATTTTTGTGGTTCTTTCTGTCTGATTCGGTGATAACGTAGGCAAAGAACTCTGAAAGTCAAACCATGCAATGCGTACATATAATTTGAAAGTTATAAATAAGCAATGCAAACTGCATAAATTTTCGTGCTTGTTTTAATTTTCTTGGGGTTTCTGTACTGTCAGAAAACTTGCAGCATTTTTAAACATGTATACGTACATCATTGATATTTTTAAATCATATTAAACATATCTGAGTGTCCTCCTATTTAGCATATAGGGGAAAACCGTGTAATATTGACCATGAGGAAATTTATATGTTCAACGCTAGATAGTGAAACCATCTCATTACTTTTAGTGAATATTATTGCTATACAAAGCAGGAAGTGATTTGTACATGCGTTCCTGTATTTGGACGATTATGAAATTGAGTTTTCGGTTTATAGCATCATTGATGCAACAAGTATGTTAAAATGAAAGTATTACTTTCTGCTCTTAGGTAATTGTAATATAATTTTCGCGTTAATAGTAGCAAATGTACTTATTTTATGAACAATTTAGACATTCGCGTTATGGGCGCCAATTTGCATAGCGATATATGATTGGAAACAACGTTGCTCTGTTTATGCGTGTAATATGAACCATGCTCTGTTGTGTAATATGAATCAGTGGTCCATGATAAAAACAGAGAGGTTTAGTTAATGCTCGGCGTACGTATGTCTCACACTCAAAATCTTGAGGCTATAGAATAAGCCAGAGAATCAGGGGTAATCAAGCTAACACTTCCTTCACATACTACCCATTGGATATAATCTTTGGATCATTAACTATTCGTCCATTAACTATTACTTTTTTCGTCCATTTCTATTATTTCCAAGAGATGAACAACTGTATGAGAGAACATGCTGGACAGTTCGTTTCACAATTCCAAGTGTGTCATTTGTTTGGGAAGGACAACTATGTACCACTTGGTCCATAGTACACGAACGTATGTGTAATATAGACCACCAATACATACATAAAATAATTAATTCCTGCAATTATTAACAGTTCTCAGAGTGCTTTACCAAGCTTGAACCATGCAACTATACAATTCTAATGAGCAGCCAACAAATTAAATCTTTTTATTTTTATAATTTTAGTTTTATGAGAATTCTTGCTTAGCGGGCCCATATTACACGGATCTAACCTACCTGCTAAGAAACAGTTGAAATAGATTGTATTTGTGGGAAGAAACCGAATGGCTCTTTTTTCAGTGTCCCCAGAAATGAAAATCGGGCCTTGTGGGTAATTATTTAATGTTCGGAAAGCCAGACGGAATTTTTCCCGATAATTTGTAGTTCCCCATCATACTATAGGTATGGGAACTTAGGTAATCGATAAAAATTTCGACCTCGGTTTTTTGACTTTTTATACGTTTTCAGGTGTGAGAAATCCGAAAATGACAAAATTTGTATGGTGTCTGTCTGTAGAGAGTCTGTTAGTGTGTTAGTCCGTTAGTTTGTTAGTCTGTTTACACGATATCTCACGAACAAATGATCGCAGAGAGGTCAGATAAGTTTTAAAATATTACTTTCGATACTGGCAAGAACCCTATTCGTTTGCAACATTCGAATTAAAAAACTTCGTAAGTTATTAGAAATTTACGATTTTCTTAACATGGGAGAATATGACAAAAATTTACTTAAACGTGCATTAAATGGAATCTTTTTACTGTAAAACTGTCAGAACAGTTTTAAAATATCAGTTTTGATGCGAGAATGAATATCATAAATATGCTACTTTGAAATTTTTGAAAGTTATTGGAAATTTTGGAATTTCTTAACATGGTAGTATAGGACAAAATTTCACATAAACGTCAATTTTTAGAGATATTTTCATCGTAAAGATGTCAGACTACTTTTGAAATATTATTTAGGACACTGGCATGAATATTAATGACTATGAATTTTCCAATATAAAAATTTCGTAAGTTATTGAAAATTTACGAATTTCTTAATATGACAGAATCGAGCAAAATTTCACATAAACGTCAATCTTGAGGGATATTTTCATCGCAAAGATGTCAAACCACTTTCGAAATATTATTTAGATTACTGGCATAAAAATCATAGACTATGATTTTTCCAATTTATAAAATTTTTGGAATTTACGATTATTTGGAATTTACGATTGACTTAACATGTCAGAATAAGGCAAAATTGAGCACAAACTTCCATTTTGAGGATCGTAAATACATTAGACTTCAAAATTACATTTATGATATTTGTTTGAACATGATTGAATACAAATATTCTAATAGGAAAATTTCGTAAATTATTCGTAATTTACGATTTTATCAACATAGCGAAATTGTAAATTTTTCATATAAATATGAATTTTGAGGATTATTGCATTAGAAATAGTAGCATGAAAACTAAAAAACGGAATTGACCCTGATAAAATAAATTAATCGATTAGAATAAGATAAATATATCGAAGTGAACGATGGATAGCCTACTAGGCGGGGATTTAATTCTGTCAATGTATCAAGCTTTGGTCAAATTCATTTCTTTTAACATGATTATAATATGTCTCGCACTAGAAATTTATGAGAACATAAATATGATGGGGGAACTGAGCAGAGTCCACCTATATTAACTAGTTTAATAGATATTTCCTTCGGTTTTGGAAGCAGGAATTTTCCGAAGCAAAAGTTCTGCTTATGAATGGGATATTTTTGCATGAATAAATGGAAAAATAATGGATAGTATATTGAAGGAAGAATTTTATCACGCAAAAAACAAGTCAGATGTGCAGGTGTGAATGTGGGATGACGACGAAATACAGACTTGTTGACACTGACGAGATATACGCATACCTTTAGATACGTTGGCAGGAATTTATTTGTTCAGAACTCAGAAAGGAATATGCGCCTGTAAAAGTTTTTCGAAATAAATTGGTAAAAAAGAAGAAAGCAAATTTTATTATCAATTACGCAGTTTGCATGTACCACAACACTAATTCTTTGTAACCCATGTACGGAAAAAAACAGAAAGATAATGCAATATTAGGTGATTATTAAGTTTTTAATTTTACATACATTTATAACCGAAATGTCAGTGGAGGCCTCCCTGTTGACATTCAAAAAGATTTTGGGTTCCGTCTGTGTGTCTGTCTGTCGCGCGATAGCAGCCGCAAAAATTCCCGTTATTGACTTGCAATTTGGTAAACATGTTTATGAGCCCAACGGAATCAGCTGTATAGTTTTAGGTGTGTATTTCATTTGTAGTTCGTGTACAGGGACACGTCAAAGTTTTTCTTATCATTATGGCCTATGGGGAGAATTTGTATGCACCGCGATAGCGACCCCAAAAATCCTCCGATTGACTTGCAAATTGCCACACACGTTCAGGCTCTCTATAGAAAAAGCTGTATATTTTTTTATGTCTATATTGTTTATGAATTGTGTACAGAGACACGCCAAAATTCTTATCATTACGGCATATGGGGTGACTTTCGTTTAAACGCATTTTAACGTTATTACTTTGCAATCAACAAAATGAAATTAGCGTAAATTACTCACATATGCTAAAACTTATGTTTTCTGCAGAAAATATATGTTCTTAGGCTTCCTAATTGATGTACAGGACCTAACAAAAGTGTTCTGACAATGTCACGCAATCATCCAAATTATATCAAAATTCGAGCAATTATTCATGAAAAACGTAGAATAAGCTGAATAATTTTTGCTGGTGTATAAAATGCTTATGGTTCGTTTACGGAGACACACGAAAGAATTTCGTGACATTAGAGCCTATGGACAATTTTTTATTTAAGTACACTTTAATGCGTTTATGCTGTATTGAACATAATGGAATTAACATGCATTGTAAAGATGCTTAAAAGCACGTTTACTCTTAAAAAAGGTTACGTATAGACTAAATAATTTATTTATGGAACCACACAAAAGAATTCCGACGATGTACTGTATGATGTCAAATGATGTCAAATTAGTTTGAAAAATTAATGAGTTATAATTAATTAGGTGTATTCTTATTATTAGCGTATGTAATAACTGTGGCTCCTTTTCGGGACACATAAAAGAATTTCGTACAATTACGTTCTATAGTCGGTATTTCTTAAAAGTGTATTTTAACATGTTTACTCCCCATTAAATATAAAGGAATTTTATTAGAATTTTAAAAGTATGTTTTTATGTGAAGTAGTGTAGGCTTAGAATTGGTAATTCATTTACAGGGTTACACAACAAGATAATTCCGATATGTTATGTAATCATTTTGTATGAAATTTGATACAAGTATTTATGAATTACAAGGAATTAATGCAAGACTACCATTTATTAGGAATACATATATGTACATATAGTACAAATAGTTATAGAAATAGAGACATAATGGGAGTTTGAGGGGGCCGGCCGCCACTCCCCCTCTAAAACGTTTCTATATACATATAATTTGAAAATATTTTAGTATCATTGTAACACTCAGCAGACAAAAGATAGATGAAAATACCAACATAAAATAAATTTTAATTGAGATTTATGTCTATTAAAATTAGTCACAGTATTAAATTAATTTGAGTACCAATGATTAGTAAAACAAGTTAAAGTACTTACGCAGAAGAGAAATAACTCTAACGTAACACATAAGCCTAACGATGAGAGAATTTGCAAAAACATTGAATTATTAGTAACAGTCAACATTTGAGAGAAAAAAGAAAAAGGATAAAATCACCAAAAAGTTCCGTTAAAAGGGGGAAAAATGGAATTCATGAATTGAAAATTGAAATTTTAAGCTGAAAATTTGAAATACACTCTTCAGGAAACTTGCATTTCTATCAGCATATGCAAGATTCCGTAAGCCTGTATAGCTAATTCCAGCAATATACAGCTCAAGTCTCTATCTTGCAACAAAACAAAAAAGAAAAAAAGGAAATTAAATTAATAACACAAACCAAAATTTAAACAAGGAATAAGTAATTTTAGCAATCCACATGTTAAACGTTACTTACGAAGATAGTAGAAATAAACAGGTTGCCAAACGAACATTAGTAAAAAGAAAATATTAAAAGTTTTGAAACGATTAATCGATTTAAGTGCTGCTGAAATACTTTAGCTGATTGCATTATTTGTTAGTTAATAATCTCTAAAAACTTTTACCAATTTTAAAAAAGGTGATTTTTAATTTTAATGTTAACCTTTTTATATATATAAAATAAGGAATAAATAAAAATGATCTGTTGATTAATAAGTGATGCTAATGAGACGTTGAGGCTCCTGAACTGTAGATCCACTAGTTGATTTATTTTTAAAGAGAGAGAAAGAGAGAGCATGGAAATTTTGCAATTGTTCAGTTTTCAAATTAAAAATTTTAAACTTGCGTTTTTATAGGGTTGTTAATGTGAACAAATATTTTAGAAAATAACAAAGACTAAACAAAGACTAAATCTAAAGAAATTCTACAAAAGTAAACAATGACTACAAATGTAAACAAAGACTCTAAATTAAACAAAGAATCTAAATGTAAACAAACTACAAATGTAAATAAAGTCTACAAACGTAAACAAAGACTCTAAAGGTAAACAAGGACTCTAAATGTAAACAAAGACTCTAAATGTAAACAAAGACTACAAATGTCAAGAAACTCTAAATGTAAACAAAGAATAAAAATGTAAAAAAAGAAATACTAAAGAAATAAAGAAATACTACAAATGTAAAGAAGGACTCTAAATGTAGACAAAGTCTACAAATGTATACAAAGACTACAAATGTAAACAGACTCTAAATGTAAACAAATCTGTAAGTGTGAACAAAGACTACAAAAATAAACAAAGACACTGAATGTAAACAAAGGCTGCAAATGTAAACAAAGACTACAAATGTGAACAAAACTCTAAATCTAAACAAAGAATACATATGTAAACAAAACTCTAAATCTAAACAAAGACTATAAATGTAAACAAAGACTCTAAACCTAAACATATACTACAAATAAAAACACTCTAAATGTAAACAAAGTCTACAAATGTAAACAAAGACTCTAAATGGAAACAAAGGTAAACAAATACAAACGTAAACAAAGATTCTAAATGTAAACTGGACTCTTAATGTAAAGAATGACTACAAATGTAAACAAAGAGCGCAAATATTAAGACACAAAATGTGAACAAAGACTCTAAATGTAAACAAAGAGTACAATTGTAAACAAAGACAATAATGGTAAACAAAACTATAAGTATAAACAAAGACCCTAAATGTAAACAAAGACCACAAATGTAAACAGACTCTAAATGTAAACAAAGACTACAAATGTAAACAAAAACTGTAAATGTAATCAAAACTCTAAATGTTAACATACTCTGAATGTATACAAAGACTATAAATAAGAACGAAGAGTAAAAATGCAAACAAAGACTTTAAAAGTAAACAAAGGCTACAAATGTAAACAAAGAGTCTTGTGTAAACAAAGGCTACAAATGTAAACAAAGAACGCAAATGTAAACAAAGACTAAAAATGTAAAAAAAGAATACAAATGTAGACTTCAAATGTAAACAAAGACTACAAATGTAAACAGAGAACGCAAATGTAAACAGGCACTATATGTAAACAACGGCTCAAATCTAAACAAAGACTAAAACTGTAAAAAATTACTACAAATGTAGTCTTCAAATGTAAACAAAGACTGCAAATGTAAACAAAGAACGCAAATGTAAACAGGCACTAAATGTAAACAACGGCTCTAAATCTAAACAAAGACTAAAAATGTAAGAAAAAGACAACAAATGAAGACTCCAAATGTAAACAATGACTAGAAATGTAAACACTCTAAATGTAAACAAAAACTGCAAATGTATAAGTATAAACAAAGACCCCAAATGAAAACAAAAACCACAAATGTAAACAGACTCTAAATGTAAACAAAGACTACAAATGTAAACAAAAACTCTAAATGCAATCAAAACTCTAAATGTAAACATACTCTGAATGTATACAAAGACTATAAATAAGAACAAAGAGTACAAATGCAAACAAAGATTCTAAAAGTAAACATAGGCTACAAATGTAAACAAAGGCTACAAATGTAAACAAAGAACGCAAATGTAAACAGGCACTTTATGTAAACAACGGTTCTAAATGTAAACAAAGCCTAAAAATGTAAAAAAAGGAATACAAATGTAGACTTCAAATATAAACAAAGACTACAAATGTAAACAAAGAACGCAAATGTAAACAACGGCTCTAAATCTAAACAAAGACTAAAAATGTAAGAAAAAGACAACAAATGTAGACTCCAAATGTAAACAAAGACTAGAAATGTAAACAGACTCTACATGAAAACAAATCTGCAAGTGTGAACAAAGACTACAAATGTAAACAAAGACTCTAAATGTAAACAAAGGCTGCAAAAGCTAATAAAAGACTACAAATGTAAACAAAGACCGCAAATGTAAACAGACACTAAATGTAGACAAAAACTAAATCTAAAGAAATACTACAAATGTAAACAAGGACTACAAATGTAAACAAAGACTCTAAATGTAAACAAAGAATCTAAATATAAACAGACTACAAATGTAAATAAAGTCTACAAACGTAAACAAAGACTCTAAATGTAAACAATGACTGCAAATGTAAAAAAAGGCTCTAAATGTAAACACTCTAAATTTAAAGAAAGACTCTAAATGTAAACAAAGACACTAAATGTAAACAAAACTCTAGGTGTAAACAAAGACCCTAGGTGTAAACAAAGACTAAAATTGTTAACAAAGACTCTAAATGTAAACAAAATCAAAAAATGTAAACGAAGTCTACAAATGTAAACACTCTAAATGTAAACAAAGACTGCAAATGTAAACAAAGACTCTAAATGTAAACAAAGGCTACAAATGTAAACAAAGAGCGCAAATGTTAAGATCCAAAATGTAAACAAAGACTCTAAATATAAACAAAGAGCACAAATGTAAACAAAGACAATAATGGTAAACAAAACTATAAGTATAATCAAAGACCCCAAATATAAGCAAAACCACAAATGTAAACAGACTCTAAATGTAAACGAAGACTACAAATGTAAACAAAAACTCTAAATGTAATCAAAACTCTAAATGTAAACGTACTCTGAATGTATACAAAGACTATAAATAAGAACAAAGAGCACAAATGCAAATGAAGACTCTAAAAGTAAACAAAGGCTACAAATGTAAACAAAGACTCTTATGTAAACAAAGGCTACAAATGTACACAAAGAACGCACATGTAAACAGGCACTTTATGTAAACAACGGTTCTAAATGTAAACAAAGACTAAAAATTTAAAAAAAGACTTCAAATGTAGACTTCAAATGTAAACAAAGACTAAAAATGTAAACAAAGAACGCAAATGTAAACAGGCACTATATAAACAACGGCTCTAAATGTGAACAAAGACTAAAAATGTAAAAAAAGACAAATGTAAACAAAGAATAGAACTGCAAACAAAGACTAAAAATTTAAACAATGACTACAAACGTAAACAAAGCCTCTAAATGTAAACAAAGACTGCAAATTAAAACAGACTCTAAATAAGAACAAAGACTACAAATATAAACAAAGACTCTAAATGGAAACAGACTACAAATGTAAACAAAGAATACAAACGTAAACAAAGATTCTAAATGTAAACTGGATTCTAAATGTAAAGAAAGACTACAAATGTAAACAAAGAACGCAAATGTAAACAGGCACTAAATGTAAACAAAGGCCCTAAATGTAAACAAAAACCACAAATGTAAACAGACTCTAAATGTAAATGAAGACTAAATCTAAAGAAAGACTACAAATGTAAACAAGGACTACATATGTAAACAAAGACTCTAAATGTAAACAATGAATCTAAATATAAACAGACTACAAATGTAAACAAATACTACAAACGTAAACAAAGACTCTAAAGGTAAACAAGGATTCTAAATGTAAAGAAAGACTACAAATGCAAAAAAACTCTAAATGTAAACAAAGGCTCTAAATGTAAAGAGACTACAAATGTAAACAAAGACTACATATGTAAACAAAGACTCTTAATATAAACAAAGAGTAAAGATGTAAACAAAGACTACAAATGTAAACAAAGTCTCTAAATGAAAACAAAGGCTACAAATGTAAACAAAGAGTACAAATATAAAAAAGACTACAAATGTAAACAAAGACTCTAAATGTACACAAAGACTACAAATAAAAAGAGACAGTAAATGTAAACAAGGACTACAAATGTAAACAAAGTTTCCAAATTTAAACAGGCACTGAATGTAAATAAAAGCTCTAAATGTAAACAAAGACTACAAATGTAAACAAAGACTACAAATATAAACAAAGACTTTAAATGAAAACAAAAACTACAAATGTAAAGAAAGACTACAAATATAAACAAAGACTATAAATGGAAACAAAGACTACAAATGGAAACAAAGAATACAAACGTAAACAAAGACTCTAAAAGTAAACAAGGACTTTAAATTTAAACAAAGCCTGCAAATATAAACAAAGGCTCTAAATGTAAACACTCTAAATATTAACAAAGACTACAAATGTAAACAAAGACTCTAGATGTAAACAAAGACACTAAATGTAAACAAAATCTCTAGGTGTAAACAAAGAGTAAAATTGTTAACAAAGACTCTAAATGTAAACAAAATCTAAAAATGTAAACGAAGTCTACAAATGTAAACACACTAAATGTAAACAAAGACTACAAATGTAAAAAAAAGATTACAAATGTAAACAAAGATTCTAAATGAAAACAAAAACTACAAATGTAAACAAAGACTCTAAATGTAAACAAAATCTAAAAATGTAAACAAAATCTAAAAATGTAAACAAAATCTAAAAATGTAAACACTCAAAATGTAAACAAACACTACAAATGTAAACAAAGAGCGCAAATGTAAAGACCCAAAATGTGAACAAAGACTCTAAATGTAAACAAAGAGTACAAATGTAAACAAAGACAATAATGGTAAACAAAACTATAAGTATAAACAAAGACCCTAAATGTAAACAAAGACCACAAATGTAAACAGACTCTAAATGTAAACAAAGACTACAAATGTAAACAAAAACTCTAAATGAAATCAAAACTTTGAATGTAAACATACTCTGAATGTATACAAAGACTATAAATAAGAACAAAGAGTGCAAATGCAAACAAAGACTCTAAAAGTAAACAAAGCCTACAAATGTAAGAAAGACTCTTGTGTAAACAAAAGCTACAAATGTAAACAAAGAACGCAAATGTAAAGAGGCACTATATGTAAAGAACGGCTCTAAATGTAAACAAAGACAAAAAATGTAAAAAAAAGACTACTAATGTAGACTTCAAATGTAAACAAAGTCTACAAATGTAAACAAAGAATACAAATGTAAACAGACTCTAAAGGTAAACAAAGCTGTAAGTGTGAACAAAGACTACAAATGTAAACAAAGATTCTAAATGTAAACAAAGGCTGCAAATGTAAACAAAGACTACAAATGTATACAAAACTCTAAATCCAAACAAAGACTCTAAATGGAAACAGACTACAAATGTAAACAAAGAATACAAACGTAAACAAAGATTCTAAATGTAAACTGGATTCTAAATGTAAAGAAAGACTACAAATGTAAACAAAGAGCGCAAATGTTAAGACACAAAATGTGAACAAAGTCTAAATGTAAACAAAGAGTACAAATATAAACAAAGACAATAATGGTAAACAAAACTATAAGTATAAACAAAGACCCTAAATGTAAAAAAAGACCACAAATGTAAACAGACTCTAAATGTAAACAAAGACTAAATCTAAAGAAATACTACAAATGTAAACAATGACTTCAAATGTAAACAAAGACTCTAAATGTAAACAAAGAATCTAAATGTAAACAGACTACAAATGTAAATGAAGTCTACAAACGTAAACAAAGACTCTAAAGGTTGACAAGGACTCTTAATGTAAACAAAGACTACAAATGTAAAAAAACTCTAAATGTAAACAAAGAATAAAAATGTAAAAATAGAAATACCAAAGAAATAAAGAAATACTAAAGTCTAAAGAAATACTACAAATGTAAACAAGGACTATAAATGTAAACAAAGAACACAAATGTAAACAGACTCTAAATGTAAACAAAGACTAAATCTAAAGAAATACTACAAATGTAAACAAGGACTACAAATGTAAACAAAGACTCTATATGTAAACAAAGAATCTAAATGTAAATAGACTACAAATGTAAATAAAGTCTACAAACGTAAACGAAGACTCTAATCCTAAACAAATACTACAATTAAAACCACTCTAAATGTAAACAAAGACTACAAATGTAAACAAAGACTCTAAATGGAAACAAAAGTAAACAAATACAAACGTAAACAAAGATTCTAAATGTAAACTGGACTCTAAATGTAAAGAAAGACTACAAATGGAAACAAAGAGCGCAAATGTTAAGACACAAAATGTAAACAAAGAATCTAAATGTAAACAACAAGTACAAATGTAAACAAAGACAATAATGGTAAACAAAACTATAAGTATAAACAAAGACCCTAAATGTAAACAAAGACCACAAATGTAAACAGACTCTAAATGTAAACAAAGACTAAATCTAAAGAAATACTACAAATGTAAACAAGGACTTCAAATGTAAACAAAGACTCTTAATGTAAATAAAGAATCTAAATGTTAACAGACTACAAATGTAAATAAAGTCTACAAACGTAAACAAAGACTCTAAAGGTTGACAAGGACTCTTAATGTAAACAAAGACTACAAATGTAAAAAAACTCTAAATGTAAACAAAGAATAAAAATGTAAAAATAGAAATACTAAAGAAATAATGAAATACTAAAGTCTAAAGAAATACTACAAATGTAAACAAGGACTCTAAATGTAAACAAAGTCTACAAATGTATACAAAGACTACAAACGTAAACAAAGACTCTAAAGGTAAACAAGGACTCTAAATGTAAACAAAGACTCTAAATGTAAACAAAGTCTCTAATAAAAGTAAACAAAGACTACAAATGTAAACAGACTCTAATTGTCAACAAAGAATACAAATTTAAACAAAGGCTCTAAATGTAAACAACGAATACAAATGTAAACAGAGACACTAAATGTAAATAAAGGCTCTAAATGTAAAGAGACTACAAATGTAAACAAAGACTACATACGTAAACAAAGACTCTTAATGTAAATAAAGAGTAAAGATGTAAACAGACTACAAATGTAAACAAAGACTCTAAATGAAAACAAAGGCTACAAATGTAAACAAAGAGTACAAATATAAAAAAGACTACAAATGTAAACAAAGACTCTAAATGTAAACAAAGACTACAAATAAAAAGAGACTGTAAATTTAAACATGGACTACAAATATAAACAAAGACTTTAAATGGAAACAAAGAGTACAAACCTAAACAAAGAATACAAACGTAAACAAAGACTCTAAGTGTAAACAAGGACTCTAAATAAAAGCAAAGACTCTAAATGTAAACAAAGACTGCAAATGTAAAAAAAGGCTCTAAATGTAAACACACTAAATGTAAACAAATTCTCGAAATGTAAACAAAGACACTAAATGTAAACAAAAACTCTAGGAGTAAACAAAGACCCTAGGTGTACACAAAGACTAAAATTGTTAACAAAGACTCTAAATGTAAACAAAATCTAAAAATGTAAACGAAGTCTACAAATGTAAACACTCTAAATGTAAACAAAGACTGCAAATGTAAACAAAGACTCTTAATGTAAACATAGGCTACAAATGTAAACAAAGAGCGCAAATGTTAAGATCCAAAATGTAAACAAAGACTCTAAATATAAACAAAGAGTACAAATGTAAACAAAGACAATAATGGTAAACAAAACTATAAGTATAAACAAAGACCCCAAATGTAAACAAAAACCACAAATGTAAACAGACTCTAAATGTAAACAAAGACTACAAATGTAAACAAAATCTCTAAATGTAATCAAAACTCTAAATGTAAACATACTCTGAATGTATACAAAGACTATAAATAAAAACAAAGAGTACAAATGCAAACGAAGACTCTAAAAGTAAACAAAGGCTACAAATGTAAACAAAGAACGCACATGTAAACAGGCACTTTATGTAAACAACGGTTCTAAATGTAAACAAAGACTACAAATGTAAACAAAATCTACAAATGTAAACAGACTCTAAATGTAAACAGACTACAAATGTAAACAAAGAATCTAAATGAAAACATAGACTGTAAATGTAAACAAAGGCTACAAATAAAAACAAACTGTAAACGTAAACAAAGACTCTGAATGGAAAGAAAGACTACAAATGTAAAAAAAGACTACATGCGTAAACAAAGACTCTAAATGTAAACAAAGACTCGAAATGTAAACAAAGGCTGCGAATGTAAACAGAGGCTCTAAATGTAAACAATCTAAATGTAAACAATGACTATAAATGTAAACAAAGACTCTAAATGTAAAACAAGGCACTAAAGGGAAACAAACTATAAATGTAAACAAAGACTACAAATGTAAAAGGAGATTCTAAATGAAACAAAGACTACTAATGTAAACAAAGACTCTAAATGTAAACAAAAACTCTAGGTTTCAACAAAGACTAAAAATGTAAACAAAAACTCTAAATGTAAACAAAGTCTACAAATGTAAACAAAGACTCTAAATGTAAACAAACACTACAAATGTAAACTGACTCTAAACATAAACAAAGACTACAAGTGTAAACAAGAAATACAAATGCACACAAAGAGCACAAATGTTAAGACTCAAAATGTAAAAAAGAATCTAAATGTAAACAAAGTCTCTAATAAAAGTAAACAAAGACTACAAATGTAAACAGACACTAATTGTCAACAAAGACTACAAATTTAAACAACGGCTCTAAATGTAAACAAGGACTCTAAATAAAAGCAAAGACTCTAAATGCAAACAAAGACTGCAAATGTAAAAAAAGACTCTAAATGTAAACACTCTAAATTTAAAGAAAGACTCTAAATGTAAACAAAGACACTAAATGTAAACAAAACTCTAGGTGTAAACAAAGACCCTAGGTGTAAACAAGACTAAAATTGTTAACAAAGACTCTAAATGTAAACAAAATCTAAAAATGTAAACGAAGTCTACAAATGTAAACACTCTAAATGTAAACAAAGACTGCAAATGTAAACAAAGACTCTAAATGTAAACAAAGGCTACAAATGTAAACAAAGAGCGCAAATGTTAAGATCCAAAATGTAAACAAAGACTCTAAATATAAACAAAGAGTACAAATGTAAACAAAGACAATAATGGTAAACAAAACTATATGTATAATCAAAGACCCCAAATGTAAGCAAAACCACAAATGTAAACAGACTCTAAATGTAAACAAAGACTACAAATGTAAACAAAACCTCTAAATGTAATCAAAACTCTAAGTGTATCCATACTCTAAATGTATACAAAGACTATAAATAAGAACGAAGAGAACAAATGCAAACAAAGACTCTTGTGTAAACAAAGGCTACAAACGTAAACAAAGACTCTAAAGGTTGACAAGGACTCTTAATGTAAACAAAGACTACAAATGTAAACACTCTAAATGTAAACAAAAACTTCAAATGTAAACAAACACTCTAAATATAAACAAACACTACAAATGTAAACAGACTCTAAACATAAACAAAGACTACAAGCATAAACAAAGACTACAAATGTACACAAAGAGCACAAATGTTAAGAGACTCCAAATGTAAACAAAGAATCTAAATGTAAACAAAGTCTCTAATAAAAGTAAACAAAGACTACAAATGTAAACAGACTTTAATTGTCAACAAAGAATACAAATTTAAACAAAGGATCTAAATGTAAACAAAGATTACAAATGTAAACAGAGACTCTAAATGTAAATAAAGGCTCTAAATGTAAAGAGACTACATATGTAAACAAAGACTACATATGTAAATAAAGACTCTTAATGTAAATAAAGAGTAAAGATGTAAACAGACTACAAATGTAAACAAAGACTCTAAATGAAAACAAAGGCTACAAATGTAAACAAAGAGTACAAATATAAAAAAGACTATAAATGTAAACAAAGACTCTAAATGTAGACAAAGACTACAAATAAAAAGAGACTGTAAATTTAAACATGGACTGCAAATGTAAACAAAGACTTTAAATGGAAACAAAGAGTACAAACCTAAAGAAAGAATACAAACGTAAACAAAGACTCTAAGTGTAAACAAGGACTCTAAATAAAAGCAAAGACTCTAAATGTAAACAGACTGCAAATGTAAAAAAATGCTCTAAATGTAAACACTCTAAATGTAAACAAAGACTCTAAATGTAAACAAAGACACTAAATGTAAACAAAAACTCTAGGTGTAAACAAAGACCCTAGGTGTAAACAAAGACTAAAATTGTTAAAAAAGACTCTAAATGTAAACAAAATCTAAAAATGTAAACGAAGTCTACAAATGTAAACACTCTAAATGTAAACAAAGACTGCAAATGTAAACAAAGACTCTAAATGTAAACAAAGGCTACAAATGTAAACAAAGAGTGCAAATGTTAAGATCCAAAATGTAAACAAAGATTCTAAATATAAACAAAGAGTACAAATGTAAACAAAGACAATAATGGTAAACAAAACTATAAGTATAAACAAAGACCCCAAATGTAAACAAAAACCACAAATGTAAACAGACTCTAAATGTAAACAAAGACTACAAATGTAAACAAAAACTCTAAATGTAATCAAAACTCTAAATGAAAACATACTCTGAATGTATACAAAGACTATAAATAAGAACAAAGAGTACAAATGCAAACGAAGACTCTAAAAGTAAACAAAGGCTACAAATGTAAACAAAGACTCTTATGTAAACAAAGGCTACAAATGTAAACAAAGAACGCACATGTAAACAGGCACTTTATGTAAAGAACGATTCTAAATGTAAACAAAGACTAAAAATGTGAAAAAAAATACTACAAATGTAGACTTCAAATGTAAACAAAGACTACAAATGTAAACAAAGAACGCAAATGTAAACAACGGCTCTAAATCTAACAAAGACTAAAAATGTAAGAAAAAGACAACAAATGTAAACTCCAAATGTAAACAAAGACTAGAAATGTAAACAAAGACTACAAGTGTAAATAGACTCTACATGAAAACAAAGCTGCAACTGTGAACATAGACTACATATGTAAACAAAGACTCTAAATGTAAACAAAGGCTGCAAAAGCTAATAAAAGACTACAAATGTAAACAAAGACTCTAAAAGTCAAAATATACTACAAATGTAAACAAAGACTGCAAATGTAAACAGACTCTAAATGTAGACAAAAACTAAATCTAAAGAAATACTGCAAATGTAAACAAGGACTACAAATGAAACAAAGACTCTAAACCTAAACAAAGAATCTAAATGTAAACAGACCACAAATGTAAAAAAATTCTACAAACGTAAACAAAGACTCTAAAGGTAAACAAAGACTGCAAATGTAAAAAAACTCTAATTGTAAACAAAGAATAAAAATGTAAAAAAAGAAATACTAAAGAAATAAAGAAATACTAAAGTCTAAAGAAATACTACAAATATAAACAAGGACTCTAAATGTAAACAAAGTCTACAAATGTATACAAAGACTACAAATGTAAACAGACTCAAAATGTATACAAATCTGTAAGTGTGAACAAAGACTACAAAAATAAACAAAACTCTAAATCTAAACAAAGACTACAAATGTAAGCAAAGACTCTAAACCTAAACAAATACTACAAATAAAAAAACTCTAAATGTAAACAAAGACTACAAATGTAAACAAAGACTCTAAATCGAAACAAAAGTAAACAAAAGTAAACAAATACAAACGTAAAAAAAGATTCTAAATGTAAACTGGACTCTAAATGTAAAGAAAGACCACAAATATAAACAAAGAGCGCAAATTTTAAGACACAAAACGTAAACAAAGACTCTAAAGGTTGACAAGGACTCTTAATTTAAACAAAGACTACAAATGTAAAAAAACTCGAAATGTAAACAAAGAATAAAAATGTAAAAATAGAAATACCAAAGAAATAAAGAAATACTAAAGTCTAAAGAAATACTACAAATGTAAACAAGGACTCTAAATGTAAATAAAGACCACAAATGTAAACAGACTCTAAATGTAAACAAAAACTAAATCTAAAGAAATACTACAAATGTAAACAAGGACTACAAATGTAAACAAAGACTCTATATGTAAGCAAAGAATCTAAATGTAAACAGACTACAAATGTAAATAAAGTCTACAAACGTAAACGAAGACTCTAAAGGTTGACAAGGACTCTTAATGTAAACAAAGACTACAAATGTAAACAAAAACTCTAAATGTAAACAAAGTCTACAAATGTAAACAATCTAAATGTAAACAAAAACTTCAAATGTAAACAAACACTCTAAATGTAAACAAACACTACAAATGTAAACAGAATTGTCAACAAAGAATACAAATTTAAACAAAGGCTCTAAATGTAAACAAAGATTACAAATGTAAACAGAGACTCTAAATGTAAATAAAGGCTCTAAATGTAAAGAGACTACAAATGTAAACAAAGACTACATATGTAAATAAAGACTCTTAATGTAAATAAAGGGTAAAGATGTAAACTGACTACAAATGTAAACAAAGTCTCTAAATGAAATCAAAGGCTACAAATGTAAACAAAGAGTACAAATATAAAAAAGACTATAAATGTAAACAAAGACTCTAAATGTAGACAAAGACTACAAATAAAAAGAGACTGTAAATTTAAACATGGACTACAAATGTAAACAAAGTGTACAAATTTAAACAGGCACTGAATGTAAATAAAAGCTCTAAACGTAAAAAAAGACTACAAATGTAAACAAAGACTACAAATATAAACAAAGACTTTAAATGGAAACAAAGAGTACAAACCTAAGGAAAGAATACAAACGTAAACAAAGACTCTAAGTGTAAACAAGGACTCTAAATAAAAGCAAAGACTCTAAATGTAAACAAAGACTGCAAATGTAAAAAAAGGCTCTAAATGTAAACACTCTAAATGTAAACAAAGACTCTAAATGTAAACAAAGACACTAAATGTAAACAAAAACTCTAGGTGTAAACAAAGACCCTAGGTGTAAACAAAGACTAAAATTGTTAAAAAAGACTCTAAATGTAAACAAAATCTAAAAATGTAAACGAAGTCTACAAATGTAAACACTCTAAATGTAAACAAAGACTGCAAATGTAAACAAAGACTCTAAATGTAAACAAAGGCTACAAATGTAAACAAAGAGCGCAAATGTTAAGATCCAAAATGTAAACAAAGACACTAAATATAAACAAAGAGTACAAATGTAAACAAAGAAAATAATGCTAAACAAAACTATAAGTATAAACAAAGACCCTAAACGTAAACAAAGACCACAAATGTAAACAGACTCCAAATGTAAACAAAGACTAAATCTAAAGAAATACTACAAATGTAAACAAGGACTTCAAATGTAAACCAAGACTCTAAATGTAAACAAAGAATCTAAATGTAAACAGACTACAAATGTAAATAAAGTCTACAAACGTAAACAAAGACTCTAAAGGTTGACAAGGACTCTTAATGTAAACAAAGACTACAAATGTAAAAATACTCTAAATGTAAACAAAGAATAAAAATGTAAAAATAGAAATACCAAAGAAATAAAGAAATACTAAAGTCTAAAGAAATACTACAAATGTAAACAAGGACTCTAAATGTAAACAAAGACCACAAATGTAAACAGACTCTAAATGTAAACAAAGACTAAATCTAAAGAAATACTACAAATGTAAACAAGGACTACAAATGTAAACAAAGACTCTATATGTAAACAAAGAATCTAAATGTAAATAGACTACAAATGTAAATAAAGTCTACAAACGTAAACGACGACTCTAATCCTAAACAAATACTACAATTAAAACCACTCTAAATATAAACAAAGACTACAAATGTAAACAAAGACTCTAAATGGAAACAAAAGTAAACAAATACAAACGTAAACAAAGTTTCTAAATGTAAACTGGACTCTAAATGTAAAGAAAGACTACAAATGGAAACAAAGAGCGCAAATGTTAAGACACAAAATGTAAACAAAGAATCTAAATGTAAACAACGAGTACAAATGTAAACAAAGACAATAATGGTAAACAAAACTATAAGTATAAACAAAGACCCTAAATGTAAACAAAGAACACAAATGTAAACAGACTCTAAATGTAAACAAAGACTAAATCTAAAGAAATACTACAAATGTAAACAAGGACTTCAAATGTAAACAAAGACTCTAAATGTAAATAAAGAATCTAAGTGTTAACAGACTACAAATGTAAATAAAGTCTACAAACGTAAACAAAGACTCTAAAGGTTGACAAGGACTCTTAATGTAAACAAAGACTACAAATGTAAAAAAACTCTAAATGTAAACAAAGAATAAAAATGTAAAAATAGAAATACTAAAGAAATAATGAAATACTAAAGTCTAAAGAAATACTACAAATGTAAACAAGGACTCTAAATGTAAACAAAGTCTACAAATGTATACAAAGACTACAAACGTAAACAAAGACTCTAAAGGTAAACAAGGACTCTAAATGTAAACAAAGTCTCTAATAAAAGTAAACAAAGACTACAAATGTAAACAGACTCTAATTGTCAACAAAGAATACAAATTTAAACAAAGGCTCGAAATGTAAACAACGATTACAAATGTAAACAGAGACTCTAAATGTAAATAAAGGCTCTAAATGTAAAGAGACTACAAATGTAAACAAAGACTACATATGTAAACAAAGATTCTTAATGTAAATAAAGAGTAAAGATGTAAACAGACTACAAATGTAAACAAAGACTCTAAATGAAAACAAAGGCTACAAATGTAAACAAAGAGTACAAATATAAAAAAGACTACAAATGTAAACAAAGACTCTAAATGTAGACAAAGACTACAAATAAAAAGAGACTGTAAATTTAAACATGGACTACAAATATAAACAAAGACTTTAAATGGAAACAAAGAGTACAAACCTAAACAAAGAATACAAACGTAAACAAAGACTCTAAGTGTAAACAAGGACTCTAAATAAAAGCAAAGACTCTAAATGTAAATAAAGACTGCAAATGTAAAAAAAGGCTCTAAATGTAAACACTCTAAATGTAAACAAATTCTCGAAATGTAAACAAAGACACTAAATGTAAACAAAAACTCTAGGAGTAAACAAAGACCCTAGGTGTAAACAAAGACTAAAATTGTTAACAAAGACTCCAAATGTAAACAAAATCTAAAAATGTAAACTAAGTCTACAAATGTAAACACTCTAAATGTAAACAAAGACTGCAAATGTAAGCAAAGACTCTTAATGTAAACAAAGGCTACAAATGTAAACAAAGAGCACAAATGTTAAGATCCAAAATGTAAACAAAGACTCTAAATATAAACAAAGAGTACAAATGTAAACAAAGACAATAATGGTAAACAAAACTATAAGTATAAACAAAGACCCCAAATGTAAACAAAAACCACAAATGTAAACAGACTCTAAATGTAAACAAAGACTACAAATATAAACAAAGACTAAAAATGTAAGAAAAAGACAACAAATGAAGACTCCAAATGTAAAGAAAGACTATAATGTAAACACTCTAAATGTAAACAAAAACTGCAAATGTATAAGTATAAACAAAGACCCCAAATGTAAACAAAAACCACAAATGTAAACAGACTCTAAATGTAAACAAAGACTATAAATGTAAACAAAAACTCTAAATGCAATCAAAGCTCTAAATGTAAACATACTCTGAATGTATACAAAGACTATAAATAAGAACAAAGAGTACAAATGCAAACAAAGATTCTAAAAGTAAACATAGGCTACAAATGTAAACAAAGGCTACAAATGTAAACAAAGAACGCAAATGTAAACAGGCACTTTATTTAAACAACGGTTCTAAATGTAAACAAAGACTAAAAATGTAAAAAAAGGAATACAAATGTAGACTTCAAATATAAACAAAGACTACAAATGTAAACAAACAACGCAAATGTAAACAACGGCTCTAAATCTAAACAAAGACTAAAAATGTAAGAAAAAGACAACAAATGTAGATTCCAAATGTAAACAAAGACTAGAAATGTAAACAGACTCTACATGAAAACAAATCTGCAAGTGTGAACAAAGACTACAAATGTAAACAAAGACTCTAAATGTAAACAAAGGCTGCAAAAGCTAATAAAAGACTACAAATGTAAACAGACACTAAATGTAGACAAAAACTAAATCTAAAGAAATACTACAAATGTAAACAAGGACTACAAATGTAAACAAAGACTCTAAATGTAAACAAAGAATCTAAATATAAACAGACTACAAATGTAAATAAAGTCTACAAACGTAAACAAAGACTCTAAATGTACACAAAGACTGCAAATGTAAAAAAAGGCTCTAAATGTAAACACTCTAAATTTAAAGAAAGACTCTAAATGTAAACAAAGACACAAAATGTAAACAAAACTCTAGGTGTAAACAAAGACCCTAGGTGTAAACAAAGACTAAAATTGTTAACAAAGACTCTAAATGAAACAAAATCAAAAAATATAAACGAAGTCTACAAATGTAAACACTCTAAATGTAAACAAAGACTGCAAATGTAAACAAAGACTCTAAATGTAAACAAAGGCTACAAATGTAAACAAAGAGCGCAAATGTTAAGATCCAAAATGTAAACAAAGACTCTAAATATAAACAAAGAGTACAAATGTAAACAAAGACAATAATGGTAAACAAAACTATAAGTATAATCAAAGACCCCAAATGTAAGCAAAACCACAAATGTAAACAGACTCTAAATGTAAACAAAGACTACAAATGTAAACAAAAACTCTAAATGTAATCAAAACTCTAAATGTAAACGTACTCTGAATGTATACAAAGACTATAAATAAGAACAAAGAGCACAAATGCAAATGAAGACTCTAAAAGTAAACAAAGGCTACAAATGTAAACAAAGACACTTATGTAAACAAAGGCTACAAATGTAAACAAAGAACGCACATGTAAACAGGCACTTTATGTAAACAACGGTTCTAAATGTAAACAAAGACTAAAAATTAAAAAAAAACTTCAAATGTAGACTTCAAATGTAAACAAAGACTAAAAATGTAAACAAAGAACGCAAATGTAAACAGGCACTATATAAACAACGGCTCTAAATGTGAACAAAGACTAAAAATGTAAAAAAAGACTACAAATGTAGACTCCAAATGTAAACAAAGAATAGAACTGCAAACAAAGACTAAAAATTTAAACAATGACTACAAA
Organism: Salticus scenicus; assembly: GCA_963930645.1. Taxonomy (NCBI): domain Eukaryota; kingdom Metazoa; phylum Arthropoda; class Arachnida; order Araneae; family Salticidae; genus Salticus; species Salticus scenicus. The sequence goes on from OZ005655.1 coordinate 308,013,253, forward strand.
GGTAAACAAAGCCTCTAAATGTAAACAAAGACTGCAAATTAAAACAGACTCTAAATAAGAACAAAGACTACACAAATATAAACAAAGACTCTAAATGGAAACAGACTACAAATGTAAACAAAGAATACAAACGTAAACAAAGATTCTAAATGTAAACTGGATTCTAAATGTAAACAAAGACTACAAATGTAAACAAAGAACGCAAATGTAAACAGGCACTAAATGTAAACAAAGGCCCTAAATGTAAACAAAAACCACATATTAAACAGACTCTAAATGTAAATGAAGACTAAATCTAAAGAAAGACTACACATGTAAACAAGGACTACATATGTAAACAAAGACTCTAAATGTAAACAATGAATCTAAATATAAACAGACTACGAATGTAAACAAATACTACAAACGTAAACAAAGACTCTAAAGGTAAACAAGGATTCTAAATGTAAACAAAGACTACAACTGCAAAAAAACTCTAAATGTAAACAAAGGCTCTAAATGTATAGAGACTACAAATGTAAACAAAGACTACATATGTAAACAAAGACTCTTAATATAAACAAAGAGTAAAGATGTAAACAAAGACTACAAATGTAAACATAGTCTCTAAATGAAAACAAAGGCTACAAATGTAAACAAAGAGTACAAATATAAAAAAGACTACAAATGTAAACGAAGACTCTAAATGTACACAAAGACTACAAATAAAAAGAGACAGATCATGTAGACAAGGACTACAAATGTAAACAAAGTTTACAAATTTAAACAGGCACTGAATGTAAATAAAAGCTCTAAATGTAAACAAAGACTATAAATGTAAACAAAGACTACAAATATAAACAAAGACTTTAAATGAAAACAAAGACTACAAATGTAAAGAAAGACTACAAATATAAACAAAGACTATAAATGGAAACAAAGACTACAAATGGAAACAAAGAATACAAACGTAAACAAAGACTCTAAATGTAAACAAGGACTTTAAATGAAAACAAAGGCTCTAAATGTAAACAAAGTCTGCAAATGTAAACAAAGGCTCTAAATGTAAACACTCTAAATATTAACAAAGACTACAAATGTAAACAAAGACTCTAATTGTAAACAAAGACACTAAATGTAAACAAAATCTCTAGGTGTAAACAAAGAGTAAAATTGTTAACAAAGACTCTAAATGTAAACAAAATCTAAAAATGTAAACGAAGTCTACAAATGTAAACACACTAAATGTAAACAAAGACTACAAATGTAAAAAAAAGATTACAAATGTAAACAGATTCTAAATGAAAACAAAAACTACAAATGTAAACAAAGACTCTAAATGTAAACAAAATCTAAAAATGTAAACAAAATCTAAAAATGTAAACAAAGTCTACAAATGTAAACACTCAAAATGTAAACAAACACTACAAATGTAAACAAAGAGCGCAAATGTAAAGACCCAAAATGTGAACAAAGACTCTAAATGTAAACAAAGAGTACAAATGTAAACAGACTCTAAATGTAAACAAAGACTGCAAATGTAATCAAAGGCTCTAAATGTAAACACTCTAAATGTAAACACTCTAAATGTAAGCAAAGACTACAAATGTAAACAAAAATTCTAAATGTAAACAAAGACTCTAAATGTAAGAGAAACTCTAGGTGTAAACAAACACTACAAATGTAAACGAAGAATCTAAATGTAAACGCAGTGTAAAAATGTAAAAAAGACTACAAATGTAAACCTGGACTATAAATGTAGACAAAGAATACAAATGTAAACAGATTCTAAATGCAAAAAAAGACTACAAGTGTAAACAAAGACTATAAATGTAAACAAAGACTGCAAATATAAACAAAGACTACAAATGTAAACAAATTCAAAATTTAAACAAAGACTACAAATGTAAACTGACACTTAATGTGAACAAAGACTACATATGTAAACAAAGATTCTAAATGAAAACAAAGAATACAAATGTAAACAAATTCTAAATGTAAACAAAAACTACAAATGTAAACAAAGACTTAAAATATAAACATACTCCAAATGAAAATAAAGACTCCAAATGTAAACAAAGACTATAAACGTAAATAAAGACTACTAAATATAAACTAGTTCAGTAAATGTTAACAAACGCTTTTAATGTAAATACTCTAAATTCAAACAAAGACTACAAGGAGAAACAGACTCTAAATGTCAACAAGGACTAGAAATGTAATCAAAGATTACAAATGTAAACAAAGACTCTATATATAAACAAAAACTAAAAACTTAACTAAATGTAAACAAGTTCTCTAAAAGTAAGAATAAAACTCTAAAAGTAAACAATTAATCTAAATGTAAACAGACTACAAATGTAAACATACTATAGAGTACAAATGTAAACAAAGAGCGCAAATGTTAACAAAGACTACAAATGTAAACAAGGACTGTAATTGTTAGTAAAATTTCTATATGCGAACAAACACTCTATATGTAAAGAAAGACTCTAACTCTGAAGATAAACTCTAAATGTAATTAAAGACAAAAAATGTAAACGAAGATTACAAATGTAAAGAAAGTCTCAAAATATAAAAAAGACTAGAAGCGTAAACAAACACTCTTAATGTAAACAGACTACAAATAAAAGCAAACAGTACAAATGTAAACAAAGGCTACAAATGTAAACACTCTAAATGTAAACACAAAGTACAAATAAAATCAAAGACAACCAATGTAAACAAAGACTACAAATGTAAACAAAGACTACAAATGTAAACAGACTCTAAATGTAAACAAAGACTACAAATGTAAACAAAGACTCTAAATGTAAACAAATCTCTAAATGTAAACTAAGACTCTGAATGTAAACAAAGACTGCAAATAAAAACAGCGTGCAAATGTGAACGAAGTCTCTAAATGTAAACAAAGGCTACAAATGTAAACAGTGATTACAAGTGTAAACAGGCACTAAATGTAAACAAAAGCTCTAAATGAGAACAAAGACTACAAATGTAAACAAATTCTAAATGTAAACAAAGACTAAAAATGTAAACAACGACTACAAATGTAAAAAGACTCTAAACGTAAACAAAGCTAAAAGTGTGAACAAAGACTACAAATGTAAACAGACTATAAATAAAAACAGACTATAAATAAAAACAGACTACAGATGTAAACAAAAACTCTAAATTTAAACAAAGAATCTAAATGTAAACGAAGATTACAAACGTAAACAAAGACTCTAAATGTAAACACGAACATTAAATGTAAACAAAGACTGCAAATGTATACAAAGTCTCTAAATGTAAACATTCTAAATGTAAACAAAGACACAAAATGGAAACAGTCCCTAAATGTAAACAAAGTCTACAGATGTAAACAAAGACTCTAAATGTAAACAAAACACTACGTGTAAATAAAGACTCTAGGTGTAAACAAAGACTACAAACGTAAATAAAGACTACAAATGTAAACAATGTCTTAAAAAGGAAAAAGACTAATGTAAACACTCTAAATGTAAACAATGACTACATATGTAAACAGACTCTAAATGTAAACAAAGACTACAAGTGTAAACAAAGACTACGATTGTAAACTGACTCTAAATGTAAACAAAGACTATAAATATAAGCAAAGACTACAATTGTAAACTAAGTCTACAAATGTAAGAAAACTCTATATGTAAACAAACACAACAAACGTAAACAGTCTCTAAATGTAAACAGACTACGAATGCAAACAAAGAACACATATGCTAACAGACTCAAAATGTAAACAAAGACTACAAATAAATCATAGGCTATGAATGTATACAAAGACTACAAATGGAAACAAAGATTTTGAATGTAAACAAAGACTCTAAATAAAAACAGACTAAAAATGTAAACAAAGATTAGAAATGTAAACAGATATTACAAATGTAAACAAAGATTACAAATGTAAAGAAAGGGTACAAATTTCAATAGGCTCTGAATGTAAACACTGTAATTGTAAACAAACACTACAAATGTAAACAAAGTGTACAAATTTATACAGGCTCTGAATAGAAGTAAAAAATGTAAATGTAAACAAATAATACAAATGTAAACAAAGACTACAAATGGAAACAAAGACTCTAAATGGAAACTAAGAATACAAATGTAAACAAAGAATACAAACGTAAACAAAGACTCTAAATGGAAACAAGGACTCTAAATGTAAACAAAGACTCTAAAAGTAAAGAAAGACTGCAAATGTAAACAAAGGCTCTAAGTGTAAACACTCTAAATGTAAACAGTTTGTAAAGAATACAAACGTAAACAAAGACTTCAAATATAAACAACAATTCTAAATGGAAACAAAGACACTAAATGAAAACAGACTATAAATATAAACAAAGACTACAAATGTAAAAAAAGATTACAAATGTAAACAGATTCTAAATGTAAACAAATACTACAAATGTAAAAAAAATTACAAATGTAAACAAAGACTGCAAATATAAGCAAAGACTACAATGGTAAACAGAGTCTACAAATGTAAAGAAAGACTCTATATGTAAACAAACACTACAAACGTAAAAAGTCTTTGAATGTAAACAGATTACAAATGTAAACAAAGAACGCAAATGCTAACAGTCTCAAAATGTAAACAAAGACTCTAATTTAAACAAAGATTACAAATGTAAACAAAGACTATAAATGCAAACAAAAACTACAAATAAAAAATAGACTACGAATGTATACAAAGACTACAAATGGAAACAAAGACTTTAAATGTAAAGAAAGACTCTAAACATAAACAAAGACTACACATGTAAACAAAGAATCTAAATGTAAAAGACTACAAATAAAAGCAAAGACTGCAAATGTAAACAAAGATTACAAATGTAAAAAAGACTACAAATGTACACAAAATGTACAAATTTAAAAGGCTCTGAATGCAAGTAAAAGCTCTAAATGTAAACAAAGACTGCAATTGTAAAGAAAGACGCAAATTTAAACAAAGGCTCTAAATGCAAACACTCTGAATGTAAACAAAGACTACGAATGTAAACAAAGACTACAAATGTAAACAAAGACACTAATTGGAAACAGACTATAAATGTAAACAAAGACTACAAATGTAAAAAAGATTACAAATTTAAACAGAAACTCTAAATGTAAACAAAGACTACAAATGTAAACAATGACTCTAAATGTAAATAAAAACTACAAATAAAAACATAGACTATGACTGTATACAAAGACTACAAAGGTAAACAAATACTCTAAATATAAACAAAGACTCTGAATGTAAACAAAGACTACAAATAGAAACAAAGAGTACAAATATAATCAAAGACTCTAAATGTAAACCAAGGCTACAAATGTAAACAAAGGTTACAAATATAAACAGGCACTAAATGTAAACAAATCCTCTAAATGTGAACAAAGACTACAAATGTAAACAAAAACTCTAAATGTATACGAAGGCTACAAACGTAAACAAAGAGTACAAATGTAAACAGATACTAAATGTAAACAGAGGCTCTAAATGTGAACAAAGATAATTTGAATGAGTTCAAATAACTTGTAAAATATGTTTTCGTAATAAAATAATTACTTTTGTAGTTATCTGTAGTTTATTTTGTTTTATGCTCCCTGAAGAAAATTTCCGTAAACATTTGTTTGTATTCATTCTATACTCTTATTCCACTGAAGTTGTGCAAATACAACACCCTGTATTTAGTAAGATAAGACTCACTTTAATAATTTTATTTTAAATTATTGTTATATATGATCAAAATAATGCGTATTACTGTTTGTATTTAGAAAAAGATCATTATTTCGAGTTTTAGCGGTTAATGGATTAAGGATTTCTAACACTTTCCAACAATGTTTAAAAGTGATTATGAATTCAATTAATCTATCTATCTGCATTTTTGTGGTTCTTTCTGTCTGATTCGGTGATAACGTAGGCAAAGAACTCTGAAAGTCAAACCATGCAATGAGTACATATAATTTGAAAGTTATAAATAAGCAATGCAAACTGCATAAATTTTCGTGCTTGTTTTAATTTTCTTGGGGTTTCTGTACTGTCAGAAAACTTGCAGCATTTTTAAACATGTATACGTACATCATTGATATTTTTAAATCATATTAAACATATCTGAGTGTCCTCCTATTCAGCATATAGGGGAAAACCGTGTAATATTGACCATGAGGAAATTTATATGTTCAACGCTAGATAGTGAAACCATCTCATTACTTTTAGTGAATATTTTTGCTATACAAAGCAGGAAGTGATTTGTACATGCGTTCCTGTATTTGGACGATTATGAAATTGAGTTTTCGGTTTATAGCATCAATGATGCAACAAGTATGTTAAAATGAAAGTATTACTTTCTGCTCTTAGGTAATTGTAATATAATTTTCGCGTTAATAGTAGCAAATGTACTTATTTTATGAACAATTTAGACATTCGCGTTATGGGCGCCAATTTGCATAGCGATATATGATTGGAAACAACGTTGCTCTGTTTATGCGTGTAATATGAACCATGCTCTGTTGTGTAATATGAATCAGTGGTCCATGATAAAAACAGAGAGGTTTAGTTAATGCTCGGCGTACGTATGTCTCACACTCAAAATCTTGAGGCTATAGAATAAGCCAGAGAATCAGGGGTAATCAAGCTAACACTTCCTTCACATACTACCCATTGGATATAATCTTTGGATCATTAACTATTCGTCCATTAACTATTACTTTTTTCGTCCATTTCTATTATTTCCAAGAGATGAACAACTGTATGAGAGAACATGCTGGACAGTTCGTTTCACAATTCCAAGTGTGTCATTTGTTTGGGAAGGACAACTATGTACCACTTGGTCCATAGTACACGAACGTATGTGTAATATAGACCACCAATACATACATAAAATAATTAATTCCTGCAATTATTAACAGTTCTCAGAGTGCTTTACCAAGCTTGAACCATGCAACTATACAATTCTAATGAGCAGCCAACAAATTAAATCTTTTTATTTTTATAATTTTAGTTTTATGAGAATTCTTGCTTAGCGGGCCCATATTACACGGATCTAACCTACCTGCTAAGAAACAGTTGAAATAGATTGTATATGTGGGAAGACACCGAATGGCTCTTTTTTCAGTGTCCCCAGAAATCAAAATCGGGCCTTGTGGGTAATTATTTAATGTTCGGAAAGCCAGACGGAATTTTTCCCGATAATTTGTAGTTCCCCATCATACTATAGGTATGGGAACTTAGGTAATCGATAAAAATTTCGACCTCGGTTTTTTGACTTTTTATACGTTTTCAGGTGTGAGAAATCCGAAAATGACTAAATTTGTATGGTGTCTGTCTGTAGAGAGTCTGTTAGTGTGTTAGTCCGTTAGTTTGTTAGTCTGTTTACACGATATCTCACGAACAAATGATCGCAGAGAGGTCAGATCAGTTTTAAAATATTACTTTCGATACTGGCAAGAACCCTATTCGTTTGCAACATTCGAATTAAAAAACTTCGTAAGTTATTAGAAATTTACGATTTTCTTAACATGGGAGAATATGACAAAAATTTACTTAAACGTGCATTAAATGGAATCTTTTTACTGTAAAACTGTCAGAACAGTTTTAAAATATCAGTTTTGATGCCAGAATGAATATCATAAATATGCTACTTTCAAATTTTTGAAAGTTATTGGAAATTTACGAATTTCTTAACATGGTAGTATAGGACAAAATTTCACATAAACGTCAATTTTTAGAGATATTTTCATCGTAAAGATGTCAGACTACTTTTGAAATATTATTTAGGACACTGGCATGAATATTAATGACTATGAATTTTCCAATATAAAAATTTCGTAAGTTATTGAAAATTTACGAATTTCTTAATATGACAGAATCGAGCAAAATTTCACATAAACGTCAATCTTGAGGGATATTTTCATCGCAAAGATGTCAAACCACTTTCGAAATATTATTTAGATTACTGGCATAAAAATCATAGACTATGATTTTTCCAATTTATAAAATTTTTGGAATTTACGATTATTTGGAATTTACGATTGACTTAACATGTCAGAATAAGGCAAAATTGAGCACAAACTTCCATTTTGAGGATCGTAAATACATTAGACTTCAAAATTACATTTATGATATTTGTTTGAACATGATTGAAAACAAATATTCTAATAGGAAAATTTCGTAAATTATTCGTAATTTACGATTTTATCAACATAGCGAAATTGTAAATTTTTCATATAAATATGAATTTTGAGGATTATTGCATTAGAAATAGTAGCATGAAAACTAAAAAACGGAATTGACCCTGATAAAATAAATTAATCGATTAGAATAAGATAAATATATCGAAGTGAACGATGGATAGCCTACTAGGCGGGGATTTAATTCTGTCAATGTATCAAGCTTTGGTCAAATTCATTTCTTTTAACATGATTATAATATGTCTCGCACTAGAAATTTATGAGAACATAAATATGATGGGGGAACTGAGCAGAGTCCACCTATATTAACTAGTTTAATAGATATTTCCTTCGGTTTTGGAAGCAGGAATTTTCCGAAGCAAAAGTTCTGCTTATGAATGGGATATTTTTGCATGAATAAATGGAAAAATAATGGATAGTATATTGAAGGAAGAATTTTATCACGCAAAAAACAAGTCAGACGTGCAGGTGTGAATGTGGGATGACGACGAAATACAGACTTGTTGACACTGACGAGATATACGCATACCTTTAGATACGTTGGCAGGAATTTATTTGTTCAGAACTCAGAAAGGAATATGCGCCTGTAAAAGTTTTTCGAAATAAATTGGTAAAAAAGAAGAAAGCAAATTTTATTATCAATTACGCAGTTTGCATGTACCACAACACTAATTCTTTGTAACCCATGTACGGAAAAAACAGAAAGATAATGCAATATTAGGTGATTATTAAGTTTTTAATTTTACATACATTTATAACCGAAATGTCAGTGGAGGCCTCCCTGTTGACATTCAAAAAGATTTTGGGTTCCGTCTGTGTGTCTGTCTGTCGCGCGATAGCAGCCGCAAAAATTCCCGTTATTGACTTGCAATTTGGTAAACATGTTTATGAGCCCAACGGAATCAGCTGTATAGTTTTAGGTGTGTATTTCATTTGTAGTTCGTGTACAGGGACACGTCAAAGTTTTTCTTATCATTATGGCCTATGGGGAGAATTTGTATGCACCGCGATAGCGACCCCAAAAATCGCGCTATTGACTTGCAATTTGGTACGCATACGCATGTTTATAAGCTACACGAAAATAGCTGTGTAGTTTTTGATGTGCATTCCATTTTCAGTTCGTGTACAGGGACACACCAAAATATTTCTTATCATTACGGCCTATGGGCAGAATTTGTATGTACCGCAATAGTGGCCGCAAAAATCCTCCGATTGACTTGCAAATTGCCACACACGTTCAGGCTCTCTATAGAAAAAGCTGTATAATTTTTTATGTCTATATTGTTTATGAATTGTGTACAGAGACACGCCAAAATTCTTATCATTACGGCATATGGGGTGACTTTCGTTTAAACGCATTTTAACGTTATTACTTTGCAATCAACAAAATGAAATTAGCGTAAATTACTCACATATGCTAAAACTTATGTTTTCTGCAGAAAATATATGTTCTTAGGCTTCCTAATTGATGTACAGGACCTAACAAAAGTGTTCTGACAATGTCACGCAATCATCCAAATTATATCAAAATTCGAGCAATTATTCATGAAAATCGTAGAATAAGCTGAATAATTTTTGCTGGTGTATAAAATGCTTATGGTTCGTTTACGGAGACACACGAAAGAATTTCGTGACATTAGAGCCTATGGACAATTTTTTATTTAAGTACACTTTAATGCGTTTATGCTGTATTGAACATAATGGAATTAACATGCATTGTAAAGATGCTTAAAAGCACGTTTACTCTTAAAAAAGGTTACGTATAGACTAAATAATTTATTTATGGAACCACACAAAAGAATTCCGACGATGTACTGTATGATGTCAAATGATGTCAAATTAGTTTGAAAAATTAATCAGTTATAATTAATTAGGTGTATTCTTATTATTAGCGTATGTAATAACTGTGGCTCCTTTTCGGGACACATAAAAGAATTTCGTACAATTACGTTCTATAGTCGGTATTTCTTAAAAGTGTATTTTAACATGTTTACTCCCCATTAAATATAAAGGAATTTTATTAGAATTTTAAAAGTATGTTTTTATGTGAAGTAGTGTAGGCTTAGAATTGGTAATTCATTTACAGGGTTACACAACAAGATAATTCCGATATGTTATGTAATCATTTTGTATGAAATTTGATACAAGTATTTATGAATTACAAGGAATTAATGCAAGACTACCATTTATTAGGAATACATATATGTACATATAGTACAAATAGTTATAGAAATAGAGACATAACGGGAGTTTGAGGGGGCCGGCCGCCACTCCCCCTCTAAAACGTTTCTATATACATATAATTTGAAAATATTTTAGTATCATTGTAACACTCAGCAGACAAAAGATAGATGAAAATACCAACATAAAATAAATTTTAATTGAGATTTATGTCTATTAAAATTAGTCACAGTATTAAATTAATTTGAGTACCAATGATTAGTAAAACAAGTTAAAGTACTTACGCAGAAGAGAAATAACTCTAACGTAACACATAAGCCTAACGATGAGAGAATTTGCAAAAACATTGAATTATTAGTAACAGTCAACATTTGAGAGAAAAAAGAAAAAGGATAAAATCACCAAAAAGTTCCGTTAAAAGGGGGAAAAAATGGAATTCATGAATTGAAAATTGAAATTTTAAGCTGAAAATTTGAAATACACTCTTCAGGAAACTTGCATTTCTATCAGCATATGCAAGATTCCGTAAGCCTGTATAGCTAATTCCAGCAATATACAGCTCAAGTCTCTATCTTGCAACAAAACAAAAAAGAAAAAAAGGAAATTAAATTAATAACACAAACCAAAATTTAAACAAGGAATAAGTAATTTTAGCAATCCACATGTTAAACGTTACTTACGAAAATAGTAGAAATAAACAGGTTGCCAAACGAACATTAGTAAAAAGAAAATATTAAAAGTTTAGAAACGATTAATCGATTTAAGTGCTGCTGAAATACTTTACCTGATTGCATTATTTGTTAGTTAATAATCTCTAAAAACTTTTACCAATTTTAAAAAAGGTGATTTTTAATTTTAATGTTAACCTTTTTATATATATAAAATAAGGAATAAATAAAAATGATCTGTTGATTAATAAGTGATGCTAATGAGACGTTGAGGCTCCTGAACTGTAGATCCACTAGTTGATTTATTTTTAAAGAGAGAGAAAGAGAGAGCATGGAAATTTTGCAATTGTTCAGTTTTCAAATTAAAAATTTTAAACTTGCGTTTTTATAGGGTTGTTAATGTGAACAAATATTTTAGAAAATAACAAAGACTAAACAAAGACTAAATCTAAAGAAATTCTACAAAAGTAAACAATGTAGTACTACATTATTTACTACATAATTTGTAGTTACTACAAATGTAAACAAAGACTCTAAATTAAACAAAGAATCTAAATGTAAACAAACTACAAATGTAAATAAAGTCTACAAACGTAAACAAAGACTCTAAAGGTAAACAAGGACTCTAAATGTAAACAAAGACTCTAAATGTAAACAAAGACTACAAATGTAAAAAAACTCTAAATGTAAACAAAGAATAAAAATGTAAAAAAAGAAATACTAAAGAAATAAAGAAATACTACAAATGTAAAGAAATGTACTAAATGTAGACAAAGTCTACAAATGTATACAAAGACTACAAATGTAAACAGACTCTAAATGTAAACAAATCTGTAAGTGTGAACAAATACTACAAAAATAAACAAAGACACTGAATGTAAACAAAGGCTGCAAATGTAAACAAAGACTACAAATGTGAACAAAACTCTAAATCTAAACAAAGAATACATATGTAAACAAAACTCTAAATCTAAACAAAGACTACAAATGTAAACAAAGACTCTAAACCTAAACATATACTACAAATAAAAACACTCTAAATGTAAACAAAGTCTACAAATGTAAACAAAGACTCTAAATGGAAACAAAGGAAAACAAATACAAACGTAAACAAAGATTCTAAATGTAAACTGGACTCTTAATGTATAGAATGACTACAAATGTAAACAAAGAGCGCAAATATTAAGACACAAAATGTGAACAAAGACTCTAAATGTAAACAAAGAGTACAATTGTAAACAAAGACAATAATGGTAAACAAAACTATAAGTATAAACAAAGACCCTAAATGTAAACAAAGACCACAAATGTAAACAGACTCTAAATGTAAACAAAGACTACAAATGTAAACAAAAACTGTAAATGTAATCAAAACTCTAAATGTTAACATACTCTGAATGTATACAAAGACTATAAATAAGAACGAAGAGTACAAATGCAAACAAAGACTTTAAAAGTAAACAAAGGCTACAAATGTAAACAAAGAGTCTTGTGTAAACAAAGGCTACAAATGTAAACAAAGAACGCAAATGTAAACAAAGACTAAAAATGTAAAAAAAGAATACAAATGTAGACTTCAAATGTAAACAAAGACTACAAATGTAAACAGAGAACGCAAATGTAAACAGGAACTATATGTAAACAACGGCTCAAATCTAAACAAAGACTAAAACTGTAAAAAATTACTACAAATGTAGTCTTCAAATGTAAACAAAGACTGCAAATGTAAACAAAGAACGCAAATGTAAACAGGCACTAAATGTAAACAACGGCTCTAAATCTAAACAAAGACTAAAAATGTAAGAAAAAGACAACAAATGAAGACTCCAAATGTAAACAAAGACTAGAAATGTAAACACTCTAAATGTAAACAAAAACTGCAAATGTATAAGTATAAACAAAGACCCCAAATGAAAACTGTTGAGTAAATCATTATTGAAAAATCACAACAAGGTAAGACTTTAAAGAAAAATAATAAGTTCTTCACTTACCTTGTATTTAGTAGTGCAGTAGGAGCTTCTGTCTCCGGCAATTAATATTGTAGTCCAAAAAAGGGTCATCTTCAAACTGGTGAATTAATCCTAATTTCATTTGTAACTTATTATTCTAACGAGGTTTGACTAATAATGAAAAGAATGTTCATTCAAATTAGCTAAAATAATACTGCAAATAATTTGATCTATAAATGTCTTTTTATTTGGATAAAGTTTAAGGGATGCATTTTTATGCATCCTTACTAGTTGAGGAAATGTTACAGACTGCAAGAAGAATTTTTAAATTACAATTTTTAAGTATATCATTATGGATCATAAATTGTTATATTATATTATATTATGACATTTGAAAGGAAAAATTAATATCTTATTTTGTTTATACTATCATTAAATTACATTGTTGAAATAAATAAAACAATAATTTAGAATAACATGATTTCCCATAAAGTTTGAATTTAATAGTTCTGTAAAATAAATAATGGTTTGAAAATGTTTATTTAGAGAAGAGAAAGTCATTATGAGTCTATAAATCTTTCACTCGCGGTGTTCAAGGTCAAATTTAATTATAGTTGATATTACTTTGTTTATAGTTCTGAAATAAATGACAGTAAATAAATGAAAAGTTTATGGAGATGATAATACATCTATCAATTCCCCCTTCAGCTCCATAAATCTTTTAAGTTCCACTAATCAGTTTCAATTTCTCTCGGTGTTTTTCGTGAATCTGTCTTGGAAGTGCCTTGGTGAAGATATCACCAGTCATTTTGTCACTTGGACAATATTCGGGTTCTATCACACCTTTTTCTTTTAAATCCTTTAAGTAGTTGAATTGCAGGTCAACATGTTTCAGTTTTCCAGTAAAACCGATGTCTATCAGTTTTATACACGAAATATTGTCTTGAAAAACTTTGATAGGTAACTCTTGAGGCAAGTGCAAGTCTTTTAATAATTTTAGTATCCACATGATTTCTTTCGCAGCAGTCGTGGCAGAAATAAATTCGGCCTCAGCCGACGAAAGAGCGACACAATTTTGCCGTTTTGTGATCCATTGAATAGGATTATCTCCTATCATGAAAACACTGCCTGATGTTGATTTTCTGTTGGACTTGTCTCCTCCCCAGTCCGCATCTGCGTAAACTACCAGTTTAGGTTTTTCATTGGCACTGATAACGAAATTTAGATTTTTTGTGGTATTTAAATACCTGACAACTCTTTTTACTGTTTCCCAGTCCTTTTTTCTTGGACTTTCATTTCTCCTACTTAATATGTTTACGGCAGCTAATATGTCAGGACGGCTAACTGTAGCCAAATATAGCAAGCTTCCTATTGTTTGTCGGTATTTAGTGTTGTTTTCTAATGGGTTATCATTATCATCAAATTTTAAGTAATTTGTTTCCATTGGTGTATATGTTGGTTTAGAGATTTCTAAATTTAATTTACGTACTAACTCTTCGATTTTCAGTTTTTGATTTATTTCGAAATCCCCTCTATCATTTCTAGTTATTTTCATGCCCAAATAGAAACTAACCTCTCCTAAATCCTTAACTTCGAATTCTTTGCTTAATTTCCTTATTATTTCATTAATTTGCCCGTTATTTCCGGCAATTAATATGTCATCGACATATACTATAATAAATGAAATGTTGTCTGACGTATTGTTTACATAGAGGCATGAATCAGCTTTGCTCTCGACATAATTTAGGGTTTTTAGGAAACTCCCAATTTTTAAGTACCAAGCTCTAGCAGCTTGTTTAAGCCCATAAATTGATTTGTTCAACCTACACACTTTATTTTCTTCCCCTGGATTAATAAAACCGTCGGGTTGTTGCATATACAGTTCTTCGTTTAAGTCACCGTGTAGGAATGCTGTTTTAATGTCTATGTGTCTTACATTTAATTTGTGGTAAGCTGCAGAGTTTAGGAAAGAACGTATTGTAGTATAGGACACCACCGGTGCAAATGTTTCATCATAATCTTCCCCAAATTTTTGGTGAAATCCCTGAGCTACCAGTCGTGCTTTAAATTTTTGTATTTTCCCGGAGTCATCATATTTTGTTTTAAAGGTCCACTTTGAACCGATAATTTTCTTTCCTTGTGGTGGATCTACTAATGTCCACGTGTTGTGTTCTTTTAACGATGATATTTCATCCTCTGCTGCTTTTATCCAATTATTTTTCTCAACGGGATTTGTGAGATTTTGAACTTCCGCCCAACTTTGCGGTTCATGTATTGGATCATGTTTTACCATGTAAATTAGTCGATCTGGAGGTACACCGATATTAGATCTCGAGGATCTTCTAGGTTCATTGTTTATTTCAAGTGTTTGTTCGGTGTTATTTTCAGGTGTGTCATTAAGTTCTACATTTACAGTTTCCTTTTGACTAATATCATTTTCTGGTTTTTCTTGTGATGAGAGTTTAGAGTTTTGATTTTCTATAAATTTAACCGTTCTTGCGATAATAATACCTTTTCCTCCCGTGTAAATCCTGTATCCCTTTGATCTATAGTCATAACCTACGAAGATTCCCTCTTGCGCTTTATTGTCTAATTTTCTTCTTATTTGTTTATTTATGTACGCAAAAGCTTTACACCCGAATACTCTCAAATGAGATAAATCAGGTTTAATTCCATTCCATAATTCGTAGGGACTTTTATTATTTCCTTTTGTGGGGAGTCTATTAATAATATAGTTTGCTGTGTTGACAGCTTCCCCCCAAAATTGCTTATCTAGATTTGCTTCTGATAGCATACTTCTCACCATTTCTACCAGTGTTCTGTTTTTCCTTTCAGCCACTCCGTTTTGTGCTGGGCAATAAGGAACTGTAAGTTCGTGTTTAATTCCCATTTGATTTAGGTAATTTTCTATTTCACTTCCCACATATTCTCTCCCGTTATCAGATCTGACTCTTTCAGGTAATTTACCAAACTTATTTTTGACTAATGCTATATATTGTTTGAGCATGGTTAATACCTCGCTTCTATGTTTCAAGAGATAAATCATGCAGAATCTGGTGTAATCATCGATGAACGTTAAAAAATATGTTTTCCCCCCTATGGTGGGTGTTTGAAATGGCCCACAGATGTCTGTATGTATTAATTCAAGTACTCTATTAGTCCTGTATTTAGATTGCTGTGGATATGGTAAATCTGTCAGTTTTTCTTTAATGCATGTTTCGCATGTTTTGTCATGTTTGCAGAAATTTATATTAATTCCCACTGCTAGTTCCTTATCCATAATGTGTTTTATGTCAGCATAATTTCTATGACCGAGCCGCTTGTGCCAAAGCGTGATACAATTCTTATTGTTACATTCGTGAGTTAAATTAATATGTTCATTTGAACTGTTTTGGGGTTGTTTTACTTCATATAAGTTACCCTTTAGTTCCCCCTCAAGGAAGGTTTTTCCGAATTTTTGTAGTATACATTTATCATTTTTGAAAATTAACGTGCAGCCATTTTTGGTGGCTTTACTAACAGAAATTAAATTTGTTTCGAGGTCTGGTACAAAAAGTACGTCGAGTAACTTTATTTTGTTTATTTCCCCCTCAGATGTTTCGGTAGTAATAACTACATCACCTGAGCCCTGTGATGTTAAAATATTTCCGTTTGCTATGACAACATTTGAATTGTCATAATTTTTTATTTCACTAAATAAATTTTTGTTATTTGTGATATGCGAGGAGGAGCCGCTATCTACGATCCAATTGTTTTTGTTTTCTTTACAGGCGATGAATGCTAAATTTTTTAATTTATTTCTTGTATGAGTTTCATCGTCGGATGCATTTGATTCATCCCTGTCATGTTTCATTTTTGGTTCACTATTTTCAAAACATAAAGATGAATTAAAGTTTTTATTTTTATTGTTATAGCCACTTGATGAATAGTTTTGTTTTTTGTTTTTGTCTTTTCTGTACCAACAGTCGTTGGTATTATGATTTTTCATCTTGCAGTATGTGCAGAATTTATTCACTTGTTTTTTCGGAAAGTTTTGTTTGTGTCTTTTAATTTGATAAGCTACGGCATTATCATCAACTTGCAACGCTTTGTTATTACAAGATCTTCTGTTATATTCATCCATCAGCTTACTTTGGATATAACTAGGTGTAAGATCCTCTTCAGATTTTGCTTCTAAAGCAGTAATAAGAGGATCATATGACGGAGGTAGCGAACACAGTAAAAGTGCTGATAGATGAGAATCATTTATATTTTCGCCGATGGCAGTAAGTTTCTCTTTGATTTCTAAAATGTTTGTGATGTGTTTAATCATGTTGCCTCCTTCGGCTAATTTGCAGCTATACAAATTTTTTAGTAAGTATAACTTGCTTGAAAGGTTTGTACGTTCGTGTAAATTTTTTAGCTTGACCCATGTCTCTTTTGACGTGGACAAACCCTTTACATGTACTATCTGATCATCACTAATGAACAGGTTTATCATGGCTTTGGCTTTTTTGTCTTTTTTGAACCAATCTGAAGTGATAGGCTCTGGTGGAGTTTCAGTTATGGCGTCAAAAAGATCTTCTTTTATCAATAACATTTCTAGCTTAAAAGACCAGGTAGCATAATTAGAAGCATTGAGCTTCTCAATAATTGCATTGTCTTTATAAGACGCCATTGTTAATTTTAATTTAATTTACAGTAATAACTTCCACCACTAATAGCCTATGTAATATGAATTTAATTATTGTATGCCAGAGATTTTTAAGTCGGTCTTCATAATCAATGTTGAGTAAATCATTATTGAAAAATCACAACAAGGTAAGACTTTAAAGAAAAATAATAAGTTCTTCACTTACCTTGTATTTAGTAGTGCAGTAGGAGCTTCTGTCTCCGGCAATTAATATTGTAGTCCAAAAAAGGGTCATCTTCAAACTGGTGAATTAATCCTAATTTCATTTGTAACTTATTATTCTAACGAGGTTTGACTAATAATGAAAAGAATGTTCATTCAAATTAGCTAAAATAATACTGCAAATAATTTGATCTATAAATGTCTTTTTATTTGGATAAAGTTTAAGGGATGCATTTTTATGCATCCTTACTAGTTGAGGAAATGTTACAGACTGCAAGAAGAATTTTTAAATTACAATTTTTAAGTATATCATTATGGATCATAAATTGTTATATTATATTATATTATGACATTTGAAAGGAAAAATTAATATCTTATTTTGTTTATACTATCATTAAATTACATTGTTGAAATAAATAAAACAATAATTTAGAATAACATGATTTCCCATAAAGTTTGAATTTAATAGTTCTGTAAAATAAATAATGGTTTGAAAATGTTTATTTAGAGAAGAGAAAGTCATTATGAGTCTATAAATCTTTCACTCGCGGTGTTCAAGGTCAAATTTAATTATAGTTGATATTACTTTGTTTATAGTTCTGAAATAAATGACAGTAAATAAATGAAAAGTTTATGGAGATGATAATACATCTATCAAAAACAAAAACCACAAATGTAAACAGACTCTAAATGTAAACAAAGACTACAAATGTAAACAAAGACTCTAAATGCAATCAAAACTCTAAATGTAAACATACTCTGAATGTATACAAAGACTCTAAATAAGAACAAAGAGTACAAATGCAAACAAAGATTCTAAAAGTAAACATAGGCTACAAATGTAAACAAAGGCTACAAATGTAAACAAAGAACGCAAATGTAAACAGGCACTTTATGTAAACAACGGTTCTAAATGTAAACAAAGACTAGAAATGTAAAAAAAGGAATACAAATGTAGACTTCAAATATAAACAAAGACTACAAATGTAAACAAAGAACGCAAATGTAAACAACGGCTCTAAATCTAAACAAAGACTAAAAATGTAAGAAAAAGACAACAAATGTAGACTCCAAATGTAAACAAAGACTAGAAATGTAAACAGACTCTACATGAAAACAAATCTGCAAGTGTGAACAAAGACTACAAATGTAAACAAAGACTCTAAATGTAAACAAAGGCTGCAAAAGCTAATAAAAGACTACAAATGTAAACAAAGACCGCAAATGTAAACAGACACTAAATGTAGACAAAAACTAAATCTAAAGAAATACTACAAATGTAAACAAGGACTAAAAATATAAACAAAAACTCTAAATGTAAACAAAGAATCTAAATATAAACAGACTACAAATGTAAATAAAGTCTACAAACGTAAACAAAGACTCTAAATGTAAACAAAGACTGCAAATGTAAAAAAAGGCTCTAAATGTAAACACTCTAAATTTAAAGAAAGACTCTAAATGTAAACAAAGACACTAAATGTAAACAAAACTCTAGGTGTAAACAAAGACCCTAGGTGTAAACAAAGACTAAAATTGTTAACAAAGACTCTAAATGTAAACAAAATCAAAAAATGTAAACGAAGTCTACAAATGTAAACACTCTAAATGTAAACAAAGACTGCAAATGTAAACAAAGACTCTAAATGTAAACAAAGGCTACAAATGTAAACAAAGAGCGCAAATGTTAAGATCCAAAATGTAAACAAAGACTCTAAATATAAACAAAGAGTACAAATGTAAACAAAGACAATAATGGTAAACAAAACTATAAGTATAATCAAAGACCCCAAATATAAGCAAAACCACAAATGTAAACAGACTCTAAATGTAAACGAAGACTACAAATGTAAACAAAAACTCTAAATGTAATCAAAACTCTAAATGTAAACGTACTCTGAATGTATACAAAGACTATAAATAAGAACAAAGAGCACAAATGCAAATGAAGACTCTAAAAGTAAACAAAGGCTACAAATGTAAACAAAGAACGCACATGTAAACAGGCACTTTATGTAAACAATGGTTCCAAATGTAAACAAAGACTAAAAATTTAAAAAAAGACTTCAAATGTAGACTTCAAATGTAAACAAAGACTAAAAATGTAAACAAAGAACGCAAATGTAAACAGGCACTATATAAACAACGGCTCTAAATGTGAACAAAGACTAAAAATGTAAAAAAAGACAACAAATGTAGACTCCAAATGTAAACAAAGAATAGAACTGCAAACAAAGACTAAAAATTTAAACAATGACTACAAACGTAAACAAAGCCTCTAAATGTAAACAAAGACTGCAAATTAAAACAGACTCTAAATAAGAACAAAGACTACAAATATAAACAAAGACTCTAAATGGAAACAGACTACAAATGTAAACAAAGAATACAAACGTAAACAAAGATTCTAAATGTAAACTGGATTCTAAATGTAAAGAAAGACTACAAATGTAAACAAAAAACGCAAATGTAAACAGGCACTAAATGTAAACAAAGGCCCTAAATGTAAACAAAAACCACAAATGTAAACAGACTCTAAATGTAAATGAAGACTAAATCTAAAGAAAGAATACAAATGTAAACAAGGACTACATATGTAAACAAAGACTCTAAATATAAACAATGAATCTAAATATAAACAGACTACAAATGTAAACAAATACTACAAACGTAAACAAAGACTCTAAAGGTAAACAAGGATTCTAAATGTAAACAAAGACTTCAAATGCAAAAAAACTCTAAATGTAAACAAAGGCTCTAAATGTAAAGAGACTACAAATGTAAACAAAGACTACATATGTAAACAAAGACTCTTAATATAAACAAAGGGTAAAGATGTAAACAAAGACTACAAATGTAAACATAGTCTCTAAATGAAAACAAAGGCTACAAATGTAAACAAAGAGTACAAATATAAAAAAGACTACAAATGTAAACAAAGACTCTAAATGTACACAAAGACTACAAATAAAAAGAGACAGTAAATGTAAACAAGGACTACAAATGTAAACAAAGTTTCCAAATTTAAACAGGCACTGAATGTAAAGACTACAAATGTAAAGAAAGACTACAAATATAAACAAAGACTACAAATGGAAACAAAGAATACAAACGTAAACAAAGACTCTAAATGTAAACAAGGACTTTAAATGAAAACAAAGACTCTAAATGTAAACAAAGCCTGCAAATATAAACAAAGGCTCTTAATGTAAACACTCTAAATATTAACAAAGACTACAAATGTAAACAAAGACTCTAATTGTAAACAAAGACACTAAATGTAAACAAAATCTCTAGGTGTAAACAAAGAGTAAAATTGTTAACAAAGACTCTAAATGTAAACAAAATCTAAAAATGTAAACGAAGTCTACAAATGTAAACACACTAAATGTAAACAAAGACTACAAATGTAAAAAAAAGATTACAAATGTAAACAAAGATTCTAAATGAAAACAAACACTACAAATGTAAACAAAGACTCTAAATGTAAACAAAATCTAAAAATGTAAACAAAATCTAAAAATGTAAACAAAGTCTACAAATGTAAACACTCAAAATGTAAACAAACACTACAAATGTAAACAAAGAGCGCAAATGTAAAGACCCAAAATGTGAACAAAGACTCTAAATGTAAACAAAGAGTACAAATGTAAACAAAGACAATAATGGTAAACAAAACTATAAGTATAAACAAAGACCCTAAATGTAAACAAAGACCACAAATGTAAACAGACTCTAAATGTAAACAAAGACTACAAATGTAAACAAAAACTCTAAATGAAATCAAAACTTTGAATGTAAACATACTCTGAATGTATACAAAGACTATAAATAAGAACAAAGAGTGCAAATGCAAACAAAGACTCTAAAAGTAAACAAAGCCTACAAATGTAAGAAAGACTCTTGTGTAAACAAAAGCTACAAATGTAAACAAAGAACGCAAATGTAAAGAGGCACTATATGTAAAGAACGGCTCTAAATGTAAACAATGACAAAAAATGTAAAAAAAAGACTACAAATGTAGACTTCAAATGTAAACAAAGTCTACAAATGTAAACAAAGAATACAAATGTAAACAGACTCTAAAGGTAAACAAAGCTGTAAGTGTGAACAAAGACTACAAATGTAAACAAAGATTCTAAATGTAAACAAAGGCTGCAAATGTAAACAAAGACTACAAATGTATACAAAACTCTAAATCCAAACAAAGACTCTAAATGGAAACAGACTACAAATGTAAACAAAGAATACAAACGTAAACAAAGATTCTAAATGTAAACTGGATTCTAAATGTAAAGAAAGACTACAAATGTAAACAAAGAGCGCAAATGTCAAGACACAAAATGTGAACCATTTCTAAATGTAAACAAAGAGTACTAATATAAACAAAGACAATAATGGTAAACAAAACTATAAGTATAAACAAAGACCCTAAATGTAAACAAAGACAACAAATGTAAACAAATTCTAAATGTAAACAAAGACTACAAATGTAAACAAAAACTCTAAATGTAATCAAAACTCTAAATGTAAACATACTCTGAAAGTAACCAAGTCTGTAAATAAGAATAAGACTATAAATGCAAACAAAGACTCTCAAAGTAAACAAACGCTACAAATGTAAACAAAGACTCTTATGTAAACAAAAGCTACAAATGTAAACAAAGAACGCAAACGTAAACAGGCACTATATGTAAACAACGGCTCTAAATGTAAAGAAAGACTAAAAATGTAAAAAAAAGACTACAAATGTAGACTTCAAATGTAAACAAAGACTACAAATGTAAACAAAGAATGCAAATGTAAAGAGGCACTAAATGTAAACAAAGGCCCTAAATGTAAACAAAGGGGCAGCAAAACGTAAACAAAGACTACAAATGTAAACAAAGACTACAAATTTAAACAGACTCTAAATGTAAATGAAGACTAAATCTAGAGAAAGACTACAAATGTAAACAAGGACTACATATGTAAACAAAGACTCTAAATGTAAACAATGAATCTAAATATAAACAGACTAAAAATGTAAACAAATGCTACAAACGTAAACAAAGACTCTAAAGGTAAACAAGGATTCTAAATGTAAACAAAGACTACAAATGCAAAAAAACTCTAAATGTAAACAAAGGCTCTAAGTGTAAAGAGACTACAAATGTAAACAAAGACTACATATGTAAACAAAGATTCTTAATATAAACAAAGAGTAAAGATGTAAACAAAGACTACAAATGTAAACAAAGAGTACAAATATAAAAAAGACTACAAATGTAAACAAAGACTCTAAATGTAGACAAAGACTACAAATAAAAAGAGACAGTAAATGTAAACAAGGACTACAAATGTAAACAATGTTTACAAATTTAAACAGGTACTGAATGTAAATAAAAGCTCTAAATGTAAACAAAGACTACAAATGTAAACAAAGACTACAAATATAAACAAAGACTTTAAATGAAAACAAAGACTACAAATGTAAACAAAGACTACAAATATAAACAAAGACTACAATTGTAAACAAAGAATACAAACGTAAACAAAGTCTCTAAATGTAAACAAGGACTTTAAATGAAAACAAAGACTCTAAATGTAAACAAAGCCTGCAAATGTAAACAAAGGCTCTAAATGTAAACACTCTAAATATTAACAAAGACTACAAATGTAAACAAAGAATCTAATTGTAAACAAAGACACTAAATGTAGACTTCAAATGTAAACAAAGACTATTAATGTAAACAAAGAACACAAATGTAAAAAGGAACTATATGTAAACAACGGCTCTAAATGTAAAGAAAGACTAATATTGTAAAAAAAAGACTACAAATGTAGACTTCAAATGTAAACAAAGACTACAAATGTAAACAAAGAACGCAAATGTAAACAGGCACTAAATGTAAACAAAGGCCCTAAATGTAAACAAAGGCAGCAAAACGTAAACAAAGACTACAAATGTAAACAAAGACTACAAATGTAAACAGACTCTAAATGTAAATGAAGACTAAATCTAAAGAAAGACTACAAATGTAAACAAGGACTACATATGTAAACAAAGACTCTAAATGTAAACAATGAATCTAAATATAAACAGACTACAAATGTAAACAAATACTACAAACGTAAACAAAGACTCTAAAGGTAAACAAGGGTTCTAAATGTAAACAAAGACTACAAATGCAAAAAAACTCTAAATGTAAACAAAGGCTCTAAATGTAAAGACACTACAAATGTAAACAAAGACTACATATGTAAACAAAGACTCTTAATATAAACAAAGAGTAAAGATGTAAACAAAGACTACAAATGTAAACAAAGTCTCTAAATCAAAACAAAGGCTACAAATGTAAACAAAGAGTACAAATATAAAAAAGACTACAAATGTAAACAAAGACTCTAAATGTAGACAAAGACTACAAATAAAAAGAGACAGTAAATGTAAACAAGGACTACAAATGTAAACAAAGTTTACAAATTTAAACAGGCACTGAATGTAAATAAAAGCTCTAAATGTAAACAAAGACTACAAATGTAAACAAAGACTACAAATATAAACAAAGACTTTAAATGAAAACAAAGACTACAAATGTAAAGAAAGACTACAAATATAAACAAAGACTATAAATGGAAACAAAGACTACAAATGTAAACAAAGAATACAAACGTAAACAAAGACTCTAAATGTAAACAAGGACTTTAAATGAAAACAAAGACTCTAAATGTAAACAAAGCCTGCAAATGTAAACAAAGGCTCTAAATGTAAACACTCTAAATATTAACAAAGACTACAAATGTAAACAAAGAATCTAATTGTAAACAAAGACACTAAATGTAAACGAAAACTCTAGGTGTAAACAAAGAGTAAAATTGTTAACAAAGACTCTAAATGTAAACAAAATCTAAAAATGTAAACGAAGTCTACAAATGTAAACACACTAAATGTAAACAAAGACTACAAATGTAAAAAAAGATTACAAATGTAAACAAAGATTCTACATGTAAACAAAAACTACAAATGTAAACAAAGACTCTAAATGTAAACAAAATCTAAAAATGTAAACAAAATCTAAAAATGTAAACAAAGTCTACAAATGTAAACACTCTAAATGTAAACAAACACTACAAATGTAAACAAAGAGCGCAAATGTAAACAAAGACAATAATGGTAAACAAAACTATAAGTATAAACAAAGACCCTAAATGTAAACAAAGACCACAAATGTAAACAGACTCTAAATGTAAACAAAGACTACAACTGTTAACAAAAACTCTAAATGAAATCAAAACTTTAAATGTAAACATACTCTGAATGTATACAAAGACTATAAATAAGAACAAAGAGTGCAAATGCAAACAAAGACTCTAAAAGTAAACAAAGCCTACAAATGTAAGAAAGACTCTTGTGTAAACAAAAGCTACAAATGTAAACAAAGAACGCAAATGTAAAGAGGCACTATATGTAAAGAACGGCTCTAAATGTAAACAAAGACAAAAAATGTAAAAAAAAGACTACAAATGTAGACTTCAAATGTAAACAAAGTCTACAAATGTAAACAAAGAATACAAATGTAAAGAGACTCTAAAGGTAAACAAAGCTGTAAGTGTGAACAAAGACTACAAATGTAAACAAAGGCTGCAAATGTATACAAAACTCGAAATCCAAACAAAGACTCTAAATATAAACAAAGACTGCAAATGTAAACAAAGACTCTAAACCTAAACAAAGACTACAAATAAAAACACTGTAAATGTAAACAAAGACTACAAATGTAAACAAATACTCTAAATGGAAAAAAAGGCTACAAATGTACACAAATACTACAAACGTAAAAAAGCCTCTAAATGAAAACAAAAACTACAAATTAAAACAGACTCTAAATGTAAACAAAGACTAGAAATATAAACAAAGACTCTAAATGTAAACAGACTACGAATGTAAACAAAGAATACAAACGTAAATAAAGATTCTAAATGTAAACAGGAATATAAATGTAAGGAGAGACTACAACTGTAAAAAAATCTCTAAATGTAATCAAAACTCTAAATGTAAACATACTCTGAAAGTATACCAAGTCTGTAAATAAGAATAAGCGTACAAATGCAAACAAAGACTCTAAAAGTAAACAGACTCCAAATTTAAACAAAGACTAGAAACGTAAACAAAGACTACAAATGTAAACAGACTCTACATGTAAACAAAGGTGCAAGTGTGAACAAAGACTACAAATGTAAACAAAGACTCTAAATGTAAACAAAGGCTGCAAAAGGTAAACAAAGACTACAAATGTAAAGAAAGACTCTAAATGTAAACAAAGACTACAAATGTAAAAAAACTCTAAATGTAAACAAAGAATAAAAATGTAAAAAAAGAAATACTAAAGAAATAAAGAAATACTAAAGTCTAAAGAAATACTACAAATGTAAACAAGGATTCTAAATGTAAACAAAGTCTACGAATGTAAACAAATCTGTAAGTATGAACAAAGACTACAAATGTAAACAAAGACTATAAATGTAAACAAAGGCTGCAAATGTAAACAAAGACTACAAATGTAAACAAAACTCTAAATCTAAACAAAGACTACAAATGTAAACAAAGACTTTTAACCTAAACAAATACTACATATAAAAACACTCTAAATGTAAACAAAGTCTACAAATGTAAACAAAGAATCTAAATGGAAACAAAGGCTACAAAAGTAAAGAAAAATTACAAACGTAAACAAAGCCTGTAAATGTAAACAAAGACTATAAATTAAAACACTCTAAATGTAAACAAAGACTAGAAATATAAACAAAGACTCTAAATGGGAACAGACTAGGAATGTAAACAAAGCACACAAACGTAAACTGGACTCTAAATGTAAAGCAAGACTACAAATGTAAACAAAAACTCTTATGTAAACAAAGGCTACAAATGTCAACAAAGAACGCAAATGTAAACAGGCACTATATGTAAACAACGGTTCTAAATCTAAACAAAGACTAAAAATGTAAGAAAAAGACAACAAATGAAGACTCCAAATGTAAACAAAGACTAGAAATGTAAACACTCTAAATGTAAACAAAAACTGCAAATGTATAAGTATAAACAAAGACCCCAAATGAAAACAAAAACCACAAATGTAAACAGACTCTAAATGTAAACAAAGACTACAAATGTAAACAAAGACTCTAAATGCAATCAAAACTCTAAATGTAAACATACTCTGAATGTATACAAAGACTCTAAATAAGAACAAAGAGTACAAATGCAAACAAAGATTCTAAAAGTAAACATAGGCTACAAATGTAAACAAAGGCTACAAATGTAAACAAAGAACGCAAATGTAAACAGGCACTTTATGTAAACAACGGTTCTAAATGTAAACAAAGACTAGAAATGTAAAAAAAGGAATACAAATGTAGACTTCAAATATAAACAAAGACTACAAATGTAAACAAAGAACGCAAATGTAAACAACGGCTCTAAATCTAAACAAAGACTAAAAATGTAAGAAAAAGACAACAAATGTAGACTCCAAATGTAAACAAAGACTAGAAATGTAAACAGACTCTACATGAAAACAAATCTGCAAGTGTGAACAAAGACTACAAATGTAAACAAAGACTCTAAATGTAAACAAAGGCTGCAAAAGCTAATAAAAGACTACAAATGTAAACAAAGACCGCAAATGTAAACAGACACTAAATGTAGACAAAAACTAAATCTAAAGAAATACTACAAATGTAAACAAGGACTAAAAATATAAACAAAAACTCTAAATGTAAACAAAGAATCTAAATATAAACAGACTACAAATGTAAATAAAGTCTACAAACGTAAACAAAGACTCTAAATGTAAACAAAGACTGCAAATGTAAAAAAAGGCTCTAAATGTAAACACTCTAAATTTAAAGAAAGACTCTAAATGTAAACAAAGACACTAAATGTAAACAAAACTCTAGGTGTAAACAAAGACCCTAGGTGTAAACAAAGACTAAAATTGTTAACAAAGACTCTAAATGTAAACAAAATCAAAAAATGTAAACGAAGTCTACAAATGTAAACACTCTAAATGTAAACAAAGACTGCAAATGTAAACAAAGACTCTAAATGTAAACAAAGGCTACAAATGTAAACAAAGAGCGCAAATGTTAAGATCCAAAATGTAAACAAAGACTCTAAATATAAACAAAGAGTACAAATGTAAACAAAGACAATAATGGTAAACAAAACTATAAGTATAATCAAAGACCCCAAATATAAGCAAAACCACAAATGTAAACAGACTCTAAATGTAAACGAAGACTACAAATGTAAACAAAAACTCTAAATGTAATCAAAACTCTAAATGTAAACGTACTCTGAATGTATACAAAGACTATAAATAAGAACAAAGAGCACAAATGCAAATGAAGACTCTAAAAGTAAACAAAGGCTACAAATGTAAACAAAGAACGCACATGTAAACAGGCACTTTATGTAAACAATGGTTCCAAATGTAAACAAAGACTAAAAATTTAAAAAAAGACTTCAAATGTAGACTTCAAATGTAAACAAAGACTAAAAATGTAAACAAAGAACGCAAATGTAAACAGGCACTATATAAACAACGGCTCTAAATGTGAACAAAGGCTAAAAATGTAAAAAAAGACAACAAATGTAGACTCCAAATGTAAACAAAGAATAGAACTGCAAACAAAGACTAAAAATTTAAACAATGACTACAAACGTAAACAAAGCCTCTAAATGTAAACAAAGACTGCAAATTAAAACAGACTCTAAATAAGAACAAAGACTACAAATATAAACAAAGACTCTAAATGGAAACAGACTACAAATGTAAACAAAGAATACAAACGTAAACAAAGATTCTAAATGTAAACTGGATTCTAAATGTAAAGAAAGACTACAAATGTAAACAAAGAACGCAAATGTAAACAGGCACTAAATGTAAACAAAGGCCCTAAATGTAAACAAAAACCACAAATGTAAACAGACTCTAAATGTAAATGAAGACTAAATCTAAAGAAAGACTACAAATGTAAACAAGGACTACATATGTAAACAAAGACTCTAAATATAAACAATGAATCTAAATATAAACAGACTACAAATGTAAACAAATACTACAAACGTAAACAAAGACTCTAAAGGTAAACAAGGATTCTAAATGTAAACAAAGACTACAAATGCAAAAAAACTCTAAATGTAAACAAAGGCTCTAAATGTAAAGAGACTACAAATGTAAACAAAGACTACATATGTAAACAAAGACTCTTAATATAAACAAAGGGTAAAGATGTAAACAAAGACTACAAATGTAAACAAAGTCTCTAAATGAAAACAAAGGCTACAAATGTAAACAAAGAGTACAAATATAAAAAAGACTACAAATGTAAACAAAGACTCTAAATGTACACAAAGACTACAAATAAAAAGAGACAGTAAATGTAAACAAGGACTACAAATGTAAACAAAGTTTCCAAATTTAAACAGGCACTGAATGTAAAGACTACAAATGTAAAGAAAGACTACAAATATAAACAAAGACTATAAATGGAAACAAAGACTACAAATGGAAACAAAGAATACAAACGTAAACAAAGACTCTAAATGTAAACAAGGACTTTAAATGAAAACAAAGACTCTAAATGTAAACAAAGCCTGCAAATATAAACAAAGGCTCTTAATGTAAACACTCTAAATATTAACAAAGACTACAAATGTAAACAAAGACTCTAATTGTAAACAAAGACACTAAATGTAAACAAAATCTCTAGGTGTAAACAAAGAGTAAAATTGTTAACAAAGACTCTAAATGTAAACAAAATCTAAAAATGTAAACGAAGTCTACAAATGTAAACACACTAAATGTAAACAAAGACTACAAATGTAAAAAAAAGATTACAAATGTAAACAAAGATTCTAAATGAAAACAAACACTACAAATGTAAACAAAGACTCTAAATGTAAACAAAATCTAAAAATGTAAACAAAATCTAAAAATGTAAACAAAGTCTACAAATGTAAACACTCAAAATGTAAACAAACACTACAAATGTAAACAAAGAGCGAAAATGTAAAGACCCAAAATGTGAACAAAGACTCTAAATGTAAACAAAGAGTACAAATGTAAACAAAGACAATAATGGTAAACAAAACTATAAGTATAAACAAAGACCCTAAATGTAAACAAAGACCACAAATGTAAACAGACTCTAAATGTAAACAAAGACTACAAATGTAAACAAAAACTCTAAATGAAATCAAAACTTTGAATGTAAACATACTCTGAATGTATACAAAGACTATAAATAAGAACAAAGAGTGCAAATGCAAACAAAGACTCTAAAAGTAAACAAAGCCTACAAATGTAAGAAAGACTCTTGTGTAAACAAAAGCTACAAATGTAAACAAAGAACGCAAATGTAAAGAGGCACTATATGTAAAGAACGGCTCTAAATGTAAACAAAGACAAAAAATGTAAAAAAAAGACTACAAATGTAGACTTCAAATGTAAACAAAGTCTACAAATGTAAACAAAGAATACAAATGTAAACAGACTCTAAAGGTAAACAAAGCTGTAAGTGTGAACAAAGACTACAAATGTAAACAAAGATTCTAAATGTAAACAAAGGCTGCAAATGTAAAGACACTACAAATGTAAACAAAGACTACATATGTAAACAAAGACTCTTAATATAAACAAAGAGTAAAGATGTAAACAAAGACTACAAATGTAAACAAAGTCTCTAAATGAAAACAAAGGCTACAAATGTAAACAAAGAGTACAAATATAAAAAAGACTACAAATGTAAACAAAGACTCTAAATGTAGACAAAGACTACAAATAAAAAGAGACAGTAAATGTAAACAAGGACTACAAATGTAAACAAAGTTTACAAATTTAAACAGGCACTGAATGTAAATAAAAGCTCTAAATGTAAACAAAGACTACAAATGTAAACAAAGACTACAAATATAAACAAAGACTTTAAATGAAAACAAAGACTACAAATGTAAAGAAAGACTACAAATATAAACAAAGACTATAAATGGAAACAAAGACTACAAATGTAAACAAAGAATACAAACGTAAACAAAGACTCTAAATGTAAACAAGGACTTTAAATGAAAACAAAGACTCTAAATGTAAACAAAGCCTGCAAATGTAAACAAAACTCTAAATCCAAACAAAGACTCTAAATGGAAACAGACTACAAATGTAAACAAAGAATACAAACGTAAACAAAGATTCTAAATGTAAACTGGATTCTAAATGTAAAGAAAGACTACAAATGTAAACAAAGAGCGCAAATGTCAAGACACAAAATGTGAACCATTTCTAAATGTAAACAAAGAGTACTAATATAAACAAAGACAATAATGGTAAACAAAACTATAAGTATAAACAAAGACCCTAAATGTAAACAAAGACAACAAATGTAAACAAATTCTAAATGTAAACAAAGACTACAAATGTAAACAAAAACTCTAAATGTAATCAAAACTCTAAATGTAAACATACTCTGAAAGTAACCAAGTCTGTAAATAAGAATAAGACTATAAATGCAAACAAAGACTCTAAAAGTAAACAAACGCTACAAATGTAAACAAAGACTCTTATGTAAACAAAAGCTACAAATGTAAACAAAGAACGCAAACGTAAACAGGCACTATATGTAAACAACGGCTCTAAATGTAAAGAAAGACTAAAAATGTAAAAAAAAGACTACAAATGTAGACTTCCAATGTAAACAAAAACTACAAATGTAAACAAAGAACGCAAATGTAAAGAGGCACTAAATGTAAACAAAGGCCCTAAATGTAAACAAAGGGGCAGCAAAACGTAAACAAAGACTACAAATGTAAACAAAGACTACAAATTTAAACAGACTCTAAATGTAAATGAAGACTAAATCTAGAGAAAGACTACAAATGTAAACAAGGACTACATATGTAAACAAAGACTCTAAATGTAAACAATGAATCTAAATATAAACAGACTAAAAATGTAAACAAATGCTACAAACGTTAACAAAGACTCTAAAGGTAAACAAGGATTCTAAATGTAAACAAAGACTACAAATGCAAAAAAACTCTAAATGTAAACAAAGGCTCTAAGTGTAAAGAGACTACAAATGTAAACAAAGACTACATATGTAAACAAAGATTCTTAATATAAACAAAGAGTAAAGATGTAAACAAAGACTACAAATGTAAACAAAGAGTACAAATATAAAAAAGACTACAAATGTAAACAAAGACTCTAAATGTAGACAAAGTCTACAAATAAAAAGAGACAGTAAATGTAAACAAGGACTACAAATGTAAACAATGTTTACAAATTTAAACAGGTACTGAATGTAAATAAAAGCTCTAAATGTAAACAAAGACTACAAATGTAAACAAAGACTACAAATATAAACAAAGACTTTAAATGAAAACAAAGACTACAAATGTAAACAAAGACTACAAATATAAACAAAGACTACAATTGTAAACAAAGAATACAAACGTAAACAAAGTCTCTAAATGTAAACAAGGACTTTAAATGAAAACAAAGACTCTAAATGTAAACAAAGCCTGCAAATGTAAACAAAGGCTCTAAATGTAAACACTCTAAATATTAACAAAGACTACAAATGTAAACAAAGAATCTAATTGTAAACAAAGACACTAAATGTAGACTTCAAATGTAGACTTCAAATGTAAACAAAGACTATTAATGTAAACAAAGAACACAAATGTAAAAAGGAACTATATGTAAACAACGGCTCTAAATGTAAAGAAAGACTAATAATGTAAAAAAAAGACTACAAATGTAGACTTCAAATGTAAACAAAGACTACAAATGTAAACAAAGAACGCAAATGTAAACAGGCACTAAATGTAAACAAAGGCCCTAAATGTAAACAAAGGCAGCAAAACGTAAACAAAGACTACAAATGTAAACAAAGACTACAAATGTAAACAGACTCTAAATGTAAATGAAGACTAAATCTAAAGAAAGACTACAAATGTAAACAAGGACTACATATGTAAACAAAGACTCTAAATGTAAACAATGAATCTAAATATAAACAGACTACAAATGTAAACAAATACTACAAACGTAAACAAAGACTCTAAAGGTAAACAAGGGTTCTAAATGTAAACAAAGACTACAAATGCAAAAAAACTCTAAATGTAAACAAAGGCTCTAAATGTAAAGACACTACAAATGTAAACAAAGACTACATATGTAAACAAAGACTCTTAATATAAACAAAGAGTAAAGATGTAAACAAAGACTACAAATGTAAACAAAGTCTCTAAATGAAAACAAAGGCTACAAATGTAAACAAAGAGTACAAATATAAAAAAGACTACAAATGTAAACAAAGAATCTAAATGTAGACAAA
This sequence comes from Salticus scenicus, assembly GCA_963930645.1. NCBI lineage: Eukaryota > Metazoa > Arthropoda > Arachnida > Araneae > Salticidae > Salticus > Salticus scenicus. The sequence goes on from OZ005655.1 coordinate 308,046,438, forward strand.
GACTACAAATAAAAAGAGACAGTAAATGTAAACAAGGACTACAAATGTAAACAAAGTTTACAAATTTAAACAGGCACTGAATGTAAATAAAAGCTCTAAATGTAAACAAAGACTACAAATGTAAACAAAGACTACAAATATAAACAAAGACTTTAAATGAAAACAAAGACTACAAATGTAAAGAAAGACTACAAATATAAACAAAGACTATAAATGGAAACAAAGACTACAAATGTAAACAAAGAATACAAACGTAAACAAAGACTCTAAATGTAAACAAGGACTTTAAATGAAAACAAAGACTCTAAATGTAAACAAAGCCTGCAAATGTAAACAAAGGCTCTAAATGTAAACACTCTAAATATTAACAAAGACTACAAATGTAAACAAAGAATCTAATTGTAAACAAAGACACTAAATGTAAACAAAAACTCTAGGTGTAAACAAAGAGTAAAATTGTTAACAAAGACTCGAAATGTAAACAAAATCTAAAAATGTAAACGAAGTCTACAAATGTAAACACACTAAATGTAAACAAAGACTACAAATGTAAAAAAAGATTACAAATGTAAACAAAGATTCTACATGTAAACAAAAACTACAAATGTAAACAAAGACTCTAAATGTAAACAAAATCTAAAAATGTAAACAAAATCTAAAAATGTAAACAAAGTCTACAAATGTAAACACTCTAAATGTAAACAAACACTACAAATGTAAACAAAGAGCGCAAATGTAAACAAAGACAATAATGGTAAACAAAACTATAAGTATAAACAAAGACCCTAAATGTAAACAAAGACCACAAATGTAAACAGACTCTAAATGTAAACAAAGACTACAAATGTAAACAAAAACTCTAAATGAAATCAAAACTTTGAATGTAAACATACTCTGAATGTATACAAAGACTATAAATAAGAACAAAGAGTGCAAATGCAAACAAAGACTCTAAAAGTAAACAAAGCCTACAAATGTAAGAAAGACTCTTGTGTAAACAAAAGCTACAAATGTAAACAAAGAACGCAAATGTAAAGAGGCACTATATGTAAAGAACGGCTCTAAATGTAAACAAAGACAAAAAATGTAAAAAAAAGACTACAAATGTAGACTTCAAATGTAAACAAAGTCTACAAATGTAAACAAAGAATACAAATGTAAACAGACTCTAAAGGTAAACAAAGCTGTAAGTGTGAACAAAGACTACAAATGTAAACAAAGATTCTAAATGTAAACAAAGGCTGCAAATGTAAACAAAGACTACAAATGTATACAAAACTCTAAATCCAAACAAAGACTCTAAATGGAAACAGACTACAAATGTAAACAAAGAATACAAACGTAAACAAAGATTCTAAATGTAAACTGGATTCTAAATGTAAAGAAAGACTACAAATGTAAACAAAGAGCGCAAATGTCAAGACACAAAATGTGAACCATTTCTAAATGTAAACAAAGAGTACTAATATAAACAAAGACAATAATGGTAAACAAAACTATAAGTATAAACAAAGACCCTAAATGTAAACAAAGACAACAAATGTAAACAAATTCTAAATGTAAACAAAGACTACAAATGTAAACAAAAACTCTAAATGTAATCAAAACTCTAAATGTAAACATACTCTGAAAGTAACCAAGTCTGTAAATAAGAATAAGACCATAAATGCAAACAAAGACTCTCAAAGTAAACAAACGCTACAAATGTAAACAAAGACTCTTATGTAACAAAAGCTACAAATGTAAACAAAGAACGCAAACGTAAACAGTCACTATATGTAAACAACGGCTCTAAATGTAAAGAAAGACTAAAAATGTAAAAAAAAGACTACAAATGTAGACTTCAAATGTAAACAAAGACTACAAATGTAAACAAAGAACGCAAATGTAAAGAGGCACTAAATGTAAACAAAGGCCCTAAATGTAAACAAAGGGGCAGCAAAACGTAAACAAAGACTACAAATGTAAACAAAGACTACAAATTTAAACAGACTCTAAATGTAAATGAAGACTAAATCTAGAGAAAGACTACAAATGTAAACAAGGACTACATATGTAAACAAAGACTCTAAATGTAAACAATGAATCTAAATATAAACAGACTAAAAATGTAAACAAATGCTACAAACGTAAACAAAGACTCTAAAGGTAAACAAGGATTCTAAATGTAAACAAAGACTACAAATGCAAAAAAACTCTAAATGTAAACAAAGGCTCTAAGTGTAAAGAGACTACAAATGTAAACAAAGACTACATATGTAAACAAAGATTCTTAATATAAACAAAGAGTAAAGATGTAAACAAAGACTCTAAATGTAGACAAAGACTACAAATAAAAAGAGACAGTAAATGTAAACAAGGACTACAAATGTAAACAATGTTTACAAATTTAAACAGGTACTGAATGTAAATAAAAGCTCTAAATGTAAACAAAGACTACAAATGTAAACAAAGACTACAAATATAAACAAAGACTTTAAATGAAAACAAAGACTACAAATGTAAACAAAGACTACAAATATAAACAAAGACTACAATTGTAAACAAAGAATACAAACGTAAACAAAGTCTCTAAATGTAAACAAGGACTTTAAATGAAAACAAAGACTCTAAATGTAAACAAAGCCTGCAAATGTAAACAAAGGCTCTAAATGTAAACACTCTAAATATTAACAAAGACTACAAATGTAAACAAAGAATCTAATTGTAAACAAAGACACTAAATGTAGACTTCAAATGTAGACTTCAAATGTAAACAAAGACTATTAATGTAAACAAAGAACACAAATGTAAAAAGGAACTATATGTAAACAACGGCTCTAAATGTAAAGAAAGACTAATAATGTAAAAAAAAGACTACAAATGTAGACTTCAAATGTAAACAAAGACTACAAATGTAATCAAAGAACGCAAATGTAAACAGGCACTAAATGTAAACAAAGGCCCTAAATGTAAACAAAGGCAGCAAAACGTAAACAAAGACTACAAATGTAAACAAAGACTACAAATGTAAACAGACTCTAAATGTAAATGAAGACTAAATCTAAAGAAAGACTACAAATGTAAACAAGGACTACATATGTAAACAAAGACTCTAAATGTAAACAATGAATCTAAATATAAACAGACTACAAATGTAAACAAATACTACAAACGTAAACAAAGACTCTAAAGGTAAACAAGGGTTCTAAATGTAAACAAAGACTACAAATGCAAAAAAACTCTAAATGTAAACAAAGGCTCTAAATGTAAACAAAGCCTGCAAATGTAAACAAAGGCTCTAAATGTAAACACTCTAAATATTAACAAAGACTACAAATGTAAACAAAGACTACATATGTAAACAAAGACTCTTAATATAAACAAAGATTAAAGATGTAAACAAAGACTACAAATGTAAACAAAGTCTCTAAATGAAAACAAAGGCTACAAATGTAAACAAAGAGTACAAATATAAAAAAGACTACAAATGTAAACAAAGACTCTAAATGTAGACAAAGACTACAAATAAAAAGAGACAGTAAATGTAAACAAGGACTACAAATGTAAACAAAGTTTACAAATTTAAACAGGCACTGAATGTAAATAAAAGCTCTAAATGTAAACAAAGACTACAAATGTAAACAAAGACTACAAATATAAACAAAGACTTTAAATGAAAACAAAGACTACAAATGTAAAGAAAGACTACAAATATAAACAAAGACTATAAATGGAAACAAAGACTACAAATGTAAACAAAGAATACAAACGTAAACAAAGACTCTAAATGTAAACAAGGACTTTAAATGAAAACAAAGACTCTAAATGTAAACAAAGCCTGCAAATGTAAACAAAGGCTCTAAATGTAAACACTCTAAATATTAACAAAGACTACAAATGTAAACAAAGAATCTAATTGTAAACAAAGACACTAAATGTAAACAAAAACTCTAGGTGTAAACAAAGAGTAAAATTGTTAACAAAGACTCTAAATGTAAACAAAATCTAAAAATGTAAACGAAGTCTACAAATGTAAACACACTAAATGTAAACAAAGACTACAAATGTAAAAAAAGATTACAAATGTAAACAAAGATTCTACATGTAAACAAAAACTACAAATGTAAACAAAGACTCTAAATGTAAACAAAATCTAAAAATGTAAACAAAATCTAAAAATGTAAACAAAGTCTACAAATGTAAACACTCTAAATGTAAACAAACACTACAAATGTAAACAAAGAGCGCAAATGTAAACAAAGACAATAATGGTAAACAAAACTATAAGTATAAACAAAGACCCTAAATGTAAACAAAGACCACAAATGTAAACAGACTCTAAATGTAAACAAAGACTACAACTGTAAACAAAAACTCTAAATGAAATCAAAACTTTAAATGTAAACATACTCTGAATGTATACAAAGACTATAAATAAGAACAAAGAGTGCAAATGCAAACAAAGACTCTAAAAGTAAACAAAGCCTACAAATGTAAGAAAGACTCTTGTGTAAACAAAAGCTACAAATGTAAACAAAGAACGCAAATGTAAAGAGGCACTATATGTAAAGAACGGCTCTAAATGTAAACAAAGACAAAAAATGTAAAAAAAAGACTACAAATGTAGACTTCAAATGTAAACAAAGTCTACAAATGTAAACAAAGAATACAAATGTAAAGAGACTCTAAAGGTAAACAAAGCTGTAAGTGTGAACAAAGACTACAAATGTAAACAAAGGCTGCAAATGTATACAAAACTCGAAATCCAAACAAAGACTCTAAATATAAACAAAGACTGCAAATGTAAACAAAGACTCTAAACCTAAACAAAGACTACAAATAAAAACACTGTAAATGTAAACAAAGACTACAAATGTAAACAAATACTCTAAATGGAAAAAAAGGCTACAAATGTACACAAATACTACAAACGTAAAAAAGCCTCTAAATGAAAACAAAAACTACAAATTAAAACAGACTCTAAATGTAAACAAAGACTAGAAATATAAACAAAGACTCTAAATGTAAACAGACTACGAATGTAAACAAAGAATACAAACGTAAATAAAGATTCTAAATGTAAACAGGAATATAAATGTAAGGAGAGACTACAACTGTAAAAAAATCTCTAAATGTAATCAAAACTCTAAATGTAAACATACTCTGAAAGTATACCAAGTCTGTAAATAAGAATAAGCGTACAAATGCAAACAAAGACTCTAAAAGTAAACAGACTCCAAATTTAAACAAAGACTAGAAACGTAAACAAAGACTACAAATGTAAACAGACTCTACATGTAAACAAAGGTGCAGATGTGAACAAAGACTACAAATGTAAACAAAGACTCTAAATGTAAACAAAGGCTGCAAAAGGTAAACAAAGACTACAAATGTAAAGAAAGACTCTAAATGTAAACAAAGACTACAAATGTAAAAAAACTCTAAATGTAAACAAAGAATAAAAATGTAAAAAAAGAAATACTAAAGAAATAAAGAAATACTAAAGTCTAAAGAAATACTACAAATGTAAACAAGGATTCTAAATGTAAACAAAGTCTACAAATGTAAACAAATCTGTAAGTATGAACAAAGACTACAAATGTAAACAAAGACTATAAATGTAAACAAAGGCTGCAAATGTAAACAAAGACTACAAATGTAAACAAAACTCTAAATCTAAACAAAGACTACAAATGTAAACAAAGACTTTTAACCTAAACAAATACTACATATAAAAACACTCTAAATGTAAACAAAGTCTACAAATGTAAACAAAGAATCTAAATGGAAACAAAGGCTACAAAAGTAAAGAAAAATTACAAACGTAAACAAAGCCTGTAAATGTAAACAAAGACTATAAATTAAAACACTCTAAATGTAAACAAAGACTAGAAATATAAACAAAGACTCTAAATGGGAACAGACTAGGAATGTAAACAAAGCACACAAACGTAAACTGGACTCTAAATGTAAAGCAAGACTACAAATGTAAACAAAAACTCTTATGTAAACAAAGGCTACAAATGTCAACAAAGAACGCAAATGTAAACAGGCACTATATGTAAACAACGGTTCTAAATATAAACAAGACTAAAAATTAAAAAAAAGACTTTAAATGTAGACTTCAAATGTAAACAAAGACTAAAAATGTAAACAAAGAACGCAAATGTAAACAGGCACTATATAAACAACGGCTCTAAATGTGAACAAAGACTAAAAATGTAAAAAAAGACTACAAATGTAGACTCCAAATGTAAACAAAGAATAGAAATGCAAACAAAGTCTAAAAATGTAAACAATGACTACAAACGTAAACAAAGCCTCTAAATGTAAACAAAGACTACAAATTAAAACAGACTCTAAATAAGAACAAAGACTACAAATATAAACAAAGACTCTAAATGGAAACAGACTACAAATGTAAACAAAGAATACAAACGTAAACAAAGATTCTAAATGTAAACTGGATTCTAAATGTAAAGAAAGACTACAAATGTAAACAAAGAGCGCAAATGTTAAGACACAAAATGTGAACAAAGTCTAAATATAAACAAAGAGTACAAATATAAACAAAGACAATAATGGTAAACAAAACTATAAGTTTAAACAAAGACCCTAAATGTAAACAAAGACCACAAATGTAAACAAATTCTAAATGTAAACAAAGACTACAAATGTAAACAAAAACTCTAAATGTAATCAAAACTCTAAATGTAAACATACTCTGAAAGTAACCAAGTCTGTAAATAAGAATAAGACTACAAATGCAAACAAAGACTCTAAAAGTAAACAAAGGCTACAAATGTAAACAAAGACTCTTATGTAAACAAAAGCTACAAATGTAAACAAAGAACGCAAATGTAAACAGGCACTATATGTAAACAACGGCTCTAAATGTAAACAAAGACTAAAAATGTAAAAAAAAGACTACAAATGTAGACTTCAAATGTAAACAAAGACTATTAATGTAAACAAAGAACACAAATGTAAAAAGGAACTATATGTAAACAACGGCTCTAAATGTAAAGAAAGACTAAAAATGTAAAAAAATGACTACAAATGTAGACTTCAAATGTAAACAAAGACTACAAAAGTAAACAAAGAACGCAAATGTAAACCGGCACTAAATGTAAACAAAGGCCCTAAATGTAAACAAAGGCAGCAAAACGTAAACAAATACTACAAACGTAAACAAAGACTCTAAAGGTAAACAAGGATTCTAAATGTAAACAAAGACTATAAATGCAAAAAAACTCTAAATGTAAACAAAGGCTCTAAATGTAAAGAGACTACAAATGTAAACAAAGACTACATATGTAAACAAAGACTCTTAATATAAAAAAAAGAGTAAAGATGTAAACAAAGACTACAAATGTAAAAAAGACTACAAATGTAAACAAAGACTTTAAATGAAAACAAAGACTACAATGTAAAGAAAGACTACAAATATAAACAAAGACTATAAATGGAAACAAAGGCTACAAATGTAAACAAAGAATACAAACGTAAACAAAGACTCTAAATGTAAACAAGGACTTTAAATGAAAACAAAGACTCTAAATGTAAACAAAGCCTGCAAATGTAAACAAAGGCTCTAAATGTAAACACTCTAAATATTAACAAAGACTAGAAATGTAAACAAAGACTCTAATTGTAAACAAAGACACTAAATGTAAACAAAAACTCTAGGAGTAAACAAAGAGTAAAATTGTTAACAAAGACTCTAAATGTAAACAAAATCTAAAAATGTAAACGAAGTCTACAAATGTAAACACACTAAATGTAAACAAACACTACAAATGTAAAAAAAAGATTACAAATGTAAACAAAGATACTAAATGTAAACAAAAACTACAAATGCAAACAAAGACTCTAAATGTAAACAAAATCTAAAAATGAAAACAAAATCTAAAAATGTAAACAAAGTCTACAAATGTAAACACTCTAAATGTAAACAAACACTACAAATGTAAACAAAAAGCGCAAATGTAAAGACCAAAAATGTGAACAAAGACTCTTAATGTAAACAAAGAGTACAAATGTAAACAAAGACAGTAATGGTAAACAAAACTATAAGTATAAACAAAGACCCTAAATATAAACAAAGACCACAAATGTAAACAGACTCTAAATATAAACAAAAACTCTAAATGAAATCAAAACTCTAAATGTAAACATACTCTGAATGTATACAAAGACTATAAATAAGAACAAAGAGTGCAAATGCAAACAAAGACTCTAAAAGTAAACAAAGCCTACAAATGTAAGAAAGACTCTTGTGTAAACAAAAGCTACAAATGTAAACAAGGAACGCAAATGTAAAGAGGCACTATATGTAACGAATGGCTCTAAATGTAAACAAAGACAAAAAATGTAAAAAAAAAGACTACAAATGTAGACTTCAAATGTAAACAAAGTCTATAAATGTAAACAAAGAATACAAATGTAAACAGACTCTAAAGATAAACAAAGCTGTAAGTGTGAACAAAGACTACAAATGTAAACAAAGACTCTAAATGTAAACAAAGGCTGCAAATGTAAACAAAGACTCTAAACCTAAACAAAGACTACAAATAAAAACGCTGTAAATGTAAACAAAGACTACAAATGTAAACAAACACTCTAAATGGAAAAAAAGGCTACAAATGTACACAAATACTACAAACGTAAAAAAGCCTCTAAATAAAAACAAAAACTACAAATTAAAACAGACTCTAAATGTAAACAAAGACTACAAATATAAACAAAGACTCTAAATGTAAACAGACTACGAATGTAAACAAAGAATAAAAACGTAAATAAAGATTCTAAATGTAAACAGGAATATAAATGTAAGGAGAGACTACAAATGTAAACAAAAACTCTAAATGTAATCAAAACTCTAAATGTGAACATACTCTGAAAGTGTACCAAGTCTGTAAATAAGAATAAGCGTACAAATGCAAACAAAGTCTCTAAAAGTAAACAGACTCCAAATGTAAACAAAGACTAGAAACGTAAACAAAGACTACAAATGTAAACAGACTCTACATGTAAACAAAGCTGCAAGTGTGAACAAAGACTACAAATGTAAACAAAGACTCTAAATGTAAACAAAGACTACAAATGTAAAAAAACTCTAAATGTAAATAAAGAATAAAAATGTAAAAAAAGAAATACTAAGGAAATAAAGAAATACTAAAGTCTAAAGAAATACTACAAATGTAAACAAGGATTCTAAATGTAAACAAAGTTTACAAATGTAAACAGACTCTAAATGTAAACAAATCTGTAAGTATGAACAAAGACTACAAATGTAAACAAAGACTCTAAATGTAAACAAAGGCTGCAAATGTAAACAAAGACTACAAATGTAAACAAAACACTAAATCTAAACAAAGACTACAAATGTAAACAAAGACTCTAAACCTAAACAAATACTACAAATAAAAACACTCTAAATGTAAACAAAGACTACAAATGTAAACAAACACTCTAAATGGAAACAAAGGCTACAAATGTAAAGAAAAATTACAAAAGTAAACAAAGCCTGTAAATGTAAACAAAGACTACAACTTAAAACACTCTAAATGTAAACAAAGACTAGAAATATAAACAAAGACTCTAAATGCGAACAGACTAGATATGTAAACAAAGCACACAAACGTAAACTGGACTCTAAATGTAAACAAAGGCTACAAATGTCAACAAAGAACGCAAATGTAAACAGGCACTATATGTAAACAACGGTTCTAAATATAAACAAGACTAAAAAATAAAAAAAAGACTTCAAATGTAGACTTCAAATGTAAACAAAGACTAAAAATGTAAACAAAGAACGCAACTGTAAACAGGCACTATATAAACAACGGCTCTAAATGTGAACAAAGACTAAAAATGTAAAAAAAGACTACAAATGTAGACTCCAAATGTAAACAAAGAATAGAAATGCAAACAAAGACTAAAAATGTAAACAGTCTCTACATGTAAACAAAGCTGCAAGTGTGAACAAAGACTACAAATGTAAACAAAGACTCTAAATGTAAACAAAGGCTGCAAAAGGTAAACAAAGACTACAAATATAAACAAAGACTCTAAAAGTAAACCTATACTACAAATGTAAACAAAGACTACAAATGTAAACAAAGACTACAACAGACTCTAAATGTAAACAAAGACTAAATCTAAAGAAAGACTACAAATGTAATCAAAGACTAAATCTAAAGAAAGACTACAAATTTAAACAGACTCTAAAGGTAAACAAAGCTGTGTGAACAAAGACTACAAATGTAAACATAGACTCTAAATGTAAACAAAGGCTGTAAATGTAAACAAAGACTACAAATGTAAACAAAACTCTAAATCTACTCAAAGACTCTAAATATAAACAAAGACTACAGATGTAAACAAAGACTCTAAACCTAAACAAAGACTACAAAAAAACACTCTAAATGTAAACAGACTACAAATGTAAACAAAGACTTTAATGGAAACAAAGGCTACGAATGTAAATAAAGCCTCTAAATGTAAACAAAGACTACAAATTAAAACAGACTCTAAATGTAAACAAAGACTACAAATATAAACAATGACTGTAAATGGAAACAGACTACCAATGTAAACAAAGAATTCAAATGTAAACGAAGACTCTAAATGTAAACAGGAATCTAATTGTAAATAAAGACTAAAAATGTAAACAAAACTCAAAACGTAAACAATGACTGCTAATGTAAACAAAGGCTCTAAATGTAAACCCTCTAAAAGTGAACAAAGACTACAAATGGACACAGACTCTAAATGTGAACAAAGGCTACAAATGTAAACAAAGAGTACAAATATAAACAAAGACTACAAAGATTTTAAATGTCAACAAAGACTACAAATTTAAACAAGCTCTAAATATTAATAAAGGCTCTAAATATAAACAAACAATACAAATGTAAACAAAGACTACAAATATAAACAAAGACTCTAAATGGAAAAAGAGTACAAATGTAAAAAAGACTACAAACGTAAACAAAGACTCTAAATGTATACAAGGACTGCAAATGTAAACAATGGCTTTAAATTTTAACACTATTAATGTAAATAAAGACTACAAATGTAAACAAAGAGTCTAAATGTAAACAAAAACTCTACAATTATAAACAAAGACACAAAATGTAAAAAAAGTCTTCAAATGTAAACAAAGACTGCAAATGTAAACAAACTCTCTAAATGTAAACAAAGACTATAAATGCAAACGGACTCTAAATGTAAACAAAGACTACAAATTTAAACAGACCATAAATGTAAACAAAAACTACAAATGCACACGAAGACCACAAATGTTAAGAGACTGAAAATATAAACAGTCTCTAAATGTAAACAAAGACTCTAAAAATAAACAAAAAATGTAAACAAAGACTCTAATTGTAAACAAAAACTCTAGGTGTAAACAAAGACTACAATTATAAACAGAGACACTAAAGGTAAACAAAGACTACAATTATAAACAAAGACACAAATGTTAAGAGACTCAAACATTTAAACAAAGTCTCTAAATGTAAACAAAGACTCTAAATGTAAACAGAGACTGCAAATGTAAACAAAGGCTCTAAATGTAAACACTCTAAATGTAAGCAAAGACTACAAATGTAAACAAAAATTCTAAATGTAAACAGAGACTCTAAATGTAAGAGAAACTCTAGGTGTAAACAAACACTACAAATGTAAACAAAGAATCTAAATGTAAACGCAGTGTAAAAATGTAAAAAAGACTACAAATGTAAACCTGGACTATAAATGTAGACAAAGAATACAAATGTAAACAGATTTTAAATGCAAACAAAGACTACAAGTGTAAACAAAGACTATAAATGTAAACAAAGACTGCAAATATATAAACAAAGTCTGCAAATGTAAACAAATTCTAAATTTAAACAAAGACTACAAATGTAAACTGACACTTAATGTGAACAAAGACTACATATGTAAACAAAGATTCTAAATGAAAACAAAGAATACAAATGTAAACAAATTCTAAATGTAAACAAAAACTACAAATGTAAACAAAGACTTAAAATATAAACATACTCCAAATGAAAATAAAGACTCCAAATGTAAACAAAGACTATAAACGTAAATAAAGACTACTAAATGTAAACTAGTTCAGTAAATGTTAACAAACGCTTTTAATGTAAATACTCTAAATTCAAACAAAGACTACAAGGGGAAACAGACTCTAAATGTCAACAAGGACTAGAAATGTAAACAAAGATTACAAATGTAAACAAAGACTCTAAATATAAACAAAAACTAAAAACTTAACTAAATGTAAACAAGTTCTCTAAAAGTAAGAATAAAACTCTAAAAGTAAACAATTAATCTAAATGTAAACAGACTACAAATGTAAACATACTATAGAGTACAAATGTAAACAAAGAGCGCAAATGTTAACAAAGACTACAAATGTAAACAAGGACTGTAATTGTTAGTAAAATTTCTATATGCGAACAAACACTCTATATGTAAAGAAAGACTCTAACTCTGAAGAAAAACTCTAAATGTAATTAAAGACAAAAAATGTAAACGAAGATTACAAATGTAAAGAAAGTCTCAAAATATAAAAAAGACTACAAGCGTAAACAAACACTCTTAATGTAAACAGACTACAAATAAAAGTAAACAGTACAAATGTAAACAAAGGCTACAAATGTAAACACTCTAAATGTAAACACAAAGTACAAATAAAATCAAAGACAACCAATGTAAACAAAGACTACAAATGTAAACAAAGACTACAAATGTAAACAGATCTAAATGTAAACAAAGACTACAAATGTAAACAAAGACTCTAAATGTAAACAAATCTCTAAATGTAAACTAAGACTCTGAAGGTAAACAAAGACTACAAATAAAAACAGCGTGCAAATGTGAACGAAGTCTCTAAATGTAAACAAAGGCTACAAATGTAAACAGTGATTACAAGTGTAAACAGGCACTAAATGTAAACAAAAGCTCTAAATGAGAACAAAGACTACAAATGTAAACAAAGACTACAAATGTAAACAAATTCTAAATGTAAACAAAGACTAAAAATGTAAACAACGACTACAAATGTAAAAAGACTCTAAACGTAAACAAAGCTAAAAGTGAGAACAAAGACTACAAATGTAAACAGACTATAAATAAAAACAGACTACAGATGTAAACAAAAACTCTAAATTTAAACAAAGAATCTAAATATAAACGAAGATTATAAACGTAAACAAAGACTCTAAATGTAAACACGAACATTAAATGTAAACAAAGACTGCAAATGTATACAAAGTCTCTAAATGTAAACATTCTAAATGTAAACAAAGACTACAAATGTTAACAAAGACTCTAAATGAAAACAAAGACACAAAATGGAAACAGTCCCTAAATGTAAACAATGTCTACAGATGTAAACAAAGACTCTAAATGTAAACAAAACACTACGTGTAAATAAAGACTCTAGGTGTAAACAAAGACTACAAACGTAAATAAAGACTACAAATGTAAACAAGGTCTTAAAAAGGAAAAAGACTACAAATGTAAACACTCTAAATGTAAACAAAGACTACAAATGTAAACAAAGACTCTAAATGTAAACAATGACTACATATGTAAACAGACTCTAAATGTAAACAAAGACTACAAGTGTAAACAAAGACTACGATTGTAAACTGACTCTAAATGTAAACAAAGACTATAAATATAAGCAAAGACTACAATTGTAAACAAAGTCTACAAATGTAAAAAAAACTCTATATGTAAACAAACACAACAAACGTAAACAGTCTCTAAATGTAAACAGACTACGAATGCAAACAAAGAACACATATGCTAACAGACTCAAAATGTAAACAAAGACTACAAATAAATCATAGGCTATGAATGTATACAAAGACTACAAATGGAAACAAAGACTGAATGTAAACAAAGACTAAATAAAAACAGACTAAAAATGTAAACAAAGATTAGAAATGTAAACAGATATTACAAATGTAAACAAAGATTACAAATGTAAAGAAAGGGTACAAATTTCAACAGGCTCTGAATGTAAACACTGTAATTGTAAACAAACACTACAAATGTAAACAAAGTGTACAAATTTATACAGGCTTTCAATAGAAGTAAAAAATGTAAATGTAAACAAATAATACAAATGGAAACAAAGACTACAAATGGAAACAAAGACTCTAAATGGAAACTAAGAATACAAATGTAAACAAAAAATACAAACGTAAACAAAGACTCTAAATGTAAACAAAGACTCTAAAAGTAAACAAAGACTGCAAATGTAAACAAAGGCTCTAAGTGTAAACACTCTAAATGTAAACAGTTTGTAAAGAATACAAACGTAAACAAAGACTTCAAATATAAACAACAATTCTAAATGGAAACAAAGACACTAAATGAAAACAGACTATAAATATAAACAAAGACTACAAATGTAAAAAAAGATTACAAATGTAAACAAAGATTCTAAATGTAAACAAATACTACAAATGTAAAAAAAATTACAAATGTAAACAAAGACTGCAAATATAAGCAAAGACTACAATGGTAAACAGAGTCTACAAATGTAAAGAAAGACTCTATATGTAAACAAACACTACAAACGTAAAAAGTCTTTGAATGTAAACAGATTACAAATGTAAACAAAGAACGCAAATGCTAACAGTCTCAAAATGTAAACAAAGATTCTAATTTAAACAAAGATTACAAATGTAAACAAAGACTATAAATGCAAACAAAAACTACAAATAAAAAATAGACTACGAATGTATACAAAGACTACAAATGGAAACAAAGACTTTAAATGTAAACAAAGACTCTAAACATAAACAAAGACTACACATGTAAACAAAGAATCTAAATGTAAAAGACTACAAATAAAAACAAAGACTGCAAATGTAAACAAAGATTACAAATGTAAAAAAGACTACAAATGTACACAAAATGTACAAATTTAAAAGGCTCTGAATGTAAGTAAAAGCTCTAAATGTAAACAAAGACTGCAATTGTAAAGAAAGACGCAAATTTAAACAAAGGCTCTAAATGCAAACACTCTGAATGTAAACAAAGACTACGAATGTAAACAAAGACTACAAATGTAAACAAAGACACTAATTGGAAACAGACTATAAATGTAAACAAAGACTACAAATGTAAAAAAGATTACAAATTTAAACAGAAACTCTAAATGTAAACAAAGACTACAAATGTAAACAATGACTCTAAATGCAAACAAAAACTACAAATAAAAACGTAGACTATGACTGTATACAAAGACTACAAAGGTAAACAATGACTCTAAATGTAAACAAAAACTACAAATAAAAACATAGACTATGACTGTATACAAAGACTACAAAGGTAAACAAATACTCTAAATATAAACAAAGACTCTGAATTTAAACAAAGACTACAAATAGAAACAAAGAGTACAAATATAATCAAAGACTCTAAATGTAAACCAAGGCTACAAATGTAAACAAAGATTACAAATATAAACAGGCACTAAATGTAAACAAATCCTCTAAATGTGAACAAAGACTACAAATGTAAACAAAGACTCTAAATGTATACAAAGGCTACAAACGTAAACAAAGAGTACAAATGTAAACAGATACTAAATGTAAACAGAGGCTCTAAATGTGAACAAAGATAATTTGAATGAGTTCAAATAACTTGTAAAATATGTTTTCTTAATAAAATAATTACTTTTGTAGTTATCTGTAGTTTATTTTGTTTTATGCTCCCTGAAGAAAATTTCCGTAAACATTTGTTTGTATTCATTCTATACTCTTATTCCACTGAAGTTGTGCAAATACAACACCCTGTATTTAGTAAGATAAGACTCACTTTAATAATTTTATTTTAAATTATTGTTATATATGATCAAAATAATGCGTATTACTGTTTGTATTTAGAAAAAGATCATTATTTCGAGTTTTAGCGGTTAATGGATTAAGGATTTCTAACACTTTCCAACAATGTTTAAAAGTGATTATGAATTCAATTAATCTATCTATCTGCATTTTTGTGGTTCTTTCTGTCTGATTCGGTGATAACGTAGGCAAAGAACTCTGAAAGTCAAACCATGCAATGAGTACATATAATTTGAAAGTTATAAATAAGCAATGCAAACTGCATAAATTTTCGTGCTTGTTTTAATTTTCTTGGGGTTTCTGTACTGTCAGAAAACTTACAGCATTTTTAAACATGTATACGTACATCATTGATATTTTTAAATCATATTAAACATATCTGAGTGTCCTCCTATTTAGCATATAGGGGAAAACCGTGTAATATTGACCATGAGGAAATTTATATGTTCAACGTTAGATAGTGAAACCATCTCATTACTTTTAGTGACTATTATTGCTATACAAAGCAGGAAGTGATTTGTACATGCGTTCCTGTATTTGGACGATTATGAAATTGAGTTTTCGGTTTATAGCATCATTGATGCAACAAGTATGTTAAAATGAAAGTATTACTTTCTGCTCTTAGGTAATTGTAATATAATTTTCGCGTTAATAGTAGCAAATGTACTTATTTTATGAACAATTTAGACATTCGCGTTATGGGCGCCAATTTGCATAGCGATATATGATTGGAAACAACGTTGCTCTGTTTATGCGTGTAATACGAACCATGCTCTGTTGTGTAATATGAATCAGTGGTCCATGATAAAAACAGAGAGGTTTAGTTAATGCTCGGCGTACGTATGTCTCACACTCAAAATCTTGAGGCTATAGAATAAGCCAGAGAATCAGGGGTAATCAAGCTAACACTTCCTTCGCATACTACCCATTGGATATAATCTTTGGATCATTAACTATTCGTTCATTAACTATTACTTTTTTCGTCCATTTCTATTATTTCCAAGAGATGAACAACTGTATGAGAGAACATGCTGGACAGTTCGTTTCACAATTCCAAGTGTGTCATTTGTTTGGGAAGGACAACTATGTACCACATGGTCCATAGTACACGAACGTATGTGTAATATAGACCACCAATACATACATAAAATAATTAATTCCTGCAATTATTAACAGTTCTCAGAGTGCTTTACCAAGCTTGAACCATGCAACTATACAATTCTAATGAGCAGCCAACAAATTAAATCTTTTTATTTTTATAATTTTAGTTTTATGAGAATTCTTGCTTAGCGGGCCCATATTACACGGATCTAACCTACCTGCTAAGAAACAGTTGAAATAGATTGTATATGTGGGAAGACACCGAATGGCTCTTTTTTCAGTGTCCCCAGAAATCAAAATCGGGCCCTGTGGGTAATTATTTAATGTTCGGAAAGCCAGACGGAATTTTTCCCGATAATTTGTAGTTCCCCATCATACTATAGGTATGGGAACTTAGGTAATCGATAAAAATTTCGACCTCGGTTTTTTGACTTTTTATACGTTTTCAGGTGTGAGAAATCCGAAAATGACAAAATTTGTATGGTGTCTGTCTGTAGAGAGTCTGTTAGTGTGTTAGTCCGTTAGTTTGTTAGTCTGTTTACACGATATCTCACGAACAAATGATCGCAAAGAGGTCAGATCAGTTTTAAAATATTACTTTCGATACTGGCAAGAACCCTATTCGTTTGCGACATTCGAATTAAAAAACTTCGTAAGTTATTAGAAATTTACGATTTTCTTAACATGGGAGAATAAGACAAAAATTTACTTAAACGTGCATTAAATGGAATCTTTTTACTGTAAAACTGTCAGAACAGTTTTAAAATATCAGTTTTGATGCCAGAATAAATATCATAAATATGCTACTTTGAAATTTTTGAAATTTATTGGAAATTTACGAATTTCTTAACATGGTAGTATAGGACAAAATTTCACATAAACGTCAATTTTTAGAGATATTTTCATCGTAAAGATGTCAGACTACTTTTGAAATATTATTTAGGACACTGGCATGAATATTAATGACTATGAATTTTCCAATATAAAAATTTCGTAAGTTATTGAAAATTTACGAATTTCTTAATATGACAGAATCGAGCAAAATTTCACATAAACGTCAATCTTGAGGGATATTTTCATCGCAAAGATGTCAAACCACTTTCGAAATATTATTTAGATTACTGGCATAAAAATCATAGACTATGATTTTTCCAATTTATAAAATTTTTGGAATTTACGATTATTTGGAATTTACGATTGACTTAACATGTCAGAATAAGGCAAAATTGAGCACAAACTTCCATTTTGAGGATCGTAAATACATTAGACTTCAAAATTACATTTATGATATTTGTTTGAACATGATTGAATACAAATATTCTAATAGGAAAATTTCGTAAATTATTCGTAATTTACGATTTTATCAACATAGCGAAATTGTAAATTTTTCATATAAATATGAATTTTGAGGATTATTGCATTGGAAATAGTAGCATGAAAACTAAAAAACGGAATTGACCCTGATAAAATAAATTAATCGATTAGAATAAGATAAATATATCGAAGTGAACGATGGATAGCCTACTAGGTGGGGATTTCATTCTGTCACTGTATCAAGCTTTGGTCAAATTCATTTCTTTTAACATGATTATAATATGTCTCGCACTAGAAATTTATGAGAACATAAATATGATGGGGGAACTGAGCAGAGTCCACCTATATTAACTAGTTGAATAGATATTTCCTTCGGTTTTGGAAGCAGGAATTTTCCGAAGCAAAAGTTCTGCTTATGAATGGGATATTTTTGCATGAATAAATGGAAAAATAATGGATAGTATATTGAAGGAAGAATTTTATCACGCAAAAAACAAGTCAGGTGTGCAGGTGTGAATGTGGTATGACGACGAAATACAGACTTGTTGACACTGACGAGATATACGCATACCTTCAGATACGTTGGCAGGAATTTATTTGTTCAGAACTCAGAAAGGAATATGCGCCTGTAAAAGTTTTTCGAAATAAATTGGTAAAAAAGAAGAAAGCAAATTTTATTATCAATTACGCAGTTTGCATGTACCACAACACTAATTCTTTGTAACCCATGTACGGAAAAAACAGAAAGATAATGCAATATTAGGTGATTATTAAGTTTTTAATTTTACATACATTTATAACCGAAATGTCAGTGGAGGCCTCCCTGTTGACATTCAAAAAGATTTTGGGTTCCGTCTGTGTGTCTGTCTGTCGCGCGATAGCAGCCGCAAAAATTCCCGTTATTGACTTGCAATTTGGTAAACATGTTTATGAGCCCAACGGAATCAGCTGTATAGTTTTAGGTGTGTATTTCATTTGTAGTTCGTGTACAGGGACACGTCAAAGTTTTTCTTATCATTATGGCCTTTGGGGAGAATTTGTATGCAACGCGATAGCGACCCCAAAAATCGCGCTATTGACTTGCAATTTGGTACGCATACGCATGTTTATAAGCTACACGAAAATAGCTGTGTAGTTTTATGTGCATTCCATTTTCAGTTCGTGTACAGGGACACACCAAAATATTTCTTATCATTACGGCCTATGGGCAGAATTTGTATGTACCGCAATAGTGGCCGCAAAAATCCTCCGATTGACTTGCAAATTGCCACACACGTTCAGGCTCTCTATAGAAAAAGCTGTATAATTTTTTATGTCTATATTGTTTATGAATTGTGTACAGAGACACGCCAAAATTCTTATCATTACGGCATATGGGGTGACTTTCGTTTAAACGCATTTTAACGTTATTACTTTGCAATCAACAAAATGAAATTAGCGTAAATTACTCACATATGCTAAAACTTATGTTTTCTGCAGAAAATATATGTTCTTAGGCTTCCTAATTGATGTACAGGACCTAACAAAAGTGTTCTGACAATGTCACGTAATCATCCAAATTATATCAAAATTCGAGCAATTATTCATGAGAAACGTAGAATAAGCTGAATAATTTTTGCTGGTGTATAAAATGCTTATGGTTCGTTTACGGAGACACACGAAAGAATTTCGTGACATTAGAGCCTATGGACAATTTTTTATTTAAGTACACTTTAATGCGTTTATGCTGTATTGAACACAATGGAATTAACATGCATTGTAAAGATGCTTAAAAGCACGTTTACTCTTAAAAAAGGTTACGTATAGACTAAATAATTTATTTATGGAACCACACAAAAGAATTCCGACGATGTACTGTATGATGTCAAATGATGTCAAATTAGTTTGAAAAATTAATGAGTTATAATTAATTAGGTGTATTCTTATTATTAGCGTATGTAATAACTGTGGCTCCTTTTCGGGACACATAAAAGAATTTCGTACAATTACGTTCTATAGTCGGTATTTCTTAAAAGTGTATTTTAACATGTTTACACCCCATTAAATATAAAGGAATTTTATTAGAATTTTAAAGGTATGTTTTTATGTGAAGTAGTGTAGGCTTAGAATTCGTAATTCATTTACAGGGTTACACAACAAAATAATTCCGATATGTTATGTAATCATTTTGTATGAAATTTGATACAAGTATTTATGAATTACAAGGAATTAATGCAAGACTACCATTTATTAGGAATACATATATGTACATATAGTACAAATAGTTATAGAAATAGAGACATAACGGGAGTTTGAGGGGGCCGGCCGCCACTCCCCCTCTAAAACGTTTCTATATACATATAATTTGAAAATATTTTAGTATCATTGTAACACTCAGCAGACAAAAGATAGATGAAAATACCAACATAAAATAAATTTTAATTGAGATTTATGTCTATTAAAATTAGTCACAGTATTAAATTAATTTGAGTACCAATGATTAGTAAAACAAGTTAAAGTACTTACGCAGAAGAGAAATAACTCTAACGTAACACATAAGCCTAACGATGAGAGAATTTGCAAAAACATTGAATTATTAGTAACAGTCAACATTTGAGAGAAAAAAGAAAAAGGATAAAATCACCAAAAAGTTCCGTTAAAAGGGGGAAAAAAATGGAATTCATGAATTGAAAATTGAAATTTTAAATGCTGAAAAATTGAAATACACTCTTCAGGAAACTTGCATTTCTATCAGCATATGCAAGATTCCGTAAGCCTGTATAGCTAATTCCAGCAATATACAGCTCAAGTCTCTATCTTGCAACAAAACAAAAAAGAAAAAAAGGAAATTAAATTAATAACACAAACCAAAATTTAAACAAGGAATAAGTAATTTTAGCAATCCACATGTTAAACGTTACTTACGAAGATAGTAGAAATAAACAGGTTGCCAAACGAACATTAGTAAAAGGAAAATATTAAAAGTTTAGAAACGATTAATCGATTTAAGTGCTGCTGAAATACTTTAGCTGATTGCATTATTTGTTAGTTAATAATCTCTAAAACTTTTACCAATTTTAAAAAAGGTGATTTTTAATTTTAATGTTAACCTTTTTATATATATAAAATAAGGAAAAAATAAAAATGATCTGTTGATTAATAAGTGATGCTAATGAGACGTTGAGGCTCCTGAACTGTAGATCCACTAGTTGATTTATTTTTAAAGAGAGAGAAAGAGAGAGCATGGAAATTTTGCAATTGTTCAGTTTTCAAATTAAAAATTTTAAACTTGCGTTTTTATAGGGTTGTTAATGTGAACAAATATTTTAGAAAATATAGAGTCACATGCTCCAAATAAATTACCACATCGTGGTAACAAGGTTCACAATTTTATGTTTGCAATAATAAAATTGATTCAGTCTTGCACTACTTTTTACAGTTTAGACCAAAGCTCTATCTAAATTTATTTACAGAACCATTGTGACGAAAAACACTCTTTCTAGATTTTTTTTTTTTTTTTTTTTTTTTTTTTAAGCTTTTCGATGGATTTGAACAACTTGAATACTTAATATGATTAAAAAACTAAATTTATCCGAAGCCTTACAAATTAGCTTTAGAACAAATTAAACCAATCTGTTTAAAAAGATAAAAAAAAGCAATGAAAAAAAAAATGTTGCGTTTATTAGCTCCATAAATTTTATTAGACTGGGAAAGCCTTCAATATTCAGAAGGAAATGGTTTTATTTACACAGGAGAAAGAACTTTGTCTCGCTGTACTTCGGACTGATTAGTCTTTAACGATTTGATACAGTATTTCAGAACAATTCAGTAGTCTACCTTTTTTAAAACATTCTTCTATACTAATAGGAAGAAAGTATTCCTAAAAATATTCAATTTCCGATTTTCGATGGGTTTATAAATTTATAAATTTTCTTAATACAATTTGAACATTTTATAAAAAGAAAAATAATCTGGTGTGTCACCCACACGACTTTCTTTTACCCTGAAATTTAATACTATAAATACAGGTTGGAGATTAAGAGGTAAGATAACGAGTACTGTTATGTAAACCTATGTTAAACAATTCAAATTAGGCATCGGAAGAGTTTAATATGATAATTAGTTCTGTGTGCGTCCCCCTCAACCCCCCGTTTCATTAATGCACCTACATTTATATAGAATTTAATTCGGTTATTAAAAACTAATTCTGTTTTTTAAAAATAATTTATTAAAATTATCATTTAAACAAATTATCTTTTATGATAATGCAGTCGATTTCCATATTAGAGAAGTAGTATAACACTAAAAAAAAAAGAAAAGTTGAATTTATTCTCAATATTATATATATATATTTTTTTTTTTTGTTAAAAATGAAAAAAAAAATCGATAACTTTGTTTTAAATTCTCGCAGATCGATGGTTCAACCATTCGTTTTAAAGGTATTGGCGAGCTCTTTTGAAAGATACCCATCATGAAAATTTACTCTCGTTTCATTTGGTTTAGTGCAGTCTATAGATGTTAAACTCTACTTAACTGCAATTTCCCCCATAGACGTAATGTATTTGAATACTTTTGAGTGTCCCTGTACACGAACCATTTGCTTCATCTCAACGAAAAGCTTACTGTAGCATCCCTACATGATACACATTTAGAATACCCAGTTTGGAATTTCTCCTACTATTTGTTCTTGAAATATACTGATAACAGACACACAGACCATTCGCTAAAAACATGATTTTCATATTTAGGGGCCTCAGAACATGTAAATATAACAAAAACTCACGTTTGAAAATTTGACCCTAAAACAATACTTTCTCGACCCTATGGGTGAGAGAAAGTGTAACGACCTAGCGGTTGTCATGATCTCATTTAACTTAGATTAAGCTTAACTTAATTACTTAAAGAAGTAGCTGAATGGTAAGTAATAGAGTACGAGACTTAAATTATAAAATAAATAAAGAGCTTTTATTTAGAGCTTAATGAAAAGGTGGGCGTTGGACTATATTCACATTCAATACCTTTATAAACTTAAAGGGGCAACCTTCATAAATACTTTAACTATCAATAGATAACCATAATTAATCTCAACTGCTTCACTTCACGTCGTTACCTCTCACGACTACTTGTCTTTCGTTAGTGGGAGGATTCCCTAAGCCACTATACTATTCGACTATCTTCTACTATAGCCGCTCGCTACTAACTCCTTTGACCTCCTACTACTTCTAATTCACTATCAACCTCTTACTTCTCTCTTACTTCTACCTCCCTTCTCACTACCACTTCACCCTTTTATATCCATCTTACTTTATAAAATTAACATATCGCAAATTATCATTTAGTTTATCATAGGAACTAACTCCATTAATCAACTGAATCCTAAACTCTGCACATTCACATGTTATTCGTAAAGTGCGAACTTCATTTGTAGCGTTATGCTAACATTACTTTACCTCACAGTTCCTCCCCAAAAGACAAAAAATTCACCTAAAAATCCACAACGGGTTTTTACCCGTGAAAATTTTAAAGTATTGCTATACAATGCAATTAAAAAATAGTCGCAGTTACTTACTGCTTAAAATTAAACTCCATAATACATTAGAAAAAGAGGGGGGAAACTTAAATTAAACTGCCCAACAATAACTACTTGGTTTTAAATTCTAATAGTGAGTAAAAATTTTAAGAGCGCCGGGCTGAAAAACCATCCACTTAGAAAAAATTTATGATAAGAAATTTAAGCTCATTCTAAGTTGCTTTATGATGGAAAACCCTAGCGCTAAAAAGTTAGTGAAATAAAGCCCAACAGTACAGCGGGGATGACAGGTACATCTTTCCTTTAACACGAAAAGGTAAAAATTTCATGAAATGAACAAATTTTAGTACAGAAGGATCGCTTAGACAAAAAATGCGATCATTAAAAATTCAATTTAACTGGTGCAAAATGATAAGGAAAAAAGTCTTTAGCCATATGAAGGCCAGTCTAGGCCCAGAAACATCAGCTAGTAAAAGTAACTTGAGAGTGCATCTGCTGGCATGCGTCCAGGAAAAGTCTTTCCCCTTCCGAGCTCAAAAGTGCTGGGAAATGTCCAGAAATTCTGCGTCTTCATTTCAAAGTAACAGTTGAAGAAATCATGAGATTGGGTTTTCAGGTGAACGACTGGACTGAGGGTTCTAATCATCAGAGTATTTCTAAAATGCAAAACTTTTTTTACAGTAGAAATCAAAAATAGAAAGTAAACTACAACTTGTAGATAGATAAATAAGAGTTTAACATATAAAATTTTATAGATAACCAATATTTCCCACCTAGCTATTTGCATAATGGAAAAAAAAAGAAATTGTTAGTTTATTAAAGTTAGTTGTTAAACACGAATTTACATGCAAAATAGCTAAAAAAAAATTCTCTTTACCCCATACTAATAATACATACATACACTGAACTTTTAGTTGAATACAAAAGTTTAACAATAAGAAATATTCATTTTATACAATATTTACGACATTTAGAGAAACATAGATAGGGAATATATATACAAATGTTCAAAATGTTTGTTCCAAAACTGCCGTCGATGGCTATAAAATAGAAAACATTAGAGTTCATACATAGAGATCATGTAAAGAAGCTATAGAGGCGAAAATTTATATACAAAGGTAAGAAATTTTTTTATCGTACTAATCACTGCTGGTGATGGCTATAAGTAAAAAAACATTAAAGTACAGTCACCCCAAAAAAAAGCCACCCCCCCCACCTAATTTTGCCGTAAATTATCGTAGAAACATGCGACTGGTACCAATCAGTTTGTAATAACGTCTAGTTTATAATGTTATAGTTAGATTTTACTTAGGGGGTCGTCTACACATTAAAACTGACATCAACTTCATTTTTTTCAATGGTAACCCCAATTTTTTACAATTTATTTGAATTCCTTGGATCAAATCATCACGGAAAATGGTATAGTTTATATATTTCGCTCAATTTTTCATAGAGTTATAAGCTGTCAAAGTTTGGGGGTGCTAATGTTAAATGAATGTGACAAACATTAAATCATATCTTCCGAAATAATTATGATATTTAAATTCTGTTTTTTTTATTCGTTAGAATGAAGTAACCCAAACATATTCCATGCAAATTTTTGCTAAAAAAACATTTTTTGAATTATGAAAATTATTAACAAATTCATATTTGAAAAAATTATGAATTATGACCTATGTTAATTTTTGCACGAATAGAACGGGCATCATCAAAAACATGAGTTTCCAAATTTACAGCTCGTTCCTAACATTATTTTTTGAGTTACAGTGATATTTCACTTTTTATTCCTGTTAGGGGGCCGTCACTTGTTATAATCTGTATCCTCTATAAGTAAATGCTTGTATATAATTTGACGGAAAACTATTTTAATTTACCTTTATGTTATTTTTATTGTTTCCTAAGCAATATTTCCATGTTTAATATACAAATTGGCATATTTTTGTAAAGTTATCACAATGTAGGCGAAGGATTGTGAAAGAATTTCAAAAGAAAAGAAGCCCCGCCTCTGATTCGCTGAAACACTATTTTTAAAAAAAGACAAATTTGCATATTCCTATTTGACTCTATATGTGACGCTGGTATGCATAAATCACAATGGTATTTACTACATCGATTATTGAAGACAAAACTTAAATGATTTAATTACATATATGCAAAATTATTTTGCTTTATATTATAAAGTTTTAGAAAATTTGTGAAAAGGCGTGGCTATTTACATTAAGCCTTGATATGGAAGCTATGTTGCTGTTTTTCGATGCTGCGAAATTTACAAAATATATTTGTGTTAATATACTATACAGATAGAAGAATAATTATATAATATCAACAAATCTTCTTTAATCAATATGTTTATATACATTACTGTATGGAAATGTTTATATATGAATATTGTATTTATTTTTAATGAGAGATATAAACACAAAATACTAAAAAAAAGAAGAAAATGTGTTATAAATTTTTATAAATCAAGCAAAATATATATGCATACTTGCCAACCTAACCCGTAACATTGTTAGTTCCCACCCCTGTGTGTACACAATTTAATTTTTAGAGTAATTAACTTCAAATACATTTACGATTAACTCATTGAGCGCCACGCGAATTCTTTTGAAATCCCATTCAGGCCACACGTGCTGCTTAGAAGCGTGTTATGTTTATCGAGTTTCAATAAACCCCATTAGGCCTTAACGATATAATCCTATAAAAATCCTATTAAAAAAAAAAAAAAACATGAAGTAAATTTTAAATAAATTGTCAGTAATTACTTAAAACTATGTAAGTTCTGTAGTTTTATATCATATTTTACACTGCCGGCTGACTTGGCCTAAATGGAAAGATCAGTGTCAGCCACCGATGGCTGACACAGCTCTAAAAAGACTGATGTGAAAAAAATGTACGGAAAGGGGCGGGACCAGTAATCTTCCGGGATAGGATGACAAAAATGTATATACATAGAGCAATGCCAGAAAATGTTCTTTATTTTTCATGAACCAGATGAATGGTATTTTTTTTCTGAATAGTCTATGTATTAAATATAATACTGCTTTATATACCCTTTAAATGAAAAGTTTTATTACATAAAGTAATTTTCTGGCACTCTACAGCTCCCAAATGACACACAATACAAAACCCCGCCTTTTTCCAGTGTTTAAAGGGTATTAACGTTTAATATGCTTTATATTCGTTTTGATCTTTCCTTCTCCTCCTTATCTTCTTCTTTTTTCCTTAAAAAAAAAAAGAGTTATGTAACATTTTGACCTTTTCAAGTGAAGATTTAGATTAAGGGTAGTCAGCCTTTCTACACCCACCGTCCACTTCGGTATCTGTGTTAAAGTGTAGAATTTTAGAACATCCCATTAAGTAGTAGGATTTATTATTTTACATATTAATTTGTTACACATTATAAAATATAAAAGCAAAAGAATATCGTGAAGATTTATGTAAAAGTTTTTAATAATGTCATGAAAAAAAAAAATAATAACAATTAATTAAAAAAATAAATAAATAAAAATAAAAAAATCTGTTTTAATATTTTAAAAAAGTCAATTAAAGAAAATGAAAGTACTGCAGTATCAGAACAAACTCCCATTGTCACTGTGAAACGGCCGTGGGAACCAGGTTGAGTGCCGCCGTTTCTGACAATTATACGGCAGCTTGAGTTAAAGTAATTTTGAATTTTCAAACAAATTTAAAACCATTCATCTTTTTTTTTTCTTTTGATAGATATTTTAATATATATTCAAGCTATTTAATTTTCTTCGTATTAAGTGAACTGTCTGATGTTTAATCAATAGAAACCAATAAAAATCTTTTAATTCATAAACTAACTCAGAAAATTCTGTGAATTAGTCATTTTTTTTATTTTATAATTAACATTTCTGAAATTTTTTTCCGGTGTGAAACTTAATGAATAATGTGTATTGGGTCGTAGATCGTGATTTATATTTTCTAAATGTATAGACGGACCCCTAATACATTTTCACGTGTAACTCAATTTAAAATTGATTTAAGGTATACAAATAGGTATGTTTTTCGAACCGCCTTGATCTCAGAAATCTGAATATGAAGTCAAAAATAGGGGTTGCTATTGAAGAAAATGAAGTTAATGCCAGTTTTAATATGTAGACGACCCCTTAGGCAAAATTTAACTATACCGTTATAAACTAGACGTTATTACAAATGGATCGGTACCAGTCAAATGTTTCTACGATAATTTACGGCGAAATTAGGTGGGGGGGTGGCGTTTTTTTTTTTGGGTGACTGTACATACATGAATATATTGTATAACAGAAACAAAAATTTATGACATGTAAACAAAACATGAAATTTCCGGAGTTGAAAGTTCATGCTCCAAGTTTAAATTAAGACTTTTGAAATTTAAGAAAGTTCATGGCTTTCAGATTATGGTTGAAAGTCCAAAAGGTTTCACTACATGTCGTAGATTTTATGACTGCTCTGCTAGAAATACACTCTATAACGGAAAAAATAATGAACCATAGCACCTGACATATTGATTCCTTGATATCTGTAAATTCAGAGATGCGGGTCAGACTGTCCTGTGGAGTTGTTGTAGAAATTTCAGCGCTGGTGGCTTGCAGTTTGAGGTCAGACGTTGCAAAGTCGCTGTCCCGAGGAGGCTTCGAACCTGGTGCCTGGTCACTCTCTTGAGGGGGTTTCGCACCCGGAATCTTTTCACTGTTCGAAAGAGGTTGTGAACTCGGAATCTGGTCACTGTGTTGAGGGGATTTCGCACCCGGAACCTTGTCACTGTTCGGAGGAGGTTTTGAACACGGCATATGGTCACTGTGTTGAGGGGGTTTAGAACCCAGCACCTTGTCCTTGCTCATAGTTACAACAGAAGACTGCTGTCGCTCCGTACTTTCGAATGTAGGGCTGCTAGATTGTCTAGAAACTTCAAAAGAGGTTAATTGCACTTTTGAAATTACATTTTTTGAAATAACAGCATTTTCTTTTACTTTAATCGGCGTGTCCTTTTGACCATGTGAGTGCAATTGCTCATTAGAAATTTTACCGACTGTGTCGGCCGTATCGATTCCAAGCTGACATCTAAAGGCGTGTTAGAAAGATTAGCCGCATCAATTAATGATTTGTCACTTTCGCTCAGTTCAACGTTTGCAGCCGCCACATTTATTTTAATTGTATTTTCCGTTACAACTGCCGTCGCTACACTAGCTAAATTGTCGGATTTTTTATCCGTAGCCAAAGGCGGAATAGCAGACTTAAATTCGTCTGTTGTGCTGTTTGAAAGCGAAGTTTGCTTGGTTGCTTCAACTTGCGTTTGACTTTTGCCACCAGAATTAAAGTCTTTATCGCCAGTTTTAGGTTGGTTTACACTACTCGAGCTTGCATCCTGTGACTTAATAACTTGTTGCGGTTTTTCCACTGCCCTTATTACTACTTTACACTGACTTTTTTGAGGGGGGGGGTGGAACGTTCATGCTCCAATCTTAATCTATCATACCGAGTGGCGAAGAGACTGATAACTCTACTTTTCAAATCGTCATAGGTTGGATTTGGGCCAAGTGAATGGTAGGCGATTAAACCATGCCACTGTCTCGGTTCTCCTCTTAAAGAACACTTTAACCAAGTATATTTTTCGACAATATCAATTTTATAAAAAATAAAAAAATATTCAAGCTCATCAAAAAATTGAAGAACACTAGTAGTGCCATCAAAGAATACTGGCTCGGGGGGGAGGGGGGGTGTCAAGCAAATATGGGCGCCACTGGGACGACCTAGTAGTGGACGCCATAGCTCAATCTTAGATTAACTTAGATTAAGCTTAACTTAATTACTTAATGATGTAGCTAAATGGTAAGTAATAGAGTACGAGACTTGAATTATAAAATAAATAAAGAGCTTTTATTTAGAGCTTAATGAAAAGGTGGGCGTTGGACTATACTCACATTCAATACCTTTATAAACTTAAAGGGGCAACCTTCATAAATACTTTAACTATCAAAAGATAACCATAATTAATCTCAACTGCTTCACTTCACGTCGTTACCTCTCACGACTTTACTCGTCTTTCATTAGTGGGAGGATTCCCTAAGCCACTATACTACTCGAGTAACTATCTTCTACTATAGCCGCTCGCTACTAACTCCTTTGACCTCCTACAACTTCTAATTCACTATCCACCTCTTACTTCTCTCTTACTTCTACCTCCCTTCTCACTACCACTTCACCCTTTTATATCCATCTTACTTTATAAAATTAACCTATCGCAAATTATCATTTAGTTTATCATAGGAACTAACTCTATTAATCAACTGAATCCTAAACTCTGCACATTCACGTGTTATTCGTAAAGTGCGAACTTCATTTGTAGCGTTACGCTAACATTACTTTACCTCACAAAAGTAAAAAAAAAAGTCTGCATGTATGTTGCCAAAATTTTGTGATCGCCTGCATCATTCGAAAACAGGAAAGGAAAATCATGCGGTACGCATCGATTATTAACACTTTCCAACTGTACGTACTTGTTGTAACCCTAACAGCACATCATCTCCAAGTGACATCCTCAGGATGTCATTTGAATGAAAAGGACGTCTATGGACATCCTATGGACATCTTCAAGATGTATTATGGACAAATGTGTTGTTAGGGAATGTATAATTTTCAATATTCTTTACATATCTTATCACACACAACAGACAGACAGAAGGATGAAAGGCATACAGATAGACTAATTAAATTCATAACCGTTCTGAAACATTGTTGGAAAGTGCTAAAAATACATAACGCAAAAGGAAATGCAGCCCTTAGATTTTAACTGCAGTCCTTAATGTATCCGAATATTTTATTGTAGCCCCGTCAATCTGAAAGTTAACCATATCATATTCTATACAAAACATTATTCTAGCATAATAAAAATAAATTGCACTTTCTTTATGATTTTTGCAAAATGAAGTTATTTAAATGTGATTTATAAAAATGTCTGTCCTCAAACGGAATGCATTAGCATTTTTCGGAGTGTTCCTATACACACACCAGTTTAAAAGGACCTATTAATGCCATTTTTAAATAGGGAACATTTCATTGTGAATTTAAATAACATATATCTTTCTTTCTTTCTTTTTTTTTTTTTTTTTTTTTTTTTTAATTCTGAAAATATTTACTTACGGGCAGACGGACAGATAGACAGATGGACAGTCGGAAAGACAGATACACAAACTCAAACAATATTCACTCTTAAAAATTGTTAGAAGTTGTTAAAAGCGATTAATGTAAACGAAAATGCAATTCCAACAAACTTCCAGTGAAAACCCATAATGTAACTGAATATTTCTGCGCGGCCCTGTAAATCTAATTCTAATCATACTGTATTCTGTAGAAAGCAATCTTTTGTGCAAATAAATAACATATTTCAATTTCATTAAGATTTGGGAAAATTAAAGCTGTTAGAATTTGGTTTATAGAAATACCTCTCGTAGAACGTAAGGATTTTGAACACTTTCGGGTGTCCCTGTACACAAACCAGTAGAGGATATTAAATTCATTTTCAAAAGGGAACATTTGATAGTGAACATGAATAACATGTATCTGTTTCTAGAAATTCCATGAACACTAACCCTTTACAACCTTGTTGAAAATGTTAAAAAGGGGGAAAAAATAGCATTTTTAAAATTTCGAGAAATATTTCGTTTCAAACATATATAGGTTAATTTGACTAAAATCTAATAAAAAATAATGTAATTAACAAATAACTTTGTAAGTAAGTACTATAAAAAGAAAAAATTCGTAGCAGTTGTTTCAGGTCAAATTAATAGCACGGTCCTTCATCAGGTTAAAAACTAAATGAATGCGCCATTCAACCAGCAACATGCACTCTAGTCAATTAAAAATTTTTAAGTGAATTCTGCATTTGGCTTCCTCTGAAACAACATTTACGGCCTTATTCACCAAACTAGTGTTAACCCATGGTTCGCGTAACACTTGTGTTAGAGTGAACACTCCCTTAACCCTGGGTTAGAGAATTTTTGTATTCTCCATCCGTGGATTAGTTGACCTTAGAGTTATCTGTAAGAGTCTTGCTGGTTGGTCAATAAAAACGCAATGTATTAAAAAAGTGAACAAGTGTGTTCTCGCTGTAACATGCGCATTTAACACCAGAGTTAACCCACCAATTTCGGAGGATTAAAAAATGAGAATTAACTCGAGTATTAAATCGCTGATTTTGTGTAGTAAATAACCGATTTCGAGATAATCTAGCACATTCCCGATTTAACAATCAGCGTTAAAAATTTGGTGAATAAGTCTGTCATTGAATTTCGGAATAATGCTGCTATCTGTCGAACACATAAGGGATAAAAATTTAAAAATCCATTAAAGCAAGTGGAAAATGTTGCATAAAAATGTTGAATATTTATATGTATTAATAGGCTGCGATTAATCCCAAACTGACTGCCATTGTTTTGAATCAGATTCTGCGAAGATTGATGAGGACATGGTGCGTTTTCAGGAAGTCAATACTAAGGTTGTCGATGAATTTGAAATATTAAAGAATATCAATCAAGAAAAGAAGGTATGCTTGAAAAATTATGAGAACTGAACTTAACCAACTTATCCCCTTTTTGACTTTTATGCAATCTATACCCAAGTCTTAATAAAAGATAATAAAAAATAATAAAAGAAGCATGGAAACGCAATTCCCATGGTTCTTTTATTTCAGTGAATTCTTACATATTAGAAGGGACGTGTGGGAGTTCATTAATACTGCGTACTGGAACTCACCTGTGGATCATTTCTGTAAAAACAAATTGTTATTCTCCTTTATAATCCTTACTATCCTTTTCTTACGAAAAATATGTCTGTAATGTAACTTTGCACACAATCTTTCTTCTAAACACCTTCCCCAGCTACAGACTACTTGTTTTTCTCTCACATTTTTTTTACACAGTGGCCAGGACTTGTCAGAATTAATCATAAATAAAGATTGCAGTATGTGTCTTCATTATTTACTGAGTATCCAATTGCAAGCATATTTTCAAATTAATGTATTAAATCAAAATCAAAAACAGAAACAGAATCCTAAATGGAATTTTATTTCCAACGAAGAAAACTGGAGTAAAACTTTTCAAAATTCGCCGATAGGTTCGTAAAATGAGTGATAAGTACGAACATAAATTCTGAAAAAAAAAAAAAAAAATGTGCTCCCATACTTTTTATTTTCTTTTTACAATATATAGGGTAGAGAAAGTACTGTTTCGGGGTCAATTTTCTAAATTGAGTTTTTACTATATTTACGTTTTGAGGTCCCCTGAATCCGTAAAACATCCATTTAGCAGTTGGTCTGTGTGTGTGTCTGTTATCAGCATATCGCCAGAATAAATAGTAACAGGAAGTCATATTCAGTATTTTAAATCTGCATCATATAGTGATGCTATACTAAACTTTTCAATGAGATTAAGCAAATGGTTCGTGTACAGAGTCATCCAAGAACATTCAAATACATTACGTCTATAGGCGATATTGTAGGTAAGTAGAGTTTAACATCTAAAGGATACCCTAAAGGAAATGGAATGAACTTTTTTTTAGATGCATATAAGCATATTTTTTATAAATTGTGGTATGGAAATCGTTCGTTTACAGGCTAACTAATGTAAACGAAATTTGTGTTAGGTGTTTTCATATAAAAGTACGTTTAAGTACTCAATAACATGTGCATACATATTATAGACAAGATACAGGTCTACCCAAAATTAGAACTTTTTTCCTATTGACTGAAATTGATGGAAGTGCTTTGCCGACGAGCGTTGCCCAAAAATGAAAATAAATATTTCATAACCATACTATAAATGAAGTGTTTTTTGATGTTCTACTTTTAATTCTTTTTTTTTTTTTTTACTTTCTCTTACCCATAAGGTAGAGAAAGTATTGTTTTTGGGTCAAATTTGCGAACGCGAGATTTTGTTATATTTACACGTTTTGAGGTCCCCTGAATACGAAAATCCCGTTTTCAGCAAATGGTCTGTGTGTATGTCTGTGTGTCTGTGTGTCTGCATGTCTGTGTGTGTGTCTGTCTGTTATCAGCATATCTCAAAAACAACTTATGGCAGAAAGTTCAAACTTGGTATTCTAAATGTGTATCCTATAGGGATGCTACAGTAAGCTTTTCGTTAAGATCAAGCAAATGGTTCGTGTACAGGGACAATCAAGAGAATTCTAATACATTACGTCTATGGGGGAAATTGCAGGTAAGTAGAGTTTAACGTCTATAGACTGCACTAAACCAAATGAAACGAATATATATATATATATATATATTTTAATAGAGATAGTCAACTGGGAAAAAAATTTTGTGTATGTAGGAGCCTCGCCTCCCCCTGGGGGGGGGGAAGTCCCCCCTCGAGGGGAGTAAATTTTCATGATGGGTATCTTTCAAAAGAGCTCGCCAATACCTTTAAAAAGAATGGTTGAAACATCGATCTGCGATAATTTAAAACAAAGTTATCGATTTTTTTTACTTTTAACAACAAAAAAAAAAAAAAAAAAAAAAAAAACCTTAGAATTTTTTTTTTTTTTTAATATCGAGAATAAAATGGACTTTTTTTGGATATTTAGTGTTATACTACTTCTCTAATATGGAAATCGTCTGCATTATCATAAAAGATAATTTTTTTAAATAATAATTTTAATATTTTTTTTTTTTAAACAGAATTATTTTTTAATAACCGAATTAAATTTTATATAAATCTAGGTGCATTAATGAAACGTGGGGTTGAGGGGGGCGGTAGCCCCCCTCACACATAATTAATTATCATATAAAACTCTTCCGTAGCCTAATTTGAATTGTTTAACATAGGTTTACATAACATCGTTATCTTACCTCTCAATCTCCAACCTGTATTTATAGTATTTAATTTCAGGGTAAGAGAAAGTCGTGTGAGTGACACACCAGATTATTTTTTTTGGTATAATATCACGGTTTGAAGTGCCCTGAATACGAATGTCCAATTTGTAACGGTTGATTTGTATGTATTTCTGTTATCAGCAAAATTTGAAAGCAAATAACTGCAGAAAATACAAATTGTGTATTTTGAAGTTCGTATTAGGCTGTCACTTGAAAAATTTCATCAAGATTGGCAAGTTTGAAAACATTTTAATAACAGCCTTGATTTTTTTTTTTTTTAAAAATAAATGTAGGCAGTATAATTGAGTTAGGTATAGGCAGTATTGTAGGCAGTATATCTGTTACGGGGGGAGGGTAGCCCCTCTCACACACAATAATATGTCAAATAAAACTATTCCTTAACCAATTTTAGATTATTTTTATAATAGACTGAACTTTATTCTCTTACCTTATTAAACTTACAACTTAATCTGTATCTGTTTAGTGTATTGAAAGGCAGGTTTAGAAAAAGTCGTGTGAGTGACACACCAGATTATTTCGTTAAAAATTAAGCCTTGTGTACACTAACATAAATAGCAACGCCAATTTACCAAAACTAACAATATGCATGGCAATTTACTGATAATATTCATTTAGAGTGCTTCCACCGCTTGAAAATTCAGATTATGAGGATTATTAGATGTATTAAAAAAAAAAAAAACTGAAGGAATAAACTGAAGGTAACTTGAAAAAAAACTACGTGTTTATGAGATAGTATCTTTTACTGGGCTCCTAAACTATTTAATTACGGTGCCGTATCGAAATTTTGGAAGGAAAGCATGCGATATTTTCCATGCTTATACAGTAATTCAGGCCTGCATATGTCTTAGTGACGTTTGAAATGAATGTTCGAAGTTCCAGTAAGTTCCAGTAAGTCTCTTTCGTTGAAAATAGTAACTCTTGGATGCTGGTTCTGAATAAATTTTAATAGTAGTCAAAATCTGTGCGTTTCTTTGGCTGTTTTTTTTTTTTTTTTTCTTGTTTAGACATAGAAATTTCGAAAAAGTGCACGAATCTGTGCGACAAACGAATATCATGTACATCTCTTCTTTATGTAAAAAAAAAAAAAAAAAAAAAAAAAAAACTTACCTATATAGGGTAAGTGCACCAGTGATTGACATTTTTAGAGCAATCTCTGATGTATTTAATGTTCTAGTCATCAGAAATATTTTTAGAAATCTTAAGTTAGTACACAGGGTATGAAAGACATCCAGAACCACATATATGTTAAAATATATGCATTTGATAACAATTACTTTTTTTTTTTAATTTTTATTTGACACCCACTCAGTGTTCCAGTCATTGACACTCCCAGTTTTTCATTTTATCAGTCATTGGCTCCCTATGTCCCAGTGTTTGACACTGCTAGCTATTCATTTTCCATTTATTAGCACTCTATGCTCCAGTGCTTGACATAAAATGTTAAAATTCTTATATGTAAAATATATAATTTTATTATTTTTCTTATTAATTAATTATTTCGGGATAAGCATCAATTACTGGAGCATGCCAATCACTGGAGCACCTACCCTATATGGTATTAATTCTGAGATGATCTTGCTTTTTCTTTTTTTTTTTTCTAAATCCACACGCCATATATATACAAATATTACAAGGGCTTGCGTTACTCTAACGCGTAAATATCATCATTAAATCATATCAGTGCATCTACAGCACCCATCTTTATTGTTTTAAAAATATGTACTATTATTAGTACGACAGGTCGTATTATTTCTTTCAAACAGCGATTTTGCCGTCGTTACCAATTTTTATCTACCACCTTGAATGAACGCGCAAACAACTTTGATTTTTATCTAAATATATAACGCTGAAAGTTTGTCATTGTATCTGTCCGAATTTTTAGTCCAAATTATTAGATTTTATCAAAAATTAGCAATCTTATTAATCAGGATAATCTAATCAATGAAGTATTTTTTTTTTTAGTTCAGTCGGATATTTGGTTCAAAAGTTATTAAATAAAAACCTCATTGTAATTTTAAATTATTAAAAAGAAAAAAAAATGTCAAAAATAAATAAGCAAATATATTTCTTTCTACGCCGGGGAAAAAAAATGAACGAGCAAATATTTTTTTAATTAATTTTATTTAATGTTTGTATATTTGAGTGGAGTCACTGTAGATTTTTTTTTATGTTTTAAATAATGTAACAATACTAAAACGAATTTAAATTATTTTGTGTTTATAGACTGTAATGTATAAGAATTTTTTCTTTGATCCTCTATAAAGAAAAAAAATCGCAATCCTTACTCGCATGAAAATCTATTCAGTTCGTCTACAAGTAACGGTGAATAACAAATACTCAATTTGAGCTCAACCAAATAGTATTCAGACATAATCGCGTTTACTCACATACGCACACACACATGTTGTCCTAAAAATAGAACAAAATAAATTTAGGTTTTCTAAAAATTTATCTCATAGTAAAATACACTCTGTATCCCACAATAAAAAACTATCTACGAAAATTTAGCTTTATTCCTTTGGAAAATAACCTTCTTTAGAGGTATTTAAACAAGGTTGCTAAAGGATTAATTACAAATTGAAATATAAATATGCTTATTTATTTACTTTACTAATATTATCAGTAGCCATTTGTGTATGTTCCTAAATACCTCTATTGACATTTTGTGTTTTTTAATTGTAGAATTTATGTAGTAGGATTCGAAAAGGGTTTATGTCAATATTTCTATTTTGTCATAGCTTTAAGACTTTTTATTGCACAATTCTGAAATATTGTATATAACCGTATTAGTGTGAGACACATTTTACCCCATGTAACTTTTTATGCGGAGACAGTACAAAAATTTAATCTTTGCTAGTACTGAAAGTAAAGTCACAGAAATTTTTGGATGATTTTAAGAAATTCTGTACGTATTTTTTACGCAACTTTGCAATTTATTTTTAATGTCTAACACCAATATCGAAAACCGAGGTAAATGTTTTGAAATGTACGTAACTTTACATATTACTATCCAGTTTCCTATATTCAAATTCTGCCTGTTCAACAAGTTAGATTTTTATACGTGTTAAACCGCTATAATGTCTGCATTCAGGTAAGAAGATAAATTAGATTTAAGAAAAAATAATAAGTGCTTTTCTCGAATAGAGTGAAATTACTTGTTTTATATTTTTAGTTCCCCATCATACTTTAGGTATGGGGAACTTAGGTAATCGTGAAAAATTTCGATCTCAGTTTATTGACTTTTTTATACGTTTTCATGAGTGAGAAATCCGAAAGTGACAAAATTTGTATGGTGTCTGCCTGTAGGGTGTCTGTTAATATGTTAGTCCGTTAGTTTGTTAGTCTGTTTACACGATATCTCACGAACAAATGATCGCAGAGAGGTTAGATCAGTTTTAAAATATTACTTTCGATACTGGCAAGAACCCTATTCATTTGCAACATTCGAATTAAAAAAACTTCGTAAGTTATTAGAAATTTACGATTTTCTTAACATGGGAGAATAGTACAAAAATTCACTGAAACGTGCATTAAATGGAAACTATTTACAGTAAAAATGTCAGACCAGTTTTAAAATATCAGTTTTGATGCCGGATTGAACGCCAGTAAGTATAAATATGCTGCTTTGAAAATTTCGCAAGTTCTTGGAAATTTACGAATTTATTAACATGGCCGTACAGGGAAAAATTTTACATAAACGTCAATTTTTAGAGATATTTTCATCGTAAAGATGTCAGACTACTTTTGAAATATTATTTAGAACACTGGCATGAATATTAATGACTATGAATTTTCCAATATAAAAATTTCGTAATTATTGGAAATTTACGAATTTCTTAACAAGGCAGAATAGAGCAAAATTTCACATAAACGTCAATCTTGAGGGATATTTTCATCGTAAAGATGCCAAACCACTTTCGAAGTATTATTTAGGATACTGGCATGAATATCATATACTATGATTTTTCCAATTTAAAAAATTCGTAAGTTATTTGGAATTTACGATTTACTTAACATGTCAGAATATGGCAAAATTGAGCATAAACTTCTATTTTGAGGATCATAAATACATTAGACAGCTTCAAAATTACATTTATGACATTTGTTTGAACATGATTGAATACAAATATTCTAATAGGAAAATTTCGTAAATTATTCGTAATTTACGATTTTATCAACATAGCGAAATTGTAAATTTTTCCTATAAATATGAATTTTGAGGATTATTGCATCGGAAACAGTAGCATGAAAACTAAACAACGGAATTGACCCTGATAAAATAAATTGATAGATTAGAATGAGATAAATATATCGAAGTGAACGATGGATAGCCTATTAGGCGGGGATTTCATTCTGTCACTGTATCAAGCTTTGGTCAAATTCATTTCTTTTAACATGATTATAATATGTCTCGCACTAGAAATTTATGAGAACATAAATATGATGGGGAACTGAGCAGAGTCCACCTATGCCAACTAGTTTGTGTTTTAAACAACTTGAAGAAATAGTTTGAATTCTGAATAAATGATTTTTACGAATATTTCTGATAAGATAGATAAATTAAATTTAGTGAAATTATTAACGGTTACTTAAAACTCATTTCTTCCAAAATACTAAGCAGTATCTGCTAGAAAATTTTGTATCTAGGAAATTAATAAAATCATAGCCCAGAGTATTCGCCAGGAACGTAATATTATTTGGCTATGATGGTGTTAATGAAGCTAGAGGGGATGTTGGCTTCACTTTAGCTTCACGGTGGAGTTGGAATTACGGCCAGGAAGAAAGTGCTCCTGTGTGTCCTTTTCTAAGGGATCCTAGAGTTCATTTATGGAAACTCCAAGAAATTATTGCGGCAACCGTAACTTTAATTCAGACCCAGCACTTTCCGTTTGGCAGCTTCGAATGCAAAACCTCTTGACCACAAGTGGTGACATAATTTGCTATGATACAGGAATATCTATCTATAATAATAAAAGAAAAGGTTTGTCTGTCTGTATGTCAGTCTGTTCTTCTATATGTTCAGCCCCTATTGAACGCAGAAGTACAAAAATTGACATACGGATGCTCAGAAGCCTTCCCGAGGGGCTCCTGAAAACAAAATTTAAAAATTTTAATTAGTTTCGGAGATATTAATTAAAACGTTGACCCATGTCGATCGAAAAATGACCAAAAATCCACGGCTTATTGCTTAAAAAGTGAAATATGTTACTGAAATTCATTATCGGATGTTTCTTATGTAAAATGTAGTAAATACCTTCACTGGTTTATGTACAGGGACACCGAAAGTATTCCAAAGCATTGCGGTCTATGAGAGGTATTTCTACAAAAGAA
Source organism: Salticus scenicus (assembly GCA_963930645.1). Lineage (NCBI taxonomy): Eukaryota > Metazoa > Arthropoda > Arachnida > Araneae > Salticidae > Salticus > Salticus scenicus. Next base: position 308,086,453 of record OZ005655.1, read on the forward strand.
ATTTCAAAAACTTTTCTTTGCACAAAGCTTAATGAAATTCAAATATGTTATTCATATGCACAAAACACTGCTTTCTAGAGAATATAGTATGGGGGGGGGCCACACACACACACACAAAAAAAAAAAAAAAATAGTTACATTCAGAGCTATTAATAAAAATTTGCTGAAATTGTTCTTTCAATTGCATTAAGCGTTTTTAACACTTTCTAACAATTTTTATGTGTGAATATGATTTCAATTTGTGTACCGCTCTGTCTGTTCGTCTGTCTACCTGTTCGCACTCTGACTCCCGTAAAGGTTTATGGAATATATTGAAGCTGATATATGTTATTCAAGTTCACTATCAGATGTTCCCTATTGAAAATGGACTGAATAACTTTACTGGTTTGTGTACCGGGACACCGGAAAGTATTCCAAAGCATTGCATTCTATGAGAGGTGTTTCTACAAAACAAATTTAATACCTTTACTGTACATAAATCTTCATGGACTGAAATATATTATTCAAGTTCACTATTACATATTTCATATAAAAAATGGAGTAAATACCACGACTGGTTTGTGTTCAGGGACACTCGGAAATATTCCAAAGCATTGCGTTCTATGAGAGATATTTCTACAAAACAAATTTTCATAACTTTACTTTGCACAAAGCTTAATGAAATTGAAATATGTTATTCATACTGCTTTCTATAGAATATAGTGTGAATAGCATTAGATTTACAGGGTCATACAAAAATATTCAGTTACATTCAAAGCTATTAATAAAAATTTGCCGGAATTGTAATTTCTATTACATTAAGCGTTTTTAACACTTTCTAGCAAATTTTGTGTGAATATGATTTCAATTTGTGTATCATTTTGTTTGTTCATCTGTCTATGTGTTTGTGTGTCTGTCTGTGCTCTGGCAAATATTTGCTCTGTATGCAAATATTTATGGAATATCTAGAAACTGATATATTTTATTCAAATTCACTATGGGATATACCCTACTGAAAATGGAGTGCACACCTTTACTGGTTTGTGTACAGCGACACCCGAAAGTATTCCAAAGCACTGTGTTCTATGAGAGCTATTTCTGTAAATGATATTTTAATAACTTTATTGTACATAAATCTTTATCAGATGAAAATATGTTATTCAAGTTTACTATCAGATGTTTCCTATACAAAATGGAGTAAATACTACCATTGGTTTGTGTACAGGGACACTAGAATGTATTCCAAAGCATTGCGTTCTATGAGAGGTATTTCTACAAATGAAATTTTAATAAATTCATTTTGCAGAAAGCTTAATAAAATTGAAATATATTATTTATAAGCACAAATTAATGATTTCTATGTAATATAATATGATTAGTATTAGTTTTACAGGTCCACATAAAATTATTCATTTACATTAAGAGCTATTAATAAAACTTTGCTGGAATTGCATTTTCGTTTACATTAGACAGTTTTACCACTTTCTAATAACTTTTAAGTGAGAATATGATTTTAATTTATTTGTCTGTCTGTCCGATTGTCTATCTATCTGTCTGTCTCCTGCCCCCAGCATCCGTAAATATTTTAAGAATTTTTAAAAAGTGATACAGTCGGCAGAAAAATTATTGGAGCGCTGGCAAACTTCCTATAAAAAAAAGGTACATTTAATACTATTTTTTGTTTAATAAATCCTTGTCGAATCACGTTCTTAGTCAGTCTAAGAACATGATTCGACAAGGATTTATTTAACAAAACAGTATTCACTCCACTTTTTTTATATTGGAATTTTCGCTAGTGTTCGAATACTTTTGTTACCGAATGTAGTTAAGCCCTAGGGCATTTTTTAAATATTCTACAGCTTGAGAAAGACAGACACCATTCTTTCTATCCGGTCACATATCGTTGCTGTAAAAAGAGATTTTTTAAGCAAATGTATCGTGTCAGGTAAGAACTTGTACCACCATTTCTTTTAAAAATAGATATAACCCCATTTCATATGACTCATCCCGTAATGACACATGTTGATGTCTTTTTATCATCACGTTGTCGCGCCATGATCACATACTTTAACTTTCCACAGGTTGCGTGCTGTTTACCACTCACCAACATCGTTAGCCTGTTATTTCAGCTGTCCGTTGGTGACATGCTAAGATATCTCTGCCGGCTAAATTCCCCAGTTTATGCTTTATCTGTATTAACACAGGTGTGACTAAAGAACGCAGAGAAATGTCGAAACGTCAGAAAAATTTCAAAAGTTAAGCTTCTTAAAATAAAATTAAACTGTGATATGGGGAATTTTCAAAATTAACTGCAACTTTTTACTTCAGTCTGTTATATCACCTTTGAATCGCTGCTTAAGTTTATACGTAGTATTAAAATAGACATCTATAGACAATAGAAATTGAAAGACCGAAAACTTTATTAAGTTTAACATACCGCATTGTTCTTCTTCTTATCAGTTGAATTCTATTAGACAGCTTTATAGGATTACGATATTAACACATTTTTACGCTGATGTCGAAATATATGATTTCTCTACAAGCTCATAAATATTTCATTTGTTCTTGTACATTAATGAATACCCTAACACTGACTAGTTGATGGTAAATAAGAAGTTACATAATGTATTTGCACTGCAAAGTGTTATGCGATTTATATTATACTAGCAGGCTTTGCCCGCTTCGCTGGTCACTATATTTAAAGGAAACACTTTTCTATATAGCTTTATGAAAAAAAGAAGAAACAAATATACGGAAATCGCTCAAAAGTTCGCTTTGGGTTCCCGCTGCCTTCGGCAGCGACTTTTTCGTCCTCGCAGTCTCCGGTACCTGTCCCTGTTTCCTGCGACAATGGCTTACCCGTGGGCTTCCATTTGGGTGCTTATCATATATGACATTTTCGATACGGACAATATCGAAAATTTTGAAGTAGCCCTTTTATACTTGAATCCCAGTTACATATGAACAACATTATGCGTGATGTACATAATATTTACTTTCAAGTTATTTCCAATATTTATTTGATTTAATCGATCAACCATAAAATGACAGCAATTTCAAGCCAAATATAATATTTCAATATGCTATGATCGGCTGCGTCTATCGCATGAGACAATTATTATTATTATTATTATTATTTTGTGTGTGTGTGTGATTATTTTTACTTCATGCTTAGTTCATAGTAGTTGGTATATAGAAAAATAAATTAATTAATATGTAAACCTGATCATGGTACAACCTTAATATAGCTCCTCTTGGCGATTTTTGAATTTTTGTCGCTGTTTTAGATCAAAATAAAATTTATGCGATTATTGTTCCTAATTCTTTCGATTTCTTTCTTTTTTTCAATATTTTATAATTTAGTTACATTTTTGATGCGCTACTTGGCTTTAAGTGGCTGTCCTTAGCGAAAAATATCCGATCTACTTCAGCATCAAAATGTAAAAATTTGTGCAAAATTTTCAATACGTAAATACCTTTAATATAATGCTGAATTAGCTTTTATGCCAAGCGTGATTCATCCGTGCTTAAAAAAAAAAAAAAAAAAAAAAAAAAATCTAAAGTTGAAGTATATAAAAAAATGCCATGAAATAAAATTCAGAAGAAACATGCTAGATTTGTCATTTTCTCATTCACCAATTTAACATTTAGTATTTTTTTTATTTTTCGCGTGAAAGCATATTTCATTTTGTGTTAAAATAATCTATAAATATAGTTTGCAAGAGAGATGACGATTCCGGTTCGTACTCATCTATATAGCAAGTTGCGACCTAAATACCATACTTTAGTTAATTTTTAAAAATCTAATTGTCCGATCGATAAGCTGTTTAGTCCGACGGATTCAGATAAAAAGCCCCTTTCATTTGGTACCTTATTTGTAACGAAGTTTTGATTAGATATTTTAAAATTAATTAAAATATGAAAATAATATCCTGGTAATACGCAAGCGAAGTGATGACGTCACTGCCCGTCCGTGGATGTAAGAAAAATATTTCCCATGTTAATCGCCCATGGGATTTTTTGTAAAAAATTACTAAAAATCGAGGAAAATTATTTCCCGATTTTAATCCCCATATTTGGTTATAGATATGTATTAGTTAACGTGTGCATTAGTTAGATTAAGTTATTTTTGCTGTAAAATTGATAAAATTTGAATTTTAAATTACAAAACTCTAAAAAAAAAAAAAAAAAAAAAAAAAAAAGGCAAACTTCCATATTTGATTGAAAACATAAATATTTTATTTCAATGGATGATATTTATACAATAAATATCCAATTAATATAATAATTAAAAGGAAAATGATAAATATTCTACCATAATTTGAAGTCAAATTTGTTTTCAAATGTCTAAATAAAGTGTCTGATATAAGATGCTCATGTTGCAGCGGAATATATTTCATAACTGTCATCCTTGGCGGAAAAAAACGATATCGCCAAATTATCTGGCGAACATATTAAATTCCTTTCAAAAATCATGGTTATTATAACAACTTATATTAAGAGAGTAATGAATAACATAAAACAATATTTCGTACAATACATATTACGAAAATATACATCTGTCATGTATATTTTCGTATTACGTTTTTGATCGCCAAATACAAATAACGCCACGGATGACAGAGTTTTGAAATTTAAAATTAAAATTTTGTCAATTTGACAGCAAAATGTCTCAATCTAACCTGTGCACACGATAGCTAATACATATCTATACTCAAATAAGGGGATTGAAAACGGGAAATAATTTTCCTGGATTTTTAATAATTAAAAAAAAAAAAAAAAAAAAAAAATCAATGGGCGATTAACATAGGAAGTCTTTTTCCCAAATTCTTATGTACTTACTGTCATTCACTACGGTATGTTTGTGAATCTCAACCAAATAAAAAATACGCCTCTATTTTAAGGTAAATACAAGTTGTTCCATTTTTCTCTCCGTGGCTCAGATGGTAAGAGCGCCATGTTAGTAATCACGCGTTCGTTATCCTGAATATCCGGAGTGTTAATTTTTGCAGACAATGAGTAGAAAAGATGTCAATTGATAGAAGAAAATTTATCGTTGACTACACAGTATTCTAAGAATTTTTGAAGAGTTTTTTTAAGAAGCCTTTTTCTTACATCTCTTTTTAGAAGCAAAAAAGAGTTTTTTGTGGACTACAAGCACCCTCTATTGGGCGGAATATTCACTAAAATGTCAATGAAACAATTAACAAAACAAAATAAAAATGATTAGGAAAAACACATAAACATTAAACAAATCAGTAAAATGTTAAGTTATAATATAAAAAATAATAATAAACTAAAATAATAATAAAAAGGTGCTTCAAACGAATAATTAAATTGCAGATATTGGCCCTTAATCAGAAAATGAAATCACAAAACTTATAGGCAATCGTGTGGTGCTGCCATCTGTTGGGAATTTTAAGAAATAATTTCTCTTTTCTTAACACAGTTCAAACTTCCCCATATTTGGTTAATAAACAAAAAAGTTACATTTTTTTTTTTTTTTTTGCACGCTAAATTTTATTCTAACTTCGAAAAAAATTATATGTTATGCTATAATAAGAATTTGGGTTTTAAAAGTTTTTTTAAATAGATTATTCTTGCTTCCACGGACGGTCAGTGTCGTCACACTTCGCTTGCCTATTGACAGACATTTCTAAAAACGAATTTTTTAAATTTTAAATATTTTATTTTGAAGCTGTAAAATACGAATTTTCAATATGGGAAATTTTTCATTTTACAGTTTCAAAATAAAATACTAAAAATTAAAACAAAATATTTTTTAATAAAGATCCGTCAATTTAACAGTTGTGAATTTTCAGAATGTGAAAACAGAATTTAAAAATATGTATTTGTTAATGAGTTTTAAGTAAAGAAAATTTCTCATAGAATAATATTGGGTTGTATTGCCGGCGACGATAAGTGAAGTGGGCCATTAAGTCCATGGACTGAAGCCCTTTCTGCATGCACAGATTTGTCTGTCTTCATAGTATCCAGTGAGAGGAATTTGTTTAAGTGCCACTGCAAATTATTTGTTTTTAAGTTATACAGATAATAAATATTTATTCTCTTCCGACCCCGACCGTACGATCGTGCGGGTTAGACATCTACGACATCCACTTACATTTTTACATCTGGAACAGTCGTATGTAATAAAATCCGGAAATGAACGATCGATCTAATTAGCAGAAAGTGTAAAGCAAAATTTTTAATCGACAAATGTCGGTTATTGTCCATATTTTTCTTTTAGTTTGCAAAAACAGAAGAATGTAATGTTTTAAGATAAAAATGTTTCGGATCGGAAAGGAATACAAAGATCAACTGCTAAAAACGTGATTTTTACTATGTTTTTATTAACTTCTATTCTCGTTTGTTTGTGTGGGGTTTCTTTTTTGTGTTTGTCCGGCACAAATCTTGCAATCTATTTTTATCTAACTTCCCTACTACCTTTGAAACTTTCACAGTAGCTCAGAACCCGGTGACAACACAATACTTCGAAGTCAGATTTTCGAATTTTCGAATAGTTTTCTTTTAATTAATTAAAATATGAAAATAATAAGCTCCTAATAGCAATAAAAATAGTCATTAAATATTAGCTATAATTTAATGGTTGCCAAAAAAAAAAAAAAAAAAAAAAAAAAATTACGAGTTCATTTTCTTTCGACATAAAAATAAATACATTTAATTAAACGTGAGCGTTAAAATATTGTAAAAAGTTAAATTATGCAACTGGCAAAAATGGACGTCATTATCACTTTAAAGATTTTCTACACGTTGATAAAGTGCTAATGTAGTTCATGATGCAAATATATGTTGTTTTGAAAGGATTAATATTTTATTTTTAAAACCAACTTTTTTTTTTTTTTTTTAATTCAAATTTCCCGTAATTCTTTAACCAATCCCATTAGAACGTCCATATTTGGAATATCGATAATAAGGATTTTCTCGCCAAAAGTCGCCAAATCCATTACCTGCCTATTGGAACATTTTAACGCGTTTTAAAGCTATTTTAACGTGAAAAAGAGCTGGAATTGCAGAAATTGACATTTTATCAACTTACTAAGCCTCTTTGAAAGAATTTATACAAAAATAAATGCAATTATTTACAACTTCGTAACAATACGCATTGATAAAGTGCTAATGTAGTTAGTTCTATAGCTATGATTCAACAGAAAATTTAAAAACATGGTTTATAAAAAGTTTTTTATCCTATAATTATTATATTTAGGAGGCCTCCAAACACATAATTACAGCAAAACAGCAGATAGTGTACTTATATTTAACATAGTATTAAAACACACAACACAACTTGAAATGTACTTTCAGCAATTTCTAAGTGTAGTCTTATTATATCCGAGTTCTTTTTGGTTACCCTGTAAACAAATGGGAAATGATTCTTAACCCTATTCTATACTAAACATGCTTCTATGCGTATAAAAAATATCTGTTCATTTGATTCTGTTTACTGTAGTCAAAAGGTGTTAATTTCTACATACCCGCCCATAAACAAAATTTATTTGAATTCTCTTGGTTGTCCCTCTGTACGAGACATTTGTCGGATTTCAAGAAAATGTTTCATGTAACATCCCCGTATGATACTCGCGCACAGAGACAGAAACACAGACTAACTGCTAAAAACATGATTTTCTGATTCACTGGACCTCAAAAAGTGTAAGTATAGAAAAATATAATTTAAAATTAGGGGAAACCGGGGCACAATAGACCCCTTTTATACTTTTACACTTTTGATTTTTTTTTTTTTTTTCACCAAAAATAAAAAGCAAGGTAGTTGAAAAGATTAGTAAACATTCTTTAAACCTTTCTTGACATGTCCTAATCTTTTTATAACAATACTTCTAATACATTACGAATAAAAAAATTAATTGTGTGCACTCACAAAGTGGACCACTGTGCCCCATCACCGGGGCACAGTGGTCCACAACCCGGGGTACAGTGGACCAATCTCTGTTGTTCATGTTCAATTAATATAAATTACATTTTTTTTCTAAAATTAGTTTCTTATGCAATTCTAGTCTAAATAACATAATTCGAACATTTTTAAGAAATATAATTACCAAAATTTAAAGGAAATCAAAATAAATAAGAAATGAAATTAGAGGAAGAATCCTATATCAGATTTGCTTTGTCTTTTACGTGCCATCACTAAAAACAATAAGATATATTTTTAATTTGCTTATTAACGTTATATAGTTATAAAAATTATGTAATATTTAATTAAACATTATATTACTATTGAAACATTTTTATTAATTATTTTGAGATATCAATACTTTACATTATATTTGTGAGATAAGTTTAACTAAAATTATTCTACTTTTATCTTTTACATGTTATTTCTAAAAACAACAACAGTAAATCTATATAACCTACTATTTATTATATCGCATAATCATTTTATTTATTTATTTTTTAATATTAAACAATTCAAATAGTTATTAAATTTAGATAATTATTGTACTACTATTCAACTATTTTCCCTTTCCAGAAATTTATTTTATTATAACATTAAGATTATTATTTTTTTTATTAATTATTTTGAGTCACATTATATTTATGTAAATTATATGTAAATTTAACTAAGATAAATAAGGTATTAAATATAATTTGTACTTCTAGGCACATTGGAAGGCGATCCACTGTGCCCCATGTAGCGGTGGTCCACTGTGTCCCATGTTCAGACAAAACAAATAATAATATTGAATTTATACATAGACTATAAATATGCCAATATTTTTTGTAAATTAAAAAACAACAATATCTTACCTTTTCTTAACAGATATCCAATATTTGTAGTCAATAGTTCAGTCCTGATAAAATTAAAAAAAATTCAAACTTGAAAAATTACTTTGAGCAGCTCAAAACATAAAAATTGTATAAAATGGCTACCTTAGCATTTACCATGTTGTTTTTTGGATGTACACAAGTAGTACCATGCTCCCATCTATGAGTCTCAATATAAACTAAAAGAGTTAAATATTAATTAATTTAAATAGGGGTGGTCCACTGTGCCCCAGTCTTCCCTATTTATTCCAAAAAACAATGTTTTCTGTACAGGTTAAGTGCAAGTGTAAACAGGAATAATTTACGATAATACAAACCTTATTAAATAATAATATTATAGTTTTAAAAAATTAAAGAACACGCTTTTATAGAAATGTGAACTAAAAAGCACAAAATATCTATCTTAGTATTAAAATGCCGTGTAAGAAAAAATCGTGTGAGTGACACACCATAATATTTACATACATTTAAATCTTTAATTAAGATAATTTAGAATTAAACAAAAATCATTTTTAAAAAATCTCCCCTGACTAGGCTCGAACGCTAGACCTTTAAGTTCGTAGCGCGGAGATTTACCTCACAGCCACAGCGTTCACGTAGGGAAAGTCTTTTTTTACAATATAGATTTTTTGTTTGCTCCCAGAGCGGTTATAAACATACAAATATACATACAGGTGAAGCTAATAAAAGCGTGTTAGAATTAGACATTCATATTATAGAAATATTTTTAAAATTAGTAAAATTTGCTCAATTCTTTAAACATATTAATATTTTATATTATTTTTTTAAGTTTACCCTACTTACTCTACAAATTAAAAAAAGTTTTTTTTTTTTTTTTTTTTTTTTTTTTTTTTTTAATTTTAAATTCGGTGTTTTCACATAAAGTTATATTTAATTTTAAATTAAATGTTCCTGTAAATATAGTGTTCTTTTACTTTTCCGAGCCTCTATTAAGTTTTACAACAAGAGTGAAAAAACATGCGAATTGCATATATTATCAACACTTTCCAACTATGCGTACCTGTTCAATCGTTTAACCTTCAATGCGCTTTACCTACGTGATCACCCAACGTTCAGACAGAATAACAGAAGAATAGATATATAGGAAAATTAACTTCCTAATTAAAGGCCCTCTTTACTCACCGCCGCCGAAAGCCGAAGCTAATGTTATTCTATGGGAAATTTTTCTTTACAAATAACTTATTAACTAATACATATTTTTAAATTCTGTTTTCACATTCTGAAAATTTCCAGCTGTTAAATTGATGGACATTTAAAAAAAAAATATTTTTTTAATTTTTTATATTTTATTTTGTAGCTGCAAAATACGAATTTTCAATATGTGAAATTTTTTGATTATGCAATTTCAAAATTAAAATATTAAAAATTAAAAAAAAAAAAAATACATTTTTGAAAAAGGACCGTCAATTTAACAGCTGGGAATTTTCTGAATTTAAAAATATGTATTAGTTAATAAGTTATTTGTAAAGAAAATTTCCCCATAGAATAACATTGGCTCGGGCTTCCGGCGACGGTAAGTGAAGAGGGCCGTTAATCCTAAACATTCATGGAAAACGATGAAAATGCTTAAAGCAAATGGAAAGGCAATGGCCAATTTTAGCCTTTACTGTAGCTGAATTCCATTACCCGATGAATGTAGATAATGGGAGTATTATGTTCGGTCAAAACTTTCGATATGGAGTTTTCAGCTCATTTACATATTTTAAGGTCTCCTGAGTCCAAAAAATTAGTTTTAGCAATTGGTCAGTGTGTGTGTATGTGTAATGTATACGTAGTAGAGGGAAATGGAAGCCGTGTTGTTGTTACGCACCAAATTTTTTAGTGTAACTTTGTAAATATTACTTCTGAACATACCCTAATCTACAGAAAACAATTTTTGGCACATTTATATGAAACGTCAATTTCGCTATACAAAGTTATCTAAATAGGATTTATAAAAAGGGCAAGCTTTTGGTAATATTCTGGCAAGCTTTCGGTCGTTCCTGTACACAAGCCAGTTGTCCTATAAACGGCTTTTAATTAATGAACATACGTAGTAAACTTGAATAGCATATATCATTTTGCAGGAATTCTGAAAATATTTACAGATGGCCGAGACGGACTGATAGAAAGACAGGTCAGAAAGACAGGCATATATGCTAATTTTAATCATAATAACTCTTAAACGTTGTTAAATTGTGTTAAAAACGCTTACCAAAAGCGAAAATGCAGAAATTTTCACTTATACCCCTTAATGTACCTGAATTTTTTGCGTAGCTTTGTAATTCTTAATGCTAGTCGTAGTATATTCTATAGAAAAAAAAATTTGTCCATGCGAATAATAAATGTCAATTTCATTATGATTTGTGCAAAATAAAGGTATAGAAATATCTCTCGTAGAACATAATACTTTGGAATTATTTCAGGTAACAAGTGGTAGTATTTACTCCATTTTTATTCGAGAACATTCCATAATGATTCCCCACCTGAATACCATACATCAGTGTCAAAACATTCTATGAATAATTACGAGAGTTGAAGCGTGGACACATAAACAGATAAACAGACAAACAGAAGTCATACTTTTCAAGTTTGTTGGAGTAAACTTGACCCGTACCCGACCTACAATAAGACTTTCGACCCGCAACTCGTCCAGAACCCGCAGCATCTGACCTGCAACCCGACCCGCGACCCTTAAAAAGTATTATTCAATTTCCATTATATAGACTGAATTGAAATTCAATTTCACGAAATACATTTATATTATTGAACATATTTTCGAGATAATTAGTTATTACATAAATATTACAAGTATATAATTATATTGAAACTAGTGAATAAGTAAAATTATATTAAAAATAATCCATTGTGTCACTCACATGACTTTCTTTTACCCTGAAATTTAATACTATAAATACAGGTTGGAGATTAAGAGGTAACATAATGAGTACTGTTATGTAAACCTATGTTAAAACAATTCAAATTAGGCTTCGGAATAGTTTTATATAGTAATTAGTTCTGTGTGAGGGAGGGCTACCGTCTCCTTCAACGCCCCGTTTCATTACTGCACCTTATATTTATATAGAATTTAAATCTGTTATTACAATTAAAGTTCGCTTAAAATTTTCAGACAACTTTCACACGCAACATTCCTTGAAACTTAACAATCTTTCTGAAACTTTTCCAGCAACAAACTTGTATTAACTTCAAAATACAACATTTGGATCTTCTAAAATTATTCGTATTTAAGTCACTCTAAGAGACACAGACAAAGATCAAACGTTAAAAAACTTGACTACGGAATCAGGAAGCTTCAAAACGTATAATTATACAAAAAAAAAAAAAAAAAAAAAAAAAAAAAAAACAAGCAATGTATATTTAGCTTAAAAACGTACATTATTTACCATATCTCTATGGGAATTCATTTCAATTCCCGAACAGCTTTCCTGGACATGTTAAAATAATTATTAGTAAAGCACATCCACTAACAACAAAGAAGAATGTTATCGCTTAAATATTATCAGCCGTCTATATCTTTCGAAGATTATATACAGACCACATGGTGCACCTAAATATAATCCTATAGTAATAATACATGGCCCAGCTTGAAATACACTTCCGTCAATTTGCAACTATTGTCGTACTTTTATCTAGTTCTTTTGTGTATCCCTGTAAACGAACAGTGAATGATTTCCCTACCATATTCTACATGTGACGTGTTTTTACGCATATAAAAAATACACATTTGTTTCATTTGGTTTAGTGCAGTGTATTGATGTTAAACTCTACTTATCAGCAATTTCCCCCATAGACGTAATGTATTTGAATTCTCTTGGGCGTCCCTGTACACGAACCATTTACTTCATCTCAACGAAAAACTTAGTATAGCATCCTTATACCATACACATTTAGAATACCAAGTTTGGACTTTCTGCTACTATTTGTTCTTGAGCTATGCCGATAACACACACATAAACAGACACTCGGACAGAAAGACACACAGACCATTCGCTAAAAACATGATGTTCGTATTCAGGGGACATCAAAACGTGTAAATATAACAAAAACTCACGTTCGAAAATTTGATCCTAAAACAATACTTTCTCTGTCTTATGGGTAAGAGAAAGTAATTTTATTGACAAGGAGATCACTTTAATACAGCGATGAAATACAGGGTGATCCAGTAGAAGTAGGCCTGCCTCTCGCGGTGATGCAAGTAGCAACTCTACGAGGTACTGATTCAATTAGTGTGTGGATAGAGTCCTGAGTAATGGAAGCCCCTATGCTTTCAACCATCGTCCATAGTTGCCGAGTACATCATTCTCCGAGTGAGGTTGGGGCAGAGTAGATAACAACGGCCAATCATGGAAGAGATGGGTTAGAGATCTGGTGAAATTGCAGACCAAGGAAGCAACTGGACATGTTGCAAGGCTAATGATTGCCGTATGTGGTCACATGTTGTCCTGCTGGAAAATATAAAATTTGCAGCCTCTGCATGTAGCCTTGGACCACCGTCTTCAGCACATCATCAACCTATAGCTGTGCCATCAATATACCTCTGATGTGTACTAGGAGTGACCTGCTGTTGTGACTGATAGACCCCCAAACCATTATTCCGTGCTGACGAGTAGTACGGTGTTCGACAATAGTGGTCGGGTTGGCTCTAACTTCCTAATGTCTCTAGACTCTTACCCGGCGACTGTCATCAGACAAGCAGAACCGAGATTCATCGCTGAACACTAAACTGTGCCATTCAGTCGTCCAAGTTGCTCAATCTTGACACCATCTCAATCATTCGTTTTAGAGGTATTGACGAGTTCTTATGAAAGATACACACATTGAAAATTTACACTCCTTAAGGGGCTACTACCTCCCCCTCTGAGTAAAAAGCTATGGTCCTACAAACTCGCAATGTTTTCATATTAATTTCTAATTCATATTAATTTCCCAACCATTCATTAAAAGTAACTCTCATTATGTGCTTTTATACGAAATTTCGTCCTATTTTCCCAAATTATAAAAATTAGGAAAAAATGCTATAATAGCGCTACCTGTTGAGCGATTGATCTCAAAATGTAACAAACCCTTTTTGATTTCAAAATTTAATTAAATACCGAGTTTTCTTAAATTTCGCCCATTGGTTCGTGAGATACACCGTTCAAAAAATTTATGATTCCCACACACTAACACACACACAGACAGACTGACCAAAAATGATCAGATCTCAATCTCGGAGGTCGAAAATTATTACGAAATCAATACTTTCCTCTGACATATGCAGAAGAAAGTAATGAAACAGGATATTAAACAGTCTTATTTTGAACGTTAACTGAAGTAACGTGTCACTAAGATAGCAAAACTGCAGCCTATTCCGGAATATAATAAGAATTGTTTTGTAATTCTACATTAAACGTCAAACTAGTATGTTGTGGCCATCACAAAATTTTCTTCTACATTTTCCGATACAAATTCACTCAGGGAAATTTACTTATTAAAACTATTATTACTTTCTCTTACCCACAAGGTAGAGAAAGTATTGTTTTGGGGTTAAATTTCCGAAAGTGAGTTTTTGTTATATTTACAAGTTTTCAGGTCCCCTGAATTCGAAAATCATGTTTTTAGCGGTTGGTCTGTGTGTGTCTGTGTGTGTCTGTCTGTGTGTGTGTCTGTGTGTCTGTCTGTTATCAGCATATCTCAAGAATAAATAGCAGCAGAAAGTCCGAACTTGGTATTCTGAATGAGTATCATATAGGAATGCTACACTAAGCTATTCGTTGAGATGAAGCAAATGGTTCGTGTACAGGGACACTCACGATCGTTCAAATACATTACGTCTATGGGAGAAGTTGCAGGTAAGTAGAGTTTAACATCTATAGACTGCACTAAACCAAATAAAATGAATATATATTTCTAAATGCGTAAAAACATGCCTCGTGTAGAATATGGCAGGGAAATTATTCAATGTTCATTTACAGGACTGCACAAAAGAACTAGATTATAGTGCGACAATAGCTGAAAATTGATGGAAGTGAATTTCAGGTTGGACCGTATATTATTACTATTAGATTATATAAAGGTGCACTATGTAGTTTGTACATATAATCTTTAAAAAAAATACGTGTGGCACTCGAGGACTGCCGCGGTAAAGCTATTGCATAGCATTTTTTATCAACTTATGCAATTATAATTATTTATTTAATTTATTTATGCAGTATTTTTTTTTCTTTGATAT
Source organism: Salticus scenicus (assembly GCA_963930645.1). Taxonomy (NCBI): domain Eukaryota; kingdom Metazoa; phylum Arthropoda; class Arachnida; order Araneae; family Salticidae; genus Salticus; species Salticus scenicus. The sequence goes on from OZ005655.1 coordinate 308,101,466, forward strand.
TAATTCAAGTTTTTTCTTTGATATTAATTCAAGTTACACTTTTTGAGCGTGGTGACCGATAAGAAAACAAATTTTTTTCTTTTATTGAATAAATGAGAATATATCCGCAATGAGAATATATCAAAAATATCCGCAATCGATTTGTAGGTATCGAAAACCTCGATGTACCAAATTTGAATGATCTAACTCTATTTTTTGAGAAAAGGTATTTTAATAGGTTTTTAAAGGCCTGCAAGTCGAATGGGGATATTCAAGATTTTTCTTTGATATAATTTCAAGTTACACATTTTGAGCGTGGTGACCGATAAGAAAACAAATTTTAATAGAGAAAAGGTATTTAATAGGTTTTAAAGGCTTGCAAGTCGAATGGGGATATTCAAGTTTTTTCTTTGATATTAATTCAAGTTACACTTTTTGAGCGTGGTGACCGATAAGAAAGCAAATTTTAATAGAGAAAAGGTATTTAATAGGTTTTAAAGGCCTGCAAGTCGAATGGGGATATTCAAGTTTTTCCTTTGATATTAATGAATAAGATAACAATAATGATAAGAAAACAAATTTTAATAGAGAAAAGGTATTTTAATAGGTTTTAAAGGCCTGCAAGTCGAATGGGGATATTGAAGTTTTTTCTTTGATATTAATTCAAGTTACACTTTTTGAGCGTGGTGACCGATAAGAAAACAAATTTTAATAGAGAAAAGGTATTTAATAGGTTTTAAAGGCCTGCAAGTCGAATGGGGATATTCAAGTTACACTTTTTGAGCGTGGTGACCGATAAGAAAACAAATTTTAATAGAGAAAAGGTATTTAATAGGTTTTAAAGGCCTGCAAGTCGAATGGGGATATTCAAGTTTTTTCTTTGATATTAATTCAAGTTACACTTTTTGAGCGTGGTGACCGATAAGAAAACAAATTTTTTTCTTTTATTGAATAAATGAGAATATATCCGCAATGAGAATATATCAAAAATATCCGCAATCGATCTGTAGGTATCGAAAACCTCGATGTACCAAATTTCAATGATCTAACTCTATTTTTTGAAAAAAGGTATTTTAATAGGTTTTTAAAGGCCTGCAAGTCGAATGGGGATATTCAAGTTTTTTCTTTGATAAAATTTCAAGTTACACTTTTTGAGCGTAATGACCGATAAGAAAACAAATTTTAATAGAGGAAAGGTATTTAATAGGTTTTAAAGGCCTGCAAGTCGAATGGGGGTATTCAAGTTTTTTTCTTTCATATTAATGAATAAGATAACAATAATAAGAAAACAAATTTTAATAGAGAAAAGGTATTTTAATAGGTTTTAAAGGCCTGCAAGTCGAATGGGGATATTCAAGTTTTTTCTTTGATATTAATTCAAGTTACACTTTTTGAGCGTGGTGACAGATAAGAAAACAAATTTTAATAGAGAAAAGGTATTTAATAGGCTTTAAAGGCCTGCAAGTCGAATGGGGATATTCAAGTTTTTTCTTTGATATTCATTCAAGTTACACTTTTTGAGCGTGGTGACCGATAAGAAAACAAATTTTAATAGAGAAAAGGTATTTAATAGGTTTTAAAGGCCTGCAAGTCGAATGGGGACATTCAAGTTTTTTCTTTGATATTAATGAATAAGATAACAATAATGATAAGATAACAATAATGATAAGAAAACAAATTTTAATAGAGAAAAGGTATTTTAATAGGTTTTAAAGGCCTGCAAGTCGAATGGGGATATTCAAGTTTTTTCTTTGATATTAATTCAAGTTAAACTTTTTGAGCGTGGTGACCGATATAAAACAAATTTTAATAGAGAAAAGGTATTTAATATGTTTTAAAGGCCTGCAAGTCGAATGGGGCCATTCAAGTTTTTTCTTTGATATTAATGAATAAGATAACAATAATGATAAGATAACAATAATGATAAGAAAACAAATTTTAATAGAGAAAAGGTATTTTAATAGGTTTTAAAGGCCTGCAAGTCGAATGGGGATATTCAATTTTTTTCTTTGATATTAATTCAAGTTACACTTTTTGAGCGTGGTGACCGATAAGAAAACAAATTTTTATAGAGAAAAGGTATTTAATAGGTTTTAAAGGCCTGTAAGTCGAATGGGGATATTCAAGTTTTTTCTTTGATATTAATTCAAGTTACACTTTTTGAGCGTGGTGACCGATAAGAAAACAAATTTTAATAGAGAAAAGGTATTTAATAGGTTTTAAAGGTCTGCAAGTCGAATGGGGATATTCAAGTTTTTTCTTTGATTTTAATTCAAGTTACACTTTTTGAGCGTGGTGACCGATATAAAACAAATTTTAATAGAGAAAAGGTATTTAATAGGTTTTAAAGGCCTGCAAGTCGAATGGGGATATTCAAGGTTTTTCTTTGATATTAATGAATAAGATAACAATAATGATAAGATAACAATAATGATAAGAAAACAAATTTTAATAGAGAAAAGGTATTTTAATAGGTTTTAAAGGTCTGCAAGTCGAATGGGGATATTCATTTTTTTTCTTTGATATTAATTCAAGTTACACTTTTTGAGCGTGGTGACCGATAAGAAAACAAATTTTAATAGAGAAAACGTATTTAATAGGTTTTAAAGGCCTGCAAGTCGAATGGGGATATTCAAGTTTTTTCTTTGATATTAATGAAAAAGATAACAATAATGATAAGATAACAATAATGATAAGAAAACAAATTTTAATAGAAAAAAGGTATTTTAATAGGTTTTAAAGGCCTGCAAGTCGAATGGGGATATTCAAGTTTTTTCTTTGATATTAATTCAAGTTACACTTTTTGAGCGTAGTAACCGATAAGAAAACAAATTTTTATAGAGAAAAGGTATTTAATAGGTTTTAAAGACCTGTAAGTCGAATGGGGATATTCAAGTTTTTTCTTTGATATTAATTCAAGTTACACTTTTTGAGCGTGGTGACCGATAAGAAAACAAATTTTAATAGAGAAAAGGTATTTAATAGGTTTTAAAGTCCTGCAAGTCGAATAGGGATATTCAAGTTTTTTCTTTGATATTAATTCAAGTTACACTTTTTGAGCGTGGTGACCGATAAGAAAACAAATTTTAATAGAGAAAAGGTATTTAATAGGTTTTAAAGTCCTGCAAGTCGAATAGGGATATTCAAGTTTTTTCTTTGATATTAATTCAAGTTACACTTTTTGAGCGTGGTGACCGATATAAAACAAATTTTAATAGAGAAAAGGTATTTAATATGTTTTAAAGGCCTGCAAGTCGAATGGGGATATTCAAGTTTTTTCTTTGATATTAATGAATAAGATAACAATAATGATAAGATAACAATAATGATAAGAAAACAAATTTTAATAGAGAAAAGGTATTTTAATAGGTTTTAAAGGCCTGCAAGTCGAATGGGGATATTCAAGTTTTTTCTTTGATATTAATTCAATTTACACTTTTTGAGCGTGGTGACCGATAAGAAAACAAATTTTAATAGAGAAAACGTATTTAATAGGTTTTAAAGGCCTGCAAGTCGAATGGGGATATTCAAGTTTTTTCTTTGATATTAATTCAATTTACACTTTTTGAGCGTGGTGACCGATAAGAAAACAAATTTTAATAGAGAAAACGTATTTAATAGGTTTTAAAGGCCTGCAAGTCGAATGGGGATATTCAAGTTTTTTCTTTGATATTAATGAATAAGATAACAATAATGATAAGAAAACAAATTTTAATAGAGAAAAGGTATTTTAATAGGTTTTAAAGGCCTGCAAGTCGAATGGGGATATTGAAGTTTTTTTTTTTATATTAATTCAAGTTACAGTTTTTGAGCGTGGTGACCGATAAGAAAACGAATTTTAATAGAGAAAAGGTATTTAATAGGTTTTAAAGGCCTGCAAGTCGAATGGGGATGTTCAAGTTTTTTCTTTGATATTAATTCGAGTTAAACACTTTTTGAGCGTGGTGACCGATAAGAAAACAAATTTTAATAGAGAAAATGTATTTAATAGGTTTTAAAGGCCTGCAAGTCGAATGGGGATATTCAAGTTTTTTCTTTGATATTAATTCAAGTTACACTTTTTGAGCGTGGTGACCGATATAAAACAAATTTTAATACAGAAAAGGTATTTAATAGGTTTTAAAGGCCTGCAAGTCGAATGGGGATATTCAAGGTTTTTCTTTGATATTAATGAATAAGATAACAATAATGATAAGATAACAATAATGATAAGAAAACAAATTTTAATAGAGAAAAGATATTTAATAGGTTTTAAAGGCCTGCAAGTCGAATGGAGATATTCAAGTTTTATCTGATGTACTTTATACACAAATTTTACGCGTACAGCTATTCACTGTTGTACATAGATGATAGATACCTATACACCTATATACTTTTCACAAACAGCTGCTTATATATTCGTCCGATTTCGGAGAATCTCGGCTCGATCTGTGCGAGCTTCGTACAGCCGAAGTCTACCGAACTGTGTTAGGTTTTTTTTTCGTTACGGAATTTTTCAATTCGGTCGCCGCGCTCAAAGCCCGCGATAAAAGCTATACAATAGCTTAAAAATATACAGAGTTGAAAATATTTAAGCGATAACGTTCTTTTTTATTGTTAATGGAAGTGCTTTATTATAATATTTTACCATGTCCAGGAAAGCTGTTCAGGAATGAAAATTAATTCCTCATAGACACATGATAAAAAATGTATGTTTTTAAGCTAAATATTCATCGCTTGTTTTTTGCGTATTTACACGTTTTGAGGCTTCCTAATTACCAAAATCAAGTTTTTTAAAGTTTGATCTTTGTCTGTGTCTCTTAGAGTAACTTAAAAACGAATAATTTCAGAAGATCTAACAGTTGTATTTTCAAATTAATTATAAGTTTGTTGCTGGAAAAGTTTGATCAAGACTGATAAGTTTCAAAGAATGCTGTGCGGGAAAGTTGTCTGAATAATTTTAAGTGAACTTTTAATTTTAATAACAGAAGTAAATTCTATATAAATGTAGGTGCATTAATGAAATGGGGGTTGAAGGGGCGGTAGCCCCCTCACACAGAACTAATTATCATATAAAACTCTTCCAAAGTCTAATTTGAAATGTTTAACATAGGTTTACATAACAGTACTCACTATGTTACCTCTTAATCTCCAACCTGTAACTTAAAGTATTAAATTTCAGGGTAAGAGAAAGTCGTGTGAGTGACACACCAGATTATTTATTAAAATCATCTTGCAGGATGAATGAAGACGATTGTTATGACAGAGAAGTGTAACAATGAATATCCAAAGAAAGTCAATTTTATTCTCTATATGACATCTTTTTTTTTTTTTTTTTTAATACTCCTACATATACAAAAAAAAAAAAAAAAAAAACTCAGTTAACTATTACCGTTATAAATAATTCTTTTTTAATTTCATAATGTTTCATAAAAATTAATTCTCACTATGCACATCTATACGGAATTTTGTCCTATACTTCTTCGTTAAAAGTGTAGAAAAAACGGGTTAGAAGCCAGTTGGCCGATTTTCACCAAAAGTTGATGGCCCTAATTTATGTCAAGCTGTAACTACATATCAATTTGTACGAAATTCTGTGCAATAGTTCCGGAGATAGAGTTGCACCAAAATTTTGTAATATACATTTTCTAAATATGAATAAATCGTGTTCTACTTCTCTCAAAATGTATAAATCCATCGAAGTTAAAAATTTCTACGAAACCAGTACCTGCTTCTATGAAATATAGAACAATATAAAAATCCATTTCATATCTGTGTAAACTAGGATTTTGTACCACCAGTACAATTAAGCGTAAAATGAATATATATATATATATTAAATGAAAGTTTAACTTTTAAATATTTAATTTAATTACTATAATATATTTATCAGAAATTTGTATGCAGTGCTACTACATTTATTTATAGGCTTTTAAAGGCGCACCAACTTGAAAAAATTTGAAAAACTCCCTCTTAGAATTAGGCCAGATACATTGTATTTTCGATTAAATATATAAACTGTATTTCTGATTTCATGCACAAAAGGTAATTTGTTGTATTTTGCCCTAAAACTTCTTATAATTTATTCCATTAATCTAGAAACACTGTGTTCATACTAGAGTACATCATAATTAAATTTTATAATTTTAAATTGAGAAGATAAATTTCTAAACTGTAAAAAATATTAATATTATGCCTATATTAAAAAAAATATATATCCCAAGACATCCAGAGATAAAAGTCAAAAAACTTTATTCTTTCGTCTAAGAAAATTTATTGCTTGACCTAAAAATTATTTTTATGTACAGTCGGTCAAACAAAAAACGAAACACCCCCACCTATCTCATTACCTAATTATCGCAGAAACATGCAGTAGGCACCAATCATCAGGAAATTATGTCTACTTTTTTTGTATGTAGAAAAAAATGACATTGGGGGTCGTCTACATATTAAAAATGGGTCCAACTTTGAAAATTCGAATGTTAACCCACTAATTTGACGACAGAAAACGATTCTAGAGCATCAAAATAGCCTAGATATAAATTTGCACGAAGATATCAACATTGGTTCCTGAGATATTTAAGGTTTTTCTTTAGGGGGTTATCTCCAAGTTTATTTTTTTATCATTTAGGTCAGATTCAACGAATTTATTAGAACTCTCTTCTATTATTCAATGCGTTTCATTCATCTACAAATTTCTAAATACATCAAAAGGAATATAATTTCAATGAGCATATTAATGTGGAAATTTCGAACTATAAGAAATATTCTGTCCAAAAAGGTTAGTTAACACAGGAGGGTCTATTAACACCTGTGTGTGTGAAGGGGAGGAGGAGGGGCACCGGCATTCAAAATTGATGTTTTATTATCGCATTTTCAAAAGATTTTAATTGAAATTAGATTTCTGTTATGCTTTTTCGAAAATGATTATAGGGATTTTGATGAATGTTTGGGGTTAAGTGCTTTCGGGATACTAGACTTACCACCATCTTCAGAAAAATTTGCGTTGGCTGTTAACCCCTTATCGGCCAATGGCAACAAATGAAATAAATTGGGTTTATTCGGAAACTGATATAAGGATTTTGATGAAAGTTTTGCGTTAAGTGCTTTTGAGTATGCTTAAACGAATGGAATTATCCCCATCGTCATAAAAGTTCGTTGTCGCTGTTAACCCTTTAAAGGACAATTGCAACGTATGTCAGAAATCGGCTTTACACGGATGTGGACTAAGCAATTTTTATGAAAGTTTGAAGTTAGGGCTTTTTCATGAGAAAAAACAATTGTATTTCATTTTCAGATAAATTAGCGTTTACATTTAACCCTTTACCGGCCAACTGCAACACATAGCAAAAGTTGGGTTTATTCAAAAATGATTCTAGGGATTTTGATGAAAGTTTGGGGTTAAGTGTTTTCGGAATATTAGACTTACCATCATCTTCAGAATTATTTGCGTTGGCTGTTAACCCCTTAACGGCCAATTGCAACAAATGAAATAAATTGGGGTTATTCGGAAACTGATGAAAGGATTTTGATGAAAATTTTGCGTTAAGTGCTTTTGAGTATGCTTAAACGAATGGAATTATCCCCATCGTCATAAAAATTCGTTGTCGCTGTTAACCCTTTAAAGGACAATTGCAACGTTTGTCAGAAATCGACTTTACACGGATGTGGACTAAGCAAATTTTATGAAAGTTCGATGTTAGGGCTTTTTCGTGAGAAAAAAAACAATTGGATTTCATCTTCAGATAAATTAGCGTTTACAGTTAACCCTTTACCGGCCAATTCAATACATAGCAGAAGTTCGGTTTACTCGAAAATGATTCTAGGGATTTTGATGAAAGTTTGGGGTTAAGTGTTTTCGGAATATTAGACTTACCACCATCTTTAGAAAAATTTGCGTTGGATGTTAACCCATTATCGGCCAATGGCAACAAATGAAATTGGGTTTATTCGGAAACTGATGAAAGGACATCATGAAAGTTTTGCGTTAAGTGATTTTGAGGATGCTTAAACGAAGGGAATTATCCCCATCGTCAAAAAAATTTGCTGTCTATGTTAACCCTTTAAAGGCCATTGCAACGTATATCAAAAATCGGCTTTACACGGATATGGACTAAACAATTTTTATGAAAATTTAAGTCAGGGCTTTTTCATGAGAAAAAACAATTGGATTTCATCTTCATATAGATTAGCGTTTATAGTTAACCCTTTACCGGCCAATTGCAATACATAGCAGAAGTTGGGTTTACTCGAAAATGATTCTAGGGATTTTGATGAAAGTTTGGGGTTAAGTGTTTACGGAATATTACACTTACCATCATCTTCAGAAAAATTTGCGTTGGCTGTTAACCCCTTATCGGCCAATGGCACTAAATGAAATAAATTGGGTTTATTCGAAACTGATATAAGGATTTTGGTGGAAGTTTTGCATTAAGTGCTTTCGGGGATGCTTAAATGAATGGAATTATCCCCATCATCATAAAAATTCGTTGTCTCTGTTAACCCTTTAAAGGGCAATTGTGACGTATGTCAGAAATTGGCTTTACACAGAAATGGACTAAGCGATTTTTATGAAAATTCGATGTTAGGGCTTTTTCATGAGAAAAAACAATTGGATTTCATCTTCATATAAATTAGCGTTTACAGTTAACCCTTTACCGGCCAATTGCAATAAATAGCAGAAGTTGGGTTTACTCGAAAATGATTCTAGGGATTTTCATGAAAGTTTTGGGTTAAGTTTTTTCGGAATATTAGACTTACCACCATCTTCAGAAAAAATTGCGTTGGCTGTTAACCCCTTATCGGCCAATGGCTACAGATGAAATAAATTGGGTTTATTTGGAAACTGATATAAGGATTTTGATGAAAGTTTTGCATTAGTGCTTTCGGGGATTCTTAGATGAAGAAATTATCCTTACTGTCATAAATATTCCTTGTCGTTGTTAATCCTTTAAAGGCCAAATGCAACGTATGTTAGAAATTATCTTTATACGGAAATTGAGAAAACGTTTTTTCTGAAAGGTTGCAGTTAGAGCTTTTTGATGAGAAAAGACGATTGGATCTCTGCTTCAGACAAATTAACATTCACAGTTAACCCTTTACTGACCAACTGCAACACATAGCAGAAATTGAGTTTACCTGGAAATGGATATAGCGATTTTGATGAATATTTCGGACTAAGTTTTTTCGGGGACTGCTAAAACGAATGGTATTCCCTCATCTTCAGAAAAAAAAAATAACGTTCTCAATTAACCCTTTATCGGCCAATTGCAACATATGACAAAAATTGGGTCTACTTGTAAATAGGTATAAGGATTATGATGAAAATTTGAGGTTGCATAATTGATTAGAATTATTTTATTCTTCAGAAAATTTCTTGTTCCCTGTTAAACCTTCAAAAGCCCATTGCGACGTTTGCCAGAAATACGGTTTACACAAAAATAGACATAGCGAATTTCATAAAAGCTTGGAGTTAGGACTTTTTGATGAGAAAAAGCTTTTGGAAATATCCTCATCTTTAGAAACAATCGCATTAGTTGTTAACTCTTTATCGACACATTACAACATGCGGTCGAAATTGAGTATATTCGGAAATGGACAAAGCGATTTTTATGAAAGTTTGGAGTTACGGCTTTTAGATGAGAAAAAATGATTGGACTTATCCTTATCTTCAGAAAAAATCGCGTTCTCAATTAACATTTTATCGGCCAGTTGCAAATTATAGCAGAAGTTGGGTTTATTTAGAAATTTATATAGGGATTTTGATGATAGTTTGGAGTTAAAAACTTTCTGGGTGCTTAAAGAACTGGACATATCCTTATCTTCAGAAAAAAATTGTTCGCAGTTTACCATATATCGACCAGTTGCATCAAGTTTTAGAAATAGGCTTAATCGGAAATGGATATAGTGATTTCAAATAAAGTTTGTGGTTAGTGTTTTTAGGGATGCAAAAATGTTTGGACTTATTCTCATCTTTTGAAAAAAATGGCGTGATCAGTTAAACCTTTATCTTCAAATTGCAAAATATCGCCAAAATTTGGGTTACTCGGAAACGGATGTATCGATTTTGATGAAAGTTTGGGATTAAGTGTTTTCGGAGGTGCAGAAAGTTTGGATTTATACAGAAAAATTAGCGTTCGCTGTCATAGTATATGGTAAAAAAGGATTCGGGTTCCAGTTCATGACTTCATTTGTAATTTTGTTTAAATTTAGTACGAGAGAATGTAATCGATTTAAGAAATATTTGTGTGTATCGAAATATTTGGTAAATAATGAGGCAGGTCCAAGTCTATAACTGTATACTTATTGTGTATCTTGTTTTCTTTCTTTCCTTTCTATTTATATATATATATATTTTAATACAATTTAATTTAATCAAAGGTAGCTGATATTTGTGCGTGTTGAAGTATTTGGTAAAGAAGGAAGCAGGATCCAGTCCATGATTGAAAATAGAGATATTTTTTTTAATGAAAATGCCTAAATTCAAATAAAAGTAGGTGATATTTTCAAATGCCTAGCTAGTCGTTAATTTAGTTAAATAGCGATTGCAAGTTTTGTACTGGTAACGCTGCCGAAGGCAGCAGGAACCAGGAACAGTTGGCTAAAAGAATTAAAAAACGCATTTTCACCGTGTTCTGATCCATTCTGAAAGTTTCAAATGTCTAGGTTTTCGGGAAGTTAGTTAAATAAATTTTCTGTCGAATCATATAAACGCTTCCGAAGGCAGTAGGGACCTGAAACAGTTGACTAAAAGTGATAAAAAAATGTATTGTCACCGTGTTCTGAGCTATCCTGAAAGTTTCAAATGTATAGCTAGTCGGGAAGTTAGTTAAAAATCGATTGCAAGATTTGTACTGGACAAACAAACAAACAAGAAGCGAAGTTAATAAAAATAATTACAAGATATAAAGAACTTTTATATACCATGTTTTTAAATTTTCTGCTGAATCATATAAACGCTACTGAGCGCAGTGGGAATCCGGAGCAATTGGGAAAAAGTATTAAAAAAATCCCTTGCTATCGTGTTTTGAGCTATTATAAAAGTTTCAAATGGCTATCTAGCCGGGAAGTTAGTTAAAAGTAGATTGCAAGCTTTGTACTGGTAACGCTAACGAAGAGAGCAGGGTCCCGAAGCAATTGGTTAAAAATATTTAAAAAATGCATTTTCACCGTATTCTGAACTATTCTGAAAGTTTCAAATGTCTAGCTAGTCGGAAAGTTAGATAAATAAATTTTCTGTTGAATCATATAAACGCTGCCGAATGCAGTAGGGACCTGAAACAGTTGACTAAAAGTATTAAAAAAGTATTGTCACCGTGTTTGAGCTATCATAAAAGTTTCAAATGTCTAGCTAGTCGGGAAGTTGGTGAAAAATTGATTGCAAGCTTCGTATTGGTAACGCTGTCGAAGGCAGCAGGAACCCGAAGCAGTTGGTTAAAAATATTTTTAAAATGCCTTTTCGCTGTGTTCTGAACTATTCTGAAAGTTTAAAATGTCTAGCTAGTCGGGAAGTTAAATAAATTTTCTGTTGAATCATATAAACGGGTAGTGACCTAAAACAGTTGACTAAAAGTATTAAAAAAATGTATTGTCACCGTGTTTTGAGCTAGCCTGAAAGTTTCAAATGTCTAGCTAGTCGGAAAGTTAGTGAAAAATCAATTGGAAGCTTCGTACTGATAACGCTGCCGAAGGCAGCAGATACCCTAAACAATTGGCTAAAGGTATTTAAAAAAATGCATTTTTACCGTGTTCTGAACTATTCTGAAAGTTTCAAATGTCTAGCTAGTCGGGAAGTTTGTTAAATAAATTTTCTGTCGAATCATATAAGCGCTGCCGAAGGCAGTGGGACCTGAAATAGTTGACTAAAATTATTAGAAAAATGTATTGTCACCGTGTTGTGAGCTGTCCTGAAAATTGCAAATATCTAGCTAGTCGGGAAGTTAGTTAAAAATCGATTGCAAGATTTGTACTGGACAAAAAAAAAAAAAAAAACAAAAAAAAACATACAAATAAACAAACAAACAAACAAGAATCAAAGTTAATAAAAACATGGTAATATGGTAAAATATTACAGGGAGTTCAAGTATTTTCTCCCCTTGCTTAATTTTACGCTGTTGCACTTCATATAATTTTAAACCATAAATCGTAATGATATATAATTTTTTGTCGTGTTCCTGTAAAAATCTATAAAGGCTATCTTTACCAAAATCTATACAATTTGCGCGACGGTAATGTATAACATGTGCATAAATTTTCAGTTTAATAGAATAAGGTGTTTAGATACTATCGCATTTTAAAGTGATTGGGCCCATAGACCATAATGACAATTTTTCTTTCTGTCCTTGTAAAAAGGAAAAAAAAAAAAATAAAAAAAAACTATACATGCTAGATTTATCAAAATCTATACACTTTGTGCGAGAGTGATTATTAACATTTATAAATAACTCAAATGAATAAGGCTTTTAAATGCTATCGCATTTTATTTTATTTGGATCTATACACAATAATGATAAAGAATGTTTTGTTGTGTCCCTGTGAAAAACTATTAATGTTAGATACATCAAAATCTATACACTTTGTGCGACGGACATTTATAACACGCGTATTAGCTCAAAAGAAAATGGTATCTAGACGCTATCGCAGTTTGAAAAACTTGGCCCTATAGTCTATAACGATAAAGAATATTTCTTTTTTGTGCCTGTAAAAAGTACTTTTAAGTGCTAGATTCATCAAAATCAACAGTGATCGTGCTATGGTGCCTTACTATAGTGCCTTACAATAACTTACTATATTTCAATTTATTTGAACAGAGGCTTTAGGCACTGTCGTATTCACTCACACACATACACCCATTCATAATCGAAAACTAGTAAAAATGAATTCAGTGTAATTCAAAAGTATAGAAAACCCATAATCTCAAAGGTCAGGTTTTTTGTCACGATTACAATACTTCCTTTACATACGTAAGTTCGGAAAGTAAAAATCTGATCTCTCAGCTATAAAGTTCTGTCCAACTCAAAGAAATAATTTATTCTGTAATAATATTATATTATTTTAATTGGTTAATTTATATTTCCAACACTATTAATAATAGCGACTATATAAATTAGAAATCACAATTCTTCTAAAGAAAATTACGAAAACATTATATAATATAGTAAGGAAAGAGATAAATTAAAAAAAATAAATAAATGTTAAACTACATTTTTAAATTGCATGTCTAATATTATAATACAATTTATTTCAGAATTAAATTCCAATTTATTTCAGCTGAAAAAAAAAAAAAAAAAAAAAAAAAACATTGTTGAAATAATTAAAAATATATGAAAGTGAATTAAAACTTTTTTTTTTTCTTAATATCGTCTGCAATAAAATTCAAAACTGATTGTTGTGAATGCTACTTGTAAATACAGTTTGTAATCGTTATATGGCCCCCAAACTTGATCTTCAATCGTTTTTCTGGAATATCTCGAGAACTATTTGGCCCAATGAGCTGCAAATTTGCATACGCGTATTTTTATGTGCTAGAAATCGATATCTGTTAGAAAAATTATAGGTCACAATACATAATTTTTTAAAATATTAATTTAATATTTTTTATTCTATAGATAAAAAACATTAAAATCTTAATGAAACTCATAAATATGTTTGGAAAACCTGTTATTAACATCATAAAAAAAACCAGGTAAAAAAAAATAAAAATGTAGGAGATATGAATAAAAATGTGTAATCAGACTTTAACATTAGAAGCTCGAAAGTTTAGACGTGTATAACACCTAAACTTATACACCATATGACTTCCAAATTTATATCTGGGGATGAAATTGACTGTAGAATCGATATCCGAAATCAAAATTATATGTTACCATTGAAAAAATTAAAGTTTGACACGATTTCAATATGGAGACGACCCCTTAAGCTATTTTTTTCCAATTAGCTTAAAAGAGAACAAAATTCCCTGACGAATGGTACCTTCGGTGTCTTTCTGCAACAATTTACTGATGAGTTAGGTGGGGGTGTTTCGTTTTTTTTTTGACCGACTGTACTTTGAATGTTCTCGAAGAATTCGAAATCAATTTCCGCGCAGCATCAGAACCAGAAAAATAACTTTTCTGTTAGCTGAATAAATAGAATTCAGTGGACAAATTTGAGAAATTTAAATGTTCCATCCTATCATGAGGATTGATCAGTTACTGGATCAAGGACTCATAAAACATGATTTATTGCTGTATGGTTGATTTGGATTTAGACTGCATACTTTAGGTGGCAGGTGACTTTACAAATAGGTGGCACCTTTTTAACCAATGGGATAACGTTTTCGTTTTCGTCAAAGAATGAAGCTTTGTATATATATAAGGGATGGGATAAGAATACTTACACATTTTTTTTTCAAAGACTAACAGTTGTATAATTTTTCATTCGTCATTTGAAAACAAACATTTTCAAAATGAAACTCTTTTCATACATCTTCGCCGTTTTCTTGGCAGTCGTTGCCATCTTATCATGCTCACCTCAAGGTACATTAGTTTTCATACATTATTGTTTCTTAGAATTTGCAATTTATCTATCAAACATTAAGTTTTGTGTAATATTTTATAATTCTAATTATTATTATTATTTTTTTTTTTTTTTTAATTTTTATACCTGTAATGAGAATTTATTTTTAGTAGAGTTTTTTTTCTATTATACATACGAACATTTTTGAGATTGAAAGTAAATATTTTTAAATATCGTTTGCTTATGAATTTGATTTATTCAATAATTCTTTATAGATATATAGATAGATGTAAAGAGATATAGATAGTTAGATGAAAACATAGATATAGTAATTTATATAGATCTATCATTCCATTGTTTTTATGTAAAAATTTTTGGTGACGAAAAATTTTTTTGGCATCAGCCATATAGTGGTATTGAAACCATTGAAATTCGGATGGATAGTTGGATCTAGTGCTGCGCAGATGGGCAATTGGCGACGGTCTGGGACACACCCCTAGAGGTGGTCCGGAAACATGCCATCACAATTTTGATCCACCACGGAAGGGATGGCTACCCGCTTCGGTGACCCCCAGAGGTATAATTTTTGATGGGAACATGGAGGACATTGCGGCCACCACAGATTGTACGTGCACCAGACACCATTAATGTACACGACGGTCTTTGGCCGACTCGAGTACCGAACCCGCAATCTTCCAATTATGAGGCCGGCGTTCTACTGACTGGGCAACCGCGGCCCCCATTGAAATTCGACAATTGTAATAGAATATAATAAAAGCTTGATGAATTTCTCAAAACGTCGAAATATTGCGTCTTTTATTTCTTCTAAGAAATTTATGAAAAGAAATTGGATAAGTTATCATAAAAGTAAATTTTATTTGACTAAATTATGAAAAATATATTTTTTGTAATCAATTGCATGGTTATTATTAAGAAATAAAAACTGGTTTGATTTTTAATGGAATACGTTTTTTAAAGTTTGATATTTTTTAGGATTTTATGTTAGTAAGTATAATATAATTTTCAAAATTATTGTAAATATAGTTAGCAGCGGCGTAGGTAAAGAACGTTAGTTTTAGTAAATAAAAAGGGTTTAACTTTAAATATTTATTAAATTAATAAATATATAAAAGGAAAAGGAAAAGAAAAAAAGATAAAGGAAAATTAATTTGAAATTGTATCTACAGTTTTTCATTCACCTTTAGTACATAAATTATTCAAAAATTTTATTTTCTAAATTATTTATGTTTATTCACTCGGAGAAAGACGGCCATATTGGGGACTTTTCTCCGAGTTAAAAGGAATAAATTTTTCCCCCTTATGATCAATCTATGTCTTATTACTATATCTATAGATGAAAACCTTTTCAAAGATATCACAGTATGAAATATAAGATTTTATTAAGAACTAAAAAAGAAAGAAAGAATCATAATCCTAAAAAAGGAAAACATACAAAAATCAATACACATCAGAAGCATCAATTAAATTACTATATGCAATACTTTTTTTCTTTTTTTCTTTCTTTCTTTCTTTCTTTCTTTCTTTTTTTTTTTTTTTTTTTTTTTAAGTTTGTAATCAAAAAATCAAATAATATTTTTATTATTTTTAAGCATTTCTCTTATTTTAGAATTATTTTCTTTTTCTTTCTTCCTTAAATTGTTCAGTTTCAAATGGCAACAAGTATTTAAAAAAAAGAGCATTTTTTCAATTTATTATTTTTAATTAAATTTTGGTTGAAACAAAAATGTAAATGAAAATATTTATTAGGCTATTTTTCAGAATTTAACCTTAGCTTTGTATGATGATTTTAATATAATTGAAAATCGATTCAGTGCGTTATGAAATTTCACTGATATAAAGCGTATTGGGATTCAGTTCGTTTACCTTCTTTGTACAATATCAAATTTTTATTTTTATTTGTTTGTTTGTTTGAAATATATATCTTTTGACCGAGTCTAGATTCAATCAAAATCATTCTGAAAATCTTAATGAAAATTAATTGTTATCAAAAACTACACTAAGGAACAAAAAAAAAAAAAAAAAAAAAAAAAAAAAAAATCGCACTTCAGAAAAATTGACTTTTTTATTTGTAATAACTTCAAAACTAATGGTTGAAACAAATGAAACTGTGAAGTTTGCATATCATCAAAGAGATGAAATGATACCTATGTACATTTTCGATTTAGTAATTCGCTTTATTATTCTCCACGAAGTAATTTAATAAAAATCTACATAAAACTTCCTTTTTAAACGCAATATAATAAACATATACTTTGTATTTTATTATGATTTATTATATGAAATAAACATGTTATATTTTAATATATGAAATAAAACTATTAATTTGTTAGATCTAAACAATTACTAGAAAAAATATGTATTCTGCATTGGATTAGTTCCAACTTTATATGGAATTATTGATTTAATACGTAATTGAATAGTACTATACAGTGTTTTAATATAAATCTCAGAAATTTCACTGTGCTAAGTATCATAAATAATTTTTTCTAGTTCTTGCAAAGTAGTAGGCTGCAAATATCGAATCCTCGCCCGTCTTCCCCCCCGCCTTTTATAGACTAAACATTTTCGAGCGAGTTAAGATCAGGACTATTTTCAGGTCTGGTAAAGAAGACATTCTACGATATTCTTTGTAGGATTTAACTTAAAGTGAAAAAAGTTTATGATTACTTACAGAATTATAGGTGTTCATGGAAATGGATAGGTAATTTTAACAATTTCAATCAAATGAACGTACCATAGGTGCTGTATAGCAAGGTGCATTATCATCTTGAAATGCTGTTTGCGGGAAAGACTTAGATACCTCCAAAATAATGGATCAGGTGCCACTTTTATAATAACCCTATTTTATTTCGAGTTAATTGATCCCTTCAGCATGAAAGTTTGCCCGATTCCTTGAAAAGTTGTGTACCTACGTAATATGTACGAAGAAAGTGTCACTATTTTAAGAGTGTAATTTTCATTAAGTCGGTCACATTTTCGTCATCATACTAGCTTTTTCCTCAACTTGAAATAAAGTAAACTTGACTTATCAGAGAAAAACAGTTCAGCCTAATAATTAACTGATATATCTTTTTAATTTTTGGTCAGCTTAAGTATTGTTTTTTCTAACTCTTTTTCTTAGTAATGACTTTTTTCATAGTTCTTTTGTTCTTTAACATGCTTTGTTTAATTGTTCCCGAATTGTTTTTCAAGAAAGTATTTTGCTATACACTTTTTTCTTTTAATCTTTTCTAAGTTCTGACCATGATACAAATCGATTTTTTAAACATTTGCTTTTTAACTTGCGATCAAATCGCTTGGATGAGGAACGTAGCCGCCTAAAGCCAAATTTCCAGTTTAAACAGTCGAAAAATTTTATATCTTGTCACGAATCATCTCACCAATATTTAATTAACATTAATTAATTTGCCATCTCACGTATTAAAATATTTTTTAATTTTCATTCTAAAATTAATACTTTTTGTGGCATCGTTAATTGCCTTATCCTTGCCATTTTTAAAATATTTTCTAAAATTACAATTTTCCGTACAATTGCGTTTTGTTTTTAACACTGGACTCAATACTAAAGTGTACATGGTGGACGATGTAATAAAATCCGTTCGAAAAAAAAAATAATAATAATAACGATAAAATTGGCGGTTACAGAAAGAGAAAATATCCAAGTAAGGTTTTTTTTTTTTTTTTGTCCCTTAGTGTATATATAAAGATCAATTATTCAAAAATAATGAAATCATAATTGATTGAATTTTAAATTTAAAAATATGATGTTCCTTTATATTGTAAGTGTCTTTTTCGAAAGGAAGTGTTCTTAAAGATAAGAACTTTACAGTAATTCAAAAGAAAACCAATTCAAATTCTATCACGTAATTTTTCATCTGAATTTGTAAAGTCTTTAAAATTGTAAGTAATTAATGAATAGGAGTAAAATGAAATGTTTCCTTCTATTTTAAAGGAATTTTTGTGAATTTTGCATTTCACTTTTTCTAATTATTTAAGTAGCTGTCATTATATTTTTTGAAATTTTAAATAACTAAAAAAAAAAAAAAAAAAAAAAAAAAAAGTTCCTTTTTCATAAAAGTAATAAAGTCTTTAAAACAATGTGACTTTTGTTTGAACTAATATGTTGTATTATATTAATCTGTTAATAGATAAGGTACTGTTAATGCGATATACACACACACATATATATATATATATATATTTTTTTTTAAGAAGCACTATTTTTGTTTATATTACGCTACAAATCGATGCACAAGCTGTTAAGAATAAATCAAAGTTCCTTAAATAATACATGCTACGAATAAATATAGAGAAAAAATATTATCACATGCACTTATTACAAGTAATTTAAAAATAATTAATTAAAAATAAAAATAGTAATACCGTCTTAGTTTTATGAAATGCGAAAAACTGCATTTCATTTATTTATTTATTTATTATTTATTATTATTAATCAAAATAGATAACTTTTGAAAGCCTTAGTTTCAGATGCATCGGCTACTTTTTAAATATGTATAATTTAGTGAATGTAGCCGAACTGACAACTATTATTTAAAGAATAAGAATTTGACGTAGAATAAAAAAAATATTTTTAAAAACAGAAACAACAATTTTTCACAGATGTGTAATAAAAGTTAAAAAAAAAAAAAAAAAAGAAAAGAAAAGAAATTGAATTTATGTGCTATTTTGTAAAATGTAAAAACTCCTTTTCAATATTGATTTTCAAGTTTCATACGATTCACTATTAAAACTTCTTTTAGATTAAAACTAAATCTTTTGAAAGTGAAAATAATCAGACGGACCCCCAATGTGGTCCTTTAAACCTTTTAATTATTTATTTCATTTCATATTTGAATTTTGATAATTAATCGGAAATTAAAAAAATAAATAAATAAATAAATAAAAAATGAAGCATTGAGGGACAAACAGAACAATTTATTCTATTCTACTGCAGTAAGTAGCTTTACTATGTAATGATCCATATACGGATGACTAATTGTTTTGTTAATTTTCACTTCGATTATTAATCCAAAATACTGATTTCAAATTTGTAATTTATTACTTTCTTCTATATTCAATAGAAGAAAGTATTAGATTCGTAAAAATTTTCGACTTCGGGTTTTTGATGGATTTACACGTTTTGAGAGCTGTAAAACACGATTTCACCATTTTTAGAAAATGTCTGTCTGTCAGTTAGTTTGTGTGTGTGTGTGTGACAAAATTTTGTGGCAACTGTACCTCAGGAAGTACTGCACATAATTTCATATAAATTGGTATGTAGTTGCACCTTGACATAAATTAGTGCCTATCAACTTTTGGTAAAAATTGTCTTACAGGTTGCGTTCCCATCCCGCCTTTTCTAAATTTTTAACATGGTGGTAAAGGACAAAATTTTGTATAACCGTGCATAAAGAGAATTATTTTTTAATAATCATTATGAAATTTACCAGAATTATTTATAATAGAGATAGTCAACTGGGAAAAAACTTTTGTATGTGTAGGTGCCTCGTCTCCCTCCATGGGGGGGGGGGGGGGGAAATCCCCCCTCGAGGGGAGTAAATTTTCATGATGTGTATCTTTCAAAAGAGCTCGCCAGTACCTTTAAATCGAATGGTTGAACCATAGATATGCGATAATTTAAAATGAAGTTATCGATTTTTTTCATTTTTAACCAAAAAAAAAAAAAAAAAAAAAATTTTTTTTTTTTTTTAAATGTAATATTGACAATAAAATTGACTTTTTTTGGATATTTAGTGTTATACTACTTCTCTAATATGGAAATCGTCAGCATTAGGATGGAAGATAATTTTTTTAAATAATAATTTTAATAAATTATTTTTACTGAGTGAATTTGTATAGGAAAATATAGAAGAGAGTCATGTAGTTGCCACAACATACTAGTTATTGTTTGTATTCATATTCTTGTCAAAAACTTTTTCTTTTTAATGTTAATCGAATTTTATTGTATCTAAATAACTTCTGAAAATAGTTTTAATGTACTCAAAAACCATAAATCGAAACTGATTTTAATTTAATGTTGGAGTTATTGTTAAAAGCTATAAATTTTTCGTGCTATGAAAAACAAAATGTGACTTATATTTTGCGCAACTCTTTTTATAGTGAACGAAAAACAATGAGATTCACTTGGAAATATTAAAATACTACTATAAACATTTTATAAAAATCCTTTTCTTTTGCAAGCTTTTTTTCATAATTATATAAACATTTTCGAAATCATCTTACATAGCTTTGAGAGTAAGGGAAAACTGCACTAGTTTCCAAAAGTTAAGCAACAGCCTGTCGATTTATTGACTTTTCCCCCCCTTTTTTTGTGCATAACTTTTAAACAAATGAACTTATGAACGTACAGTTTTGATGGCATGTTCGTTATTAATTAAGCTCCCGATTATTAGCGGAATTGAGTGACAGGAGTTCCGTGGTTAACGGCCCTCTTCACTTATCGTCGCCGGAAGCCCGAGCCAGTGTTATTCAATGGGGAAATTTTCTTCACAAATAACTTATTAACTAATACATATTTTTAAATTCTGCTTTCACATTCAGAAAATTCTCAACTGTTAAATGGACGGACCTTTTTTAAAAATGTATTTTTTTAATTTTTAATATTTTATTTCGAAATTGCAAAATGGAAAAATTTAACGTATTGAAAATTCGTATTTTGCAGCTTCAAAATAAAATATAAAAAAATAAAAATAAATAAAAATTTAAAAAAAGGTCCGTCCATTTAACAGCTGGGAATTTTCAGAATGTGAAAACAGAATTTAAAAATATGTATTAGTTAATAAGTTATTTGTAAGGAAAAATTTCCCATAGAATAACATTAGCTTCGGCTTCCGACGGCGGTGAGTGAAGCAGGCCCTTAAATTGCAAAAAGGCTGAAAATGAGGGGCGAATGAGATTAAAATAAAATATTCCAGCTGAAAAACGCGATTGTATTTTATATGAAGCATAATACAAACACTGAAAATATAGTAAACATGTTTGTATACTCTATACTATACTAAAGGATGTCAAAACAACAAACAAACAAGTGTATTTACGATGAAGAACAGAATAAGCTAATTTATGTGCTAAATTAAACAGTACCCTACTCTGTACAAAAATGAAACAAAAACAACACAGTTCTTTATATTTACATTTTTTCTTTGAAAAAGGGACGTCTTTAATATGTGCTTGTTTTTCTTGCTAAGAAAATATTTTCTCTTGATACCGCATTTTTCAAGCAAGGGGTAAATTTCATCCTTGAAAATACTGCCCACTCTAGACAACTATCATCTGAAAAGGAGGCCATCTTTAAAGTAGTTCTCAGAAAATCCACAGTCTAAAAGCTATCCCATAGGCGAAATACTCCAAAAAGTAGAATGCATGGTCCTTTAAAAAAGATGTTAGTAGTATATGTAATTCACTGTGATGTGCCGGTACCCCATACTTTAAAGCCCCAGAATTTGTTTGCTCGGGTTCCAGCATGTGATTTTTAGCTGAAATGACATAAAACAGCTACTTTTTTCAAATGACTTATTAATCCGTTAATAGTCGCTAGTTGGTCGATTTGCCGCCCATCCTTCAGTTTTGCCAGAATTTTTTATTCAATAGCCACCAAATATTTTTAGAAGTGGCATTTGATATATATAAAACGCGAATAAAATCGAAGAAACGTTGATCACATCAATTTTTAAATTATTGATGCGAGTTAAATAAAAAGTACGAAATCTGTAATAGGTGGCGCTCTCTATAGCGACTACTAACGGGTTAATGACAATAAAAAGTAAATAATAAGCAAGAAGGAGTAATATAAAACCATAAGGAAAATGTCATGGGATAAGCCAAATGAACTTCACCAAGTAACTTTGAAAGGGGGACTGCATCCCAAAAAAGTAATGCTTTGTGTGTGGTGGGATCACAAATGATCTGTTCATTATGAACGTTTGACACCCAATTAAACAATGAATTCGGAAAAATACTGCTCACAAATATCAGTTTTGTCAGCAAAAACAGAAAACAATCGGTCGGAAATGACCAACGGTCAACGGTCTTTCAGCACGACAATTCATGGTCCCACATTCCAATAAATGCGAGACAGTGACTTATTGAGTAATGGTTGGGATGTTCTGTGTAACCTAACTTGTTACTTGAACTGGCCCTATCGAATTTTCAACTCTTCATATTTCTTTAAAATTTTTTGAAAGGCCAAGATTTCACTTCTTTAAAGAATATCCGACAACAAATTTATAGCTTCTGCACAAATAAAGCCTCGTATTTTTTTCTTTTAAGAATTAATTCTATAGAAATAATAAATAGTATCTTTTTAAATATTGTGAAATTACTTTATATCACTGTTATTTAAACTATTCATGTATCAAAATTACTTTATGATGTTTCACAATACTTTTTTTTTTTTTTATTAAGCTCTTGTCATGGCTGAGTCTGAGTCTACTGCTGCTCCTAGCACTACAGCTAGTGCTGGTGGTAAGTTATGAATTTCTGGGTTATAAGTTAAAGGAAAACATTTTTTTAATTAGATGTATTGCATAATACCTTTTAATATAGATATTTTGCTAAAGAAATAAAATGGTTTCGAAAAATAAACAGTAGGAGTATATCATGAGTAAAGTGGATAAAAGAAAATAATAATCTAACAGATTAAAAAAAAAAAAAATCCCTTAATAATGACTTTTATTAGGTTCATTTCTTTATAATTTGACTTATTGGAATAATTTAGTCCCTCTCTCTCTCTGTATATATATATAAAGAGAGAGAGAATGTTTCGTAAAAAGATTACAATGTGGTTTAATTCTTTACCTGTTAGATATAGAGGGTAACGAAATTGAAAAAAATGTTCAAAATAAGATAGAAAATAATAATATGTTAAGAAAAATGTTTCGTAGTTAAACTTTTTAAATTTTTATACGATCCTTCAGGACAAATTTACTCAATTCGAAAACCATTTTAAAAAATGCTCATCACTCTATCTTTAAAAGTAACTAAATTAAGATACAAGAAAAAAAAAAAAAAAAAAAACTTGACTTAAACCATTTTTCCGTGTTACTTAAAATGTTATTTCTGCGGGGAAAAGAGGGACCCTAAACAAACTGAAAATGAAACTTTTTAGATCGAAACTACAAATTTTTTTTCAAAAAACAAAAAGAAAAGAAAAATCCCAAACGCACTTAAATGAAGCCTTAATACAGGCGAAGATGAAACAGCGATTTACCCGTGCGATTCGAGGGACGTATATGATATTCGATTTCATGTTATAGGGTTTTGTATTTGATACTTGGTTTATTTTCGTTACTGAAAAACATTTTGCCTCTCTCTTTTCTCTCATGTAAAAATTGTAATGTTTTAGAAAAACACAAAGTGGTTTGAATAGTCCAAAAAATTAAGTGTAATTTATTAATAATTGCAATTTATAATATATTTAAAATATTTAAAAATCATTACGTCTCGTAATTAAATTAAATTTTAATCACATTAAAAGCTGAGACAGACAAATTTAAAACAATAAAAACACAAAACACACCGTGATATACCGTGATATACGTTCGAAAATTGTACAGCATGCCACAGAAACTGACCATTTACCTGATTTCAACAGTACTAAAATAATCATAGCTAACTGTTTAAATTAACATTCTAGAATTTTCCTGGAGGGCTTGTACACAAATCAACATTTTTCACCCCTTAATGAGGCATGCGCAGTTCCCGATGAATACGTTGTACACACTTAATGAAAGTCTGTTGTTCTTCTCTGCATTTACATTTGATGTTTTTTACTGATGAGGAGCCTGTAAAAGGCTCGAAACGTTTAAATTTGTGTTTTGTGTTTTTATTGTTTTAAATTGTACATTTTTAGTGCATATTGTCTGTCTCAGCTTTTAATGTGATTAAAATTTAATTTATAATATGTTTTAAAAGTAAATACGTCTCTTGCTATTTTTAAAAATTATTTATCGAAAATTTTATTTTCTGCTCTAAATATTTCATTTAATATTATATTAATATTTCAGTAAAATTTAAAGGTATATAGTTACTTATGAAATGATAAGCGTCCTCAATTGACGAATTTTTTTTTGCATCCAAATGCATAGCAGTACTTTGGCATTTTTCTTGGCGCAACTAGATGGCATGTTGAAAAAAATCTTTGTAACCCCTTGTCTGAGGAGGAGAGTAATCCCGTGACATTTAACAGCAAAAACTGAAAAACACTAGTCACGTGATTTCAATATTGGTTACTTGCTTCGATGAGGGATGAGCATTGTAGTAAGGCATATCATATATACTCTAAGGTAATCACCCAACGGACAGACAGAATAACTCAAAAACTGACAGACAGGCTAAATGAATTTATATTTATTCTTAAACATTATTGTAAAGTGTGAAAAATGCTTAATACAAACGGAAAGGCAATTCCAGCACTTTCTAATTGTAGCCGCATCTGAATGTTTTAGCGTATCTCTGTAAATAGTATCTTTATACATACTAAACTCTCTAACAAACTTTTTCTTTTTTTTGTGTGTGCATATGAATATTAAATATCAGATTCATGATAATTTGTTAAAATACGGTTTTTAAAAATATCTCTCATAGAACGTAATGCTTTGGAATTCATTTGGTATTCATTTCATGTCCCTATGCACAAACCAGTGGTAGTATTTAAGCAATTCTCAATAGGGAATATCTTATAGATAGGGAACCTGAATAATATCGTTTTGAAAAAGTTCTGAAAATATTTACGAACGCTAGAGGCAACCAGACGTCCAGATAGACAGACGGACAGTCAGACAGTCAGACGGGCAGAAAGATAGACAAATAGATTAATTCAAACCATTTTACCTCTTAACCATTGTTAGAATGTGTTAATAAAGCTTGCTAAAAAGGAAAGTGCAATCACAGCAATTTTCAATTATAGTCCTTAATGTAACTGAATATTTTTGTGTGGCCCGGTAAATATTAATGCTAATCATACTATATTGAACAGAAAACTTTTTTTTACTTCCTTATACAAAGTATAAGGAAGTATAGTAATCCCGATTTGCGAAATGGATTTTGTATTTCACATTGCTCGAAAACGAATGATCGCTGAATGTTGCTAATTTATACGTGTGACTTTCATGATGTCTAGTTGCACACCTGCAAGTGTCATCTTAACACGAGCTCTCGTTTTAGAGATATAAGGGATTTTACACGATTTTTCGTGACGTCTGTATGTGTGTGTGTGTGTGTGTCTGTGTGTGGGTATGTCGCATAACTCAAGAACGGTTGGACGTAGAAAGTTGCGACAGTACATAGGTTTATTATAACATCTAGTTGTGCACCTCCCTTTTTGGACTTTCTATGATTTTCCGTTTTGGAGATATTTAGGAAAATTAGGTTCATAATGACAAAAATTTGGCCATAATGTATCAAAAAACGGTAATAACTCAAAAACGGTTTAGACAAATCTTGCAATGTAACTGACTTTCCGATTAGCTAGACATTTGAAACTTTCAGAAAAGCTCAGAGCACGTTGACAATGCATTTTTTAAATATTTTTAGCCAACTGTTTCCGATACCTGCTGCCTTCAGCAGCGTTTATGCGATTCAACAGAAAATTTATTTAACTAACTTCCCGACTAGCTAGACATTTGAAACTTTCAGATTAGATCAGAACACGGTGAAAATGCATTTTTTAAATACTTTTAGCCAACTGTATAGGGTCCCTGCTGCCTTCGGCAGCGTTACCAGTTCAAATCTTGGAATCGATTTGTAACTAACTTCCCGACTAGCTAGACATTTAAAACTTCCGGAAAAGCTCAAAATACGGTGACAATGCATTTTTAAAATATTTTTGGCCAATTGTTTCGGGTCACTGCTGCCTTCGGCAGCGTTTACATGGTTCAACAGAACATTTATTTAACTAACTTTCGGACTAGCTAGACATTTGAAACATTCAGAATAGTTCAGAACACGGTGAATATGCATCTTTTTAATACTTTTAGCCAACTGTTACAGGTCCCTGCTGCCTTCGGCAGCGTTTATATGGTCCAACAAAAAAATTATTTAACTAACTTCCCGACTAGGTAGACATTTGAAACTTTCAGAATAGCTCAGAACATGGTAAAATTCCTTTTTTAATACTTTTAGCCAATTTTTTCGGGTCCCTGCTGCCTTCGTCAGCGTTACCAGTACAAATCTTGCAATCGGTTTTTAGCTAACTTTCAGAAGAGCTCAGAACACGGTGATAATTCATTTTTTAAAAAATATTTTTAGCCAACTGTTTCGGGTCCAATGTCAATGTTTTTTAACATTATGTATATTTCTAAAAGTGTATAAGGAAGTCATGTGGTGCCCACATCAGATTTTTTTTATATGCATTTGAACAACAAATGGGAATTTCATTAGGATTTGGGCCAAATAAATTTAACAAAATATAGTTCATAGAAATTCCTCTCATAGAACGCAACGTTTTGGAATTCTTTTGGGTGTCTTTGTATACAAATAAATAGCAGTATTTACTCTATTTTCATTAGAGGACGTCCCATAGTGAACTAGAGTAACATACAGGGTGATCAATTTAAAAGAGTACCCGTTAATTTTTCTTATTACCCTTGAATATGACGGATGTGGCAACTATTCTAACACCGAAGTATAATTGTTTGAATCTTGTTTAATTGTGGAAGACAATTTCCATCACTGTTGGACTGCTACAGCTTTATTCGTGCGGTAAAACGAGACGCACAATGGACAATCAGACAAACCGAAGTCATAAACATTTTACAACTTTGTTGGGCATTGTTAAAAAAGGCGTATCCATTTAAAGCCTTTTAGAATAAAAATTTAATGTCTCTGATGTTAATACAATTGAATAACATATATAATTTTATAAACATTAAACATCTTACTTTTTCTGCAGCTTTTGTAAGAAGATTTTTTGTTTTTATTTATTTATTTATTTATTTTAATATATATAAATATATAAATGAAATTGAGGAAACACATAAGTGGTTACAGCAAAAAATTGAAAAATACTTTGTTAGAGAATTAAATAGAGAAGATAGGGATCAGTTAATATATAGGTCTGGTTGATACTAGAGACCCTATATTAGAAAGAGACTGGACACTGACGGAAAGTCGGCCATCTTAGTGCCAAATCGAAACGATCCCCGTAGAACTTTTTTTTTTTTTTTTTTTTTGCGTTTGACACTTTACTATACAACATAAGTGGAAGAAAATTGTATTAAATTTGTTCAGAAAGCAATGTAGAAAATAAATATGTAATTTGTTTTTTCCTCTTAGGAAAAAAAAAAAAAAAAAAGAATTTGAAGAAAAACGAATTTTGTTTTAAACTTCGATAAGATATGGTTCCTTTTTCAACCCCGATCGGAAAACAAAGAAATTTTTTATATATATATTTCTATATTCAGCAAAATACCTTGATTGTGAAAGTTATTCTACCTTATTTTTTCTGAGAACATGCATTTTATATTTAAAAAACTAGAAAACTTTTAACAAAAATGTGGTAATCTTAGTTTTAGTCAAGTAATTTGTAACTAAACGTAAAACTGCGGCAGAAGAAAGGAAAATATTTTTTATTATTTTATAAAAATATTTATGTAATATTTTTACTAGCTAAAAATACATATTTTACTTATTTCAATTACGCATTATTATTAATAATGATGACATAATTATTT
Organism: Salticus scenicus; assembly: GCA_963930645.1. NCBI lineage: Eukaryota > Metazoa > Arthropoda > Arachnida > Araneae > Salticidae > Salticus > Salticus scenicus. The sequence continues at coordinate 308,129,632 of OZ005655.1, forward strand.
GTTTTTGTAAAAATATTAACGAATAATTAAAAATAAAAATTTAATTAATAATAATTTGTAAAAATATTAACTAATACTTTTCGAAATTAAAATATATGTTTTTATTTATTTTATTTACAATTGCTTATTTCATAGATTTATTTCATTTTTTTTTTTAGTTTTTAAAAATATTATGTAAATAAAAATAATAACTTATTTAAATATTATTTAAAAAATTTATTATAGCAAATATTAATTAAAAGAAATTTATGTTTCATATGCTAGTAAATAATGTACACCTTATTTTCTTTATTATTTTTTTTCAACAGAAAAAAGAAGCATTTTACGTACTAGCAAATAATCAAAAAATATTTTTTTATATAATTATTTTAAATGTGTATTTTAAAATGTATTAGAAAATCTGATGTGGGCACCACATGACTTCCTTATACACATTTAGAAATATACATAATGTTAAAAGCATTGTTACTGGACCCGAGTCAGTTGGCTAAAAATATTTTAAAAATACATTATCACCGTATTCTGAGATTTTCTGAAAGTTTAAAATGTCTTGATAGTCAGGAAGTTAGTTAAAAATCGATTGCAAAATTTGTACTGGTAACGCTGACGAAGGCAGCAGGGACCCGAAATAGTTGGCTAAAAGTATTAAAAAGATGCATTTTTATCGTGTTCTGAACTATTCTGAAAGTTTCAAATGCCTAGCTAGTCGGTAAAAAAGTTAAATAAATTTTTTGTTGAACCGTATAAACGCTGCCAAAGGCAGCAGTGATCCGAAACAATTAGCTAAAAATATATTAAAAATGCATTGTCACCGTCTTCTGAGCTTTTCTGAAAGTTTCAAATGCCTAGCTAGTCGGGAAGTTAGTTAAAAATCGATTGCAAGATTTGTACTCGTAACGCTGACGAAGGCATCAGGGATTATTATATTATATATATATATACATTTAACTATTATGTATATCTTATAGTATAATTTTTATTTCATAAAATTAAAAAAAAATAATAATAAACTAACAATATACTTTTTTTTTTTTTTTTTGCAGATGGAACCACTGCAGCACCATCCACAACAAGTAAATAATCATCATTTTTCTCATTTTCCATATCGTTATATAGATATAATGACACATTTGCTATTGTATATTATATTATTACATAGGCATAGTCAGCTCTTCATGTGAGAGGAAGAATGGGGGTTGCCCAGATTTAAATTTGCAGTATGACTATAAATACATATTTTGCATGTATATATATTAGGGCTGTGGCGATTAATCGAATAATCGGTTCGGTTAATTGATCGATGCTTAGTTCCAATCAATTTTTTTTTAATCGAATTAATCTGCTCGATTAATTCGATAAATATTTTTCAAAATCCGATTAAAATTTTCAAACTACGAATTAAAGTAAAAATTCTGTCCTGCCTACAAAATATTTTTTCACATATTTTCTAACAAACATTCTAAGGAACTTCCATCAAATAATGAGAAAGCAAATAAATAATAATAATAATAATAATAATAAAATATCTCAAAAGCAGTTGTTGCACTTTTGTTGAAAGAGAAAAGGGGGAGGACAGTTATTAAACAAAATGCCGTTTTAGGTCCACACTGGGGGCAACACCACCTGTAGTCTTCTACAGGGAGTGTTGGCTAGGGCAATAGTTTTCCCAGAAATAAGAAGCTTCCAAAAAATGGAAATGCTCAAGATAAAGAAGAAAAAAAGAAAAAGAAAGGATCTTGATTTCCACTATCCCTTTGATGGGGGAAATATCAACAGAGTTTCGCAATATCTTCAAGCATATTTATTATCTGTTCAGAATTGCTGTTAATAACTATTGAAAAAGAAACAGAAAATAACATTTCGTTTTCTAGTTCGAAGTGACGAAGGACTGAAAAATAAAAACAATGAAGAATTTGAGATTTTTATAATAATGATATGGAATTTTGAGAATTCATTTAAAAATAGTGACAAACGAAGTCGACAAGCAAATTTATTTACTTTTTCTTTCAAAATGAATTGAAAATTAATTTATTAAAATAAAAATTAAATAAGCGAAAATATTTATATAAAATTTACACTTAAAGTCGCCAATTATTACTCTGAAAATTGATTTAAATTTTAGTTATGAAACAAATATAATCAATTAAAAAAAAAAAAAAAAAAAGAACAGTCAAATATGTGAATAAAATAATATTGTAGAGAAATTAGCTTTTAGAATAAAGTAATAATAAATATAAGTTATTTCACAGATGTATTTCCGAATAAAAAAATTATTTAAGAATTTATTAGGAATATACTTTTTCATTATTTATATTTGCATGTTTATTATTCTTATTATTTATTGTTTAAGGAACTAGTCAAAACAGCATTTATATTATTTTTATGGTTTGCTGTGTACTATCTATCTATCTATATCTATGTATATGTATGAGAATTTTATTCATCATTCAAATAAAATCTAATCTCAAAATAAATCTACAAAACCGTTAATTACTCAATGTTCGGAATGTCGAGTAGAGTCACTTTAGTTTTTTTTACATAGGAATTATTGCTAGCGCTCGAATAATTTTGATGTCGACTGTATATGAAGCATAGTACATATCTATAATAAAATAATTCTACAATGTCAATAAAAAGTAAACATATAAATAAGTAAACTGTTTTATTTAAACACATTTTTGATGAAAAGATGTTAGAATTCCAACTTGTGCCTTTCACACATGGAAGAACAAAAATATTTTTTGTTTAATGAAAATCCTGTTTAAAATTTACAGATTAAGAGTAATTCTTAAATTATCACAGTAACCCAACCAGCAAGACACTTTAAAGCGCAGGAATCTAGAAGGACCAAAACTTGAAAAGCAAAAATGCCCCACCCTTTCTGCAGAAATGCCCTTTCTTCCTTTGAAGAACACTTTCTGGTGCTTCTTGCGGCCGCTAGCTGCATGAAATTAAAATTCTGGAATTCTTTAACCAATGCCAAGCTATAAATCAAAGTTTATTAACCAATAAGAAAACACTAATTTCCAGTAAGACAGTGTTTGTCTCTAGCGACAAACGTTAAAAAACCCACAGAAAACCACAGAAACCAATTTTAAGAGACCAATTTATCCAAAGCTGTAATCCTTCGGAATTCGTAGATCTCTGGCTTTATCATTCTCGGGATGGTTCGAAGGGCCATACTGCCATGCTGCTTATAAACCCGATCATGCTATCGTATTTTTCGGCACCTTTGTCAGTTTATCATGGGTCGCTGAAGACCCGAGCAATGTTAGAACACGTAATTTTTGATGGAAAAAATGTGATAAAATTCTTGAACACTCTTGAATACTTCTAATTTAAGGGCAGATAATGAATATTGCAAAAGAAATTTAAACAAATATTTTATTTTTCATCAGAAATACGTCCATTTCTGTAAAATGTAGGAACTTACTAAAAAATTCATAACTTTTGAACAAACTGTAAACTGAGATACTTGAATAATTCAAATTGCATAATAAAGTTTAAGAATGGTACTTTTACGAAAAAAGTCATGGGCACGATAGATAGGTATTTGTTCTATACGTGGATTCTGACGGATGAGACAAGAAAAATGACTCGGGTCTCCAATGACCCACGATAACATGATCGGGTTAATAAGAGATGTAAAAAAATTTGTCCTCATACGGTAGGGCCTGCTAATGCATATTACCTTTAAAAATAATTTCAGTCTCCAGCGAAATCAATTGTTGAATGAAACATCGATATAAATTATCTTTTTTTGGGACATATACTAGTGATAGGTAAATAGTAATTCATATTCTTCATGTTAATTGTTTTTTTTTTTTTTTTTTTTTTTTCTTGAGGAAGGGAAAAAGAAACAGGCAATTTAATAATAATAATAATAAAAGTCTAAGATAAGCGTCTTTTCTTTTCCTTCCAGATACCCAAATTATATTGAATGAAAATTTATTAAAATACATACAAATAGGTGATATTCATGTTATTCTCATTATTACATTCTCTAATCCGCAAATGGCGGATGTTGTTAATATTTTGACAAAGCATCAAAATATGTACTGTCACAATTAGGGCAAATAAATTAACTTGTTAAAAACTAACACACGTTTTCTTTTTCATATAACACATTTTCACTCATTTTTTTTTTTTTTTTTTTTTTTTTTTTTTTTTTAATAAATAATTTATTTAAAACATACAAATAGTACATGAAGTAGTATGGACAATTTATTTCAAAATTGCAAATTTAAGCGATATTTGTTGTAAAGAAACATATTTTATACAAATATGATCAGCTTAGGAATAACTGGCCAAATTATCCCCCCACCCCGCTTATCATTAGCCCTCGTATTCGGTCATATTACCGTTTGTTAGCTACAAATAGATATTGTAAAGTGATTAGCGATCTAATTGTTGGCAACAAAAAAAAAAGAAAAGGAAAAAGAAAAGAAAAGAAAGAAAGAAGAGAAGAAAAATGCCACCTACCTACTAATTTCATCGCAAGTCGTCCTACAAATATGTGACTGGTGCCAATCGATTAGTAATAACGTCTAGTTTATAACGGTATGGTTAGATTTTGTTTGGGGGTCATCTCCATAAGGAAACTGGTATCAACTTCATTTTTTTTTTTTTTAAATGGTAATCCTCCCCTTTTTTTTTTGTACAATTTTTTGAGGATATTTGGATCAAATGAACCCGGAAAATGGTCCATTTTATGTATTTCTCTCACCTTTTTCATAGAGTTATAATTTGTCAAAATATGGGGATGATAATGTTAAATGAATATGACAAACATTAATTCATATCTTCTCGAAAATTTATTATATTCAAATTTCTTTTATTTTTTATGCGTTAGAAGAAATGATCCAAACATTTTCCCTGCATATTTTTGATTAAAAAATATATTTTGAATTATGAAATATAGTAATAAATTCATATTTCAAAAAAGCATGAATTATGACCTCCATTAATTTTTCAACGAATAAAATGGGAATGAACAAAAGTGTGGGTTTCGAGATTTACAGGTCATGCCTATCATTATGTTTCGAATTATAAATGGTATTTCAATTTTTATTGCTCTTAGGGGGAGTGTCATTTGCTAGCATTTGTATCATCTGTAACTTTGCATGCACTTGTTTAAAATATCTATTCAAGTAAGTTTAGAATGCACACATCATTTCTTAATTAGCATTATTTTAATTTGTTTTATAGTTAAAATTTTCATACGTTATTTAAATAGATATATTACTTTACTGTGTGATATCAGAATTTAACCCTAACACATTTTCGCTTGTAACTCTATAAAGAATTATTTTAAAGTATACGGTAGGTGAACCAAAGGTGGCCAGTGTTCCTAAGGTAGTCCACCCCCTAAAATATGTTTAATTTAATATTTAATCACAAAATGGCTCTACTGCATTGTAAATCCTGTATCTCTAGTGTATGTGGCAGAATTTGAAGAGATTATCTTGATCGACCGCCACTGTATGCAGCTATTTCACTTTAGAGGAGGAGTCGTTCTAATTTCCCGGTGAGAAGATAGTTTAATTTATATAGGTTTAAGTTCTTAGAACTTTGAGCTGTGATATGCTTTCTGAAAATTTATTTCATTTTCTTTAACCGCATTAGCTTCATTTCCAATACATTTATCCGATTAAAAGTTTAATACCGTACAAATGGTGACCCTATACATTATTCTACAGGTGGGCCAGATGTTGGGCAACCTTGGAACACGTGAGCAAACTTAGCAAATTAATACGCAAATTAATGTAATAAGGGTAACTTTCAAAATTTCTGCTTAAATATATGAAAAAAAAAAAAAAAACGTATTATTATTTATTTTCCAACCATTCCCACGCTATTGAGAATATCAGAGAAGTCAATGAATCCCAGGATAAAAACCCTGAATTTTTTGCACAAAAAATGGTTGAAAGCCTTTTTGTGTGAAGAGACAATATTAATTTAAAAAAATAATAATAACCGAAAAATAACAAAAGAGCGTTTTAGGCACATCTTAAAAGAGCTTTCAATATAGGGGCCACCTTTGGAACCTAATGCGCCAAAGGTGTCCCACAAGCTACAATTTTGAAATTGTATTATAAAAATATCTAAACTGCATTTTACAAAGAAATTTATACTTAATATGTGTAAAAGACAAGTTTAGCATTATACAAAAAAAAGTCTAGCCACTTACACCCAACCAGAAAATCATAAAAAAGAAATCTCGAAGCTCAACTATGACCACCTTTGGTTCACCTACCTTATAAACCATACCTTTTTCCGAACCCTCTTGATCTCACAAATTCGAATAATCAGTCAAAAATTGCTGTCACCATTCTAAAAAATGCGATCACAGCGCCACCTGTTGAGCGATTGATCCCCAAATGTAATCAGCACCAGTTTATGTTATGGACCAACTAAATACCAAGTTTGGTTAAATTTCGTTAAAAAAAAAAAAAAAAAAAAAAAAAAAAAAGATACGATACGATTTTTTTCTAAGTTTTTTTTCGTTAAAAGTAAAAAAAAATCGATAAATTTGTTTTAAATTATCACATATTTATAGTTCAACCATTCGTTTTAAAGGTATTGCCGAGACCTTTTGAAAGATACCCATCTTGAAAATTTACTCCCCCCGGAGGGGTACTTCGCTCCCAAGGCAGGGAACCGATGCCCCCACATGCACAAAATTTTTATCATAGTTAACTACTACTATTATCAATAATTCATATTAATTTTATAATCACAAGTTTAAAATAATTTTCATTATGTACATTTATACGAAATTTTTCCTATACTGTCATGTTAAAAGTTTACAAAAAATGTGATCACAGCGCCACCTGTTGAGCGATTAATCCCTAAATCTAATCAGCACCAGTTTATGTCAGGGTGTAACTAAATACCAAGTTTGGTTAAATTTCATTCATTGGTTCGTGAGATACAGCGACCACAAAAAATGTGATTCACACAGACAGACATTTTGTAAAAACTCTCAATTCGTGTTCAGGACATCCCAAAACGTGTAAATCAATCAAAAAACGAAGGTCGAAAATTTTCACGAATCCAATACTTTCTCTATATCACACATAGAAGAAAGTAAAAATGAAGCGCAGACGAATTTTACTATGTAAACTCTCTGAGTAAAATTTAACTAATGCATTAATAACTAGATTTTATTATAAACCGATCGGCATCAATCTCATGTTTCTACGATAATTCAAGGAAAAATTAATTGAGGGGGTGACTTTCTTATTTTTTTTATTTATTTATTTTTCCCGACTGTACATATGGTATTTGAAAATTTCTTCTGCAACATACATATCAGTTTCAAGTATTAATCCAACACTGTAAGACAACATATTTGCCTGATTTATATATTTCATAAATTTATTAAATATTTTAATATTCTACTTTTTTTTTCAGCTGCTTCTTCATCTTAGAGTCTTATTTTCTACCAAGGTGACTCAATTTTCATGGTTGCCAACATTGGGATCTTTCGGGTCGTGCGGAAAATAGAACGATTGATGTGCAGTATACACCTTTCAACGGGTTATGGGAAAAACAGTGTGCCTCATGATTTTGCAAAACAACGCTCTCTTTCTTCTACTGTATAATAAAGCTGGCGGGGTTGCTATAAGGATTCATATTTTGGTCATTTGATAAAATTTGTGCTTCAAAATTTTGTAAAATGTGTGCTATATTTATTTGCTTGTACAATAAAGCTGATGCGGTTGCTATAAAGATTTATTGTTGCTATTATTATTCTTATTTTTTTTTTTTTTTTCTTTTTTTTTTTTTTATTAATGAAACACCTTTGAAATTTTATTATTCTATATTGTTAAAAATAAAAAATAAAATGAAATGAAACAAAAATAAAAATTATGGTTCTACGTTTCATCAAATTAGAAAAAAAACTAGTTGGCATAGGTGAACTCTGCTCAGTTCCCCACTTAGGTTCTCATTAATTTCTAGTGCGAGCCATATTATAATCATGTTAAAAAAATGATTTTGACCAAAGCTTGATACAGTGACAGAACGAAATCCCCGCCTAATAGGCTATCCACCGTTCACTTCGATATATTTATCTTATTCTAATCTATTAATTTATTTTATCAGGGTCAATTCCGTTGTTTAGTTTTCATGCTACTATTTCCTATGCCTCAAAATTCATATTTATATGAAAAATTTACAATTACACTATGTTGATAAAATCGTAAATTACGAATAATTTACGACATTTTCCTATTCGAATATTTATATTCAATCATGTTCAAACCAATATCATAAATGTAATTTTGAAGTTGTCTAATGTATTGATGATCCTCAAAATGGAAGTTTATGCTCAATTTTGCCTTATTCTGACACGTTAAGTAAATCGTAAATTCCAAATAACTTAAGAATATTTTAAATTGGAAAAAATCATAGTCTATGATATTCATGACAGTATCCTAAATAATATTTCGAAAGTGGTTTGACATCTTTACGATGAAAATATCCCTCAAGATTGATGTTTATGTGAAATTTTGCTCTATTCTGCCATGTTAAGAAATTCGTAAATTTCCAATAACTTACGAACTTTTTATACTGGAAAATTCATTGTCATTAATATTCATGCAAGTGTTTCAAAATATTTCGAAATTTGTTTGACATCATTACGATGAAAATATCCCTCAAGATTGATGTTTATGTGAAATTTTGCTCTATTCTGCCATGTTAAGAAATTCGTAAATTTCCAATAACTTACGAACTTTTTATATTGGAAAATTCATTGTCATTAATATTCATGCAAGTGTTTCAAAATATTTCGAAATTTGTTTGACATCATTACGATGAAAATATCCCTCAAGATTGATGTTTATGTGAAATTTTGCTCTATTCTGCCATGTTAAGAAATTCGTAAATTTCCAATAACTTACGAACTTTTTATATTGGAAAATTCATTGTCATTAATATTCATGCCAGTGTTTCAAAATATTTCGAAATTGGTTTGACATCTTTACGATGAAAATATCCCTCAAGATTGACGTTTATGTGAAATTTTGTCCTATACTGCCATGTTAAGAAATTCGTAAATTTCCAATAGCTTGCGAAATTTTCAAAGTAACATATTTATAGTTACTGATGTTGATTCCGGCATCAAAACTGATATTTTAAAGCTGGTCCGACATTTTTACAGTAAAAAGTTTCCATTTAATGCACGTTTAAGTGAATTTTTGTTCTATTCTGCCATGTTAAGAAATTCGTAAATTTCCAATAACTTACGAACTTTTATATTGGAAAATTCATTGTCATTAATATTCATGCCAGTGTTTCAAAATATTTCGAAATTGGTTTGACATCTTTACGATGAAAATATCCCTCAAGATTGACGTTTATGTGAAATTTTGTCCTATACTGCCATGTTAAGAAATTCGTAAATTTCCAATAACTTGCGAAATTTTCAAAGTAACATATTTATAGTTACTGATGTTCATTCCGGCATCAAAACTGATATTTTAAAACTGGTCCGACATTTTTACAGTAAAAAGTATCCATTTAATGCACGTTTAAGTGAATTTTTGTCCTATTCTCCCATGTTAAGAAAATCGTAAATTTCTAATAACTTACGAAGTTTTTAAATTCGAATGTTGCAAATGAATAGGGTTCTTGTCAGTGTCGAAAGTAGTATTTTAAAACTGATCTGACCTCTCTGCGACAATTTGTTCTTGAGATATCGTGTGCACAGACTAAAAATCTAACGGACTAACACACTAACACACTAACAGACACCCTACAGACAGACACCATACAAATTTTGTCATTTTTGGATTCCTCACACCTGAAAACGTGTAAAAAAGTCAAAAAACCGAGGTCGAAAATTTTCACGATTACCTAAGTTCCCCATAACTATAGTATGATGGGGAACTAAAAAAAGCACCAAATTAGTGTGAAACAAATTTTTTGAAATTTAAAGCTTCAGATTTTAACTCCCTAGTATTGCTTATTATTAAAATTGTACTACTTAAATCTTGTAGGAATGGCATATGAGGAAATGACATGGCCGCAAAAACATGAAACAAAATCGTAACCGAAGAAGGCACTAAGTAAACAGAAATTCTGCCTTGTTATTGTAAAATTATTCAATATGGTTCATTCGAGAGTAAAGTCGATCTAACTATAGGTCTCAAAGCTGTCAATTAAATAGAATAACACCATACTAGCCAATGTTCTGGTAGGCTGGCTTCTGTAGTAGCCTCAGCTGCTATTGTGGCATCCATATTGACTAGACAATAGTTTGCTTCATATTTCCTTGCATGCTGATACGTTGCATGCCAATTCCTTTACTACCATTAATTCAAGACTTTATTGGTGAAATGCAGGACTTTATTTTAATAAGCTAGCTTTGACCGTTTTGCTGGTCTTACCTTAAAATATGTAAATCAGGTGAAAACTACATATCGATAAATTTGACCGAATACAAAACTCTAATTACCTACGGCAGGCGGGTAATCGAAGTAACAGTGATTTTAATTTTTTACTTTCTCTTACCCTTACAGTAGGGAAAGTATTGTTTTAGGGTCAAATTTTCAAAAGTGAGTTTTTGTTATAGTTACATGTTCTGAGGTCCCCTGTATACGAAAAACATGTTTTTAGCGAATGGTCCCTGTGTGTGTGTATCTGTTATCAGCATATCTCAAGAACAAATAGTAGCAGAAATTCCAAACTCGGTATTCTAAATGTGTATCATATAGGTATGCTACACTAAGCTTTTCGTTGAGATGAAGAAAATGGTTCGTGTACAGGGACACCCAAGAGAATTCATATACATTACGTGTATGGGGGAAATTACAGGTAAGTAGAGTTTAACATCTATAGACTGCACTAAACCAAAAGAAACGAATATATATTTTTTGTAATAGAGATAGTCAAATGGGAATTTTTTTTTGTGTATGTAGGAGCCTCACCTCCCCCCTGGGGGGATATCC